>OX596199.1:11460394-12060394 GCA_951394215.1 Glyphodes perspectalis
AATTTTTTCTTGTTGAATTAACGATTTATATGTGTTTGTTTCAAACCTAATATAGAATAAAGAGTATTTTGACTTTGACTTTGACATTTGTCTACCGAAAATTATACCTAATTGCGTGACCAAACCTTTCTTTTTCAACAGCCTTAAATGATATTAAAATATCATCCAATCCATACATCAAAACTAGTATCTGAGTGATTCTTATTTTACCAAATGGCACATTGTAATTATTCTGAGACTGACCCGTTAGTCGAGTGGTCAGAGACGAAACTGAGGGTCGCGGGATTGAATCCCACTAGGGGCAAATAACGGGCGAGTGTAAAAAATATAATTATTGGATGATCTGGATTCTGAATTCTATTGATTTTTAAAAGAGATTTGAATAATTACCGAATTTCGTATTCTAAAATAGTCTACTAAATGAGAGACACCCCTGTAATTAAATCAACACAGAGAATCGTATTGGATGAAAACAATAATATTTTCAGAATCTCTTCATATTATGCCAACGTGGTCGCCTGACTCCCAACACAGCCCTCTTAATTGCCTCAACGAATAGTAAACTATTATCCAAATTTTTTTTTTCTAGATAATATATTTCCTATAGTTGTTTGAGGCGATCATAAAATTATGACTCATAAAAGTATCTTCTTTCTGCTACTATCCAATAAGTTTTTAAAGATGTCCGAAAACATCGTTGAGTTTCTAAAAGTGGTATCTTATTTTGCACTTAATCACTGAAAGAGTGTTTTTTGATTACATGGTTACAAAATAACTGAAAATATCCTCTGTTTCATATACACCAATATAGATCACGAGGTTATAGTTAGGAAAGCAAACATCACGTTATATATAAAAACAATTGACAGTTTGTAATTGGACTACAAACTTTTATTACTTATTATTAGCATCCTAAAGTGGTCTCCTAAAGAATCTCATAGTTATATTTAGATCAAATTATATTTATCCACCGTAAATTACATTTACATAATACGAAACATGTTCACGAATCTCAATAGCTATTACCTATTGGTGACAGAAAATTCAGTTTATAAATGAAAAATTTGTTCGTACCCAGATATAATTTTAGGTTTATTAAAGCTGTGTCGTATCTTTCCAAACATCGATACTTTATTGCACCACAGTCACCCTTTTTTACGGAAAGTACCTACGTAATAGATGTATTATTATCACAATCCTTTTTCTTTAGATTTTCGAAAGAGAATAATAAAAAAATTCAGCCCTGTTTACAATGTGTGATTTCTAGATTATGTTTCCGATATCCAAGAATGATTAAAATTTTCTATAGTTTAACTATTCATTTTGTTCCATCTTATTCCAGAGACTTATAAATGATGATCATATTTCATAACTTTGCATTTTTGAAGGAGAATAATTCTTCATGACTGTCTCATAGCTCGGAGAGATGGGATCTCATTTAATAATCAATTACTAGAAGGTCAGACATTTTTGCCAATACTGATTGAAAAACTGTTTATTAAAGAAAATATTGCCAGTTTAAAAATGTTGTTTAGAAACTAATGTTTATTAAGAATACCCAACGGCCAAAATAGGTACTCTAATGCTATTTTCCCCAGCACAGTCACTAAAACTTGTAATTAGGTGATCGTAGTTGATATGTTATTTAATAAAAAAAACTAAGGTGTATTTAATTTCATTTTTGGTAGGATTGCAAACAAGCAATTATCGAGAATGATTCAGCAAAATTGAGTACCGTAAAGTGTTTTTCTACCGTATCGTACCGTAAAACTGACCAGTCTTAAAACATTTTTATTTCTTTTTCAAATATTCAGTTGACTTAAAAACGTAACGTAAACGTAATTTAAGAAGCCCTAGAGTTGTCTTGTACGAGTATCATACCCATATACATTAAAGAGTGAATAAAGTGAGTAAAGAATTTTATAATAAATTATTAAAACATATTGCAACCAGTTTATTTTTTTTTTTTTCATATGAGATCAAAACATACTACTACTTTTTATTTGCCTTAATCTAGATGGGAGCTAGCCATTCACACACCGAAACTAAGAAGAGGGTAATTGAACAATTTTATAGTAGTCTATGAAATTAACCATACCATAGACGTTTCTGTGATATATTTAAAAGAACTCCATACAGTATACTAAAAATCTGAAACATTATTGTTCTTAGGTGGCCACGTAAATCCCCACGGAATAACCGGTACCTATCAAAAGTAATAATTTAATAATTAGTAGTTTCGCTTTTCATATATTATGTTCTTTTTTCAAACCAATAACTCTTGCAATAAAACCATAGGTAGCTACACCTCGTTAAAAGCTATAGACACCATCACCCCTGCTCATAGAAATCAACAACTGAATGATCACAATCTGTCTAAATTTGCTAAGCTAAACTGAACTCCAAAATGGGAGACGGAGACACCTTCGTAATGAAATTAATATTAGAGAACCGAACACAATTACCAAAACCAATATAAAAAACTATTATGAAAAAAGCTTTTATAATTCCAGATCCTGTTTAAAAAGAAAAGTAAGTAATTGAAAATACCGAAATGCCCTAGTAGAATTGTACAAAATGCCTCCAAATTACCATCACATGACACTCCTCTTCACCAATCAAACATTTATGCCAACAGAGATCACAAAGCTCTTAATTTTTTAATACTGGTTAACCAAAAATGTTTTATTGCAAATGCCCAAAATTACTTCAGGATTCCTAATGTGATGTCTCAATTCCTCCGCAACAGTCTCCAAAGCACTAAAAGTAGTAATCGGTTAAAGATGTTTATAGATAACATGAAAACAAATGAAAACTTCTATAGTTTAACTTAAATAATGTACTAATGCTATATTTTTTTACAAACAAATGAATATCATGCCTAACTATGTTTTAGATTCCGATTACATACGATAAATCATTAAGAATACTCACAAGCCAAAATCTATGACGTAAAATTTAAAATCTCCTGCTACTTTCTGCCCTACGCGACCACTCATAGCCACTAAAATTATAAAAAATAGGTGAACAAAACATTAAGCCAACACAAACTCGTAGTTATTTAAGTTTACATTATACATTTTTGTTACAATCAAAATTGAAAATAGAATACCTGAAAACCAAAAGGGGTATCCTATAGTGGCCTCCCAACTCCCCTCACAGCCACCCCTATCCACCGAAACTAGTTGGTGATAAAAAAAAATGATTTTGATGTAAGTATATTTTGAATAAATACTCTTTTTTCTACACAGTTACCACTGTCTACAGAAGCTAATAGCTGTATAATCACAATCTGTCCAAATTTGTTATCCTAAACTGACCTCCAAAATGGGAGACACCTTTCTACTGAAATTAATATTTAGAGAACCGAACACAACTACCATTACCAAAAAACTATTATAAAAAAAGCTATAATATTTCCAGATCTTGTTTATAAAGAAAAGTAATTGAGACTATCGATATGCTTTAGTAGGCTTGTACAAAATGGCCTTCAAATCACCATTATACGACATTTCTCTTCGCCAATCAAACATTTATGCCAACAGAGATATCGTAGAGATCACAGAACTCTTATATTTTTAATACTGGTTAACCGAAATTTATTTATTTATTATTTATTATTATCTTAACTTATGTAATTAACTAACGCTATGATTTTTAAGAAATAAACAAATATCTTACCTAACTTTGTTTAAGATTCCGATTACATACAATAAATCATTAAGAGTACTTAATGTCCTAAAATTTTAAATTGTCTCCCAGATTCAGCACACCCCTGTACACTAAAACTAATTTGGCGACCAAAACATGTTTCCAATACGATCTCGTAGTAATTTTTAGAGGTAAAAAGTGTTACTTTTTACATTTTTGACGTACTTAATCAAAAAATAATTAGAATGCCCTAAACTAAATGGGGTATCCTCTAATGGCCTCCCAACTCCCCTCACAGCCACCCCTATCCACCGAAATTAGTTAATGATCAAACGTATAATCCAAACTTTAAGAATAAAAACGTATGAAAAATCATTATAGATTCCACTAATAAAAGAACCTTGTAAAAAATATATCAACCAAAATAAACTTGGAAACCTATTCTTTTAAGTTTTAGTACCTAAGTAATGAATAATTTTGAATAAAATAACATACGACTATTCCGATGGTGTAAAAATAATCAAGATCGCTACGATTTCAGCGCAATTGCTTTTTTGCAACAGCCTCTGCCATAATCACCAAGTCACAGTTGATATAGTGTCCTCATTACGTATTCTAATGCAAATCTATTGAGTTGGTATATGCTATATTTACTCAACTTACGTAGAACGTATCTTAGATACTTAATTTCAAATACATATTTTTTTACTTTTTAACAGTCCTGTTTCAGGTGAAGTTTGAAAAACTTACATATAAAATTTTAATTGTAGAAAAATATTTATTTGTCATATAATTTCAAGTTGATGTCTAGCTAATATCAATTTATCAACAACTTTACAATGTCTTATCATGTTATTTAGTTAAATAGTCTGTAGCTCAAAATCTTTGGCCTTACACTAGATCGTCTTCGTATTCATATTCGTATCATATATCTTTCGAATCTAATATTGGTGGGGGCGGTGGGGGAAAGTAGCGTAATGGAACGGCATCGAGGGTTGGAGTAGAAACAGAAGCGAAAGGGGGGTCGAGTGTGACGCACAGGGCCTTGTGCACCACGGGCCGCCGCTGCGCCGGCGCCGGCGAGGCGGCGCGCTGTTAGCTGCCCTTGGGCACCAGGTGGTAGGGCGCGTGGATGGTGGCCACGCTGCCCAGCTCGGTGCGCCCCAGCAGCTCCTCCGGATGGTCGTGCTCGTGCTCGCGCCGCTTTTCCTCGTTCGTGTAGTAGTGCGCCGCGCGCCGCCGCGTGCAGCACAGCGCTCCCGCCACGGCCGCCAGCACTGCTATACACAGCAACATCAGTCCGGCTATCACGCTCATTTGTGCTTCATGTGTACTCGGACAGGGATCTAGTTTTTCAAACGTCATATCTGCAAAACATCTGCCTCTCAATCTCATCGGCGAATAGCATCTGAGATGTCTTAGAGTCCCATTCAGCACTGTAGTAAACATATAGACGATCATCGTCCCAGCGGAACACTGGTCACAGTGCCAAGTATTTTTAGATAAATCTACATGTGCTATCGCTTCTAACCGTTGTAGATCCTGCTCCCTTAATGTTTGTAATTTGTTATGCGATATATCTAGCCGTTGCAGAAATTTCGTCTTCATAAGTAATTTATATGGAAATTTTGTTAATTTATTCCAAGATATATCCAAAGCTACCAAATGCTCATTGTACGTGAAGAAATTCGGAGGAATCTCTGCAAGCGATAAGTTTGCTATGCCTACTCCGTGAATATCAGGTAATATTTGAAGTACGATAGCTATTTCATTAAGTGGTAAATTGTTACCACTGAAATTGATGGTTTTCAAGGAGTCGACAATGGGAGCGAATGTCTGCAGGTGGAACCGGTCGATTTTGTTGTGACTTATGTCCAAGTGCACGAGGGAGGTGAGGTTGGCGAGCGCGGCCGGCGCCAGCAGGGCGAGCCGGTTGCGTGCCAGCGATAGCGCGCGCAGCTCTCTGTTGCGCCCGAACATATTATCAACAATCACAGACAATTGGTTCCCATCTAACTTCAGTTTTTTTAGATCCTTAAGACTTATAAATTCGTCGGGTGTCAGATATTTAAACAGATTCTCTCCCAAATCTAATTCCTCTAAATGAGGTACCAAATGATAAATCTGCGTATTAACTCTTCTTAGTAGACACCGTCTACACTTAAGCACTCTTAAGCGCTGTATATCTTTGAAGACCTCCGGGTTTAACTCAGCTAGAGGATTATCACTTAAATCCAAATAAGACAGTTTCGCTAACATCCGAAATAATCTGGGCACCAGTGTTGAAATCTGATTATTCGATAGAATTAAAGTCCTGAGGGCGGTGAGGTGGCCGAACGTCTCGCTCGGCATCTGCGCGATGTTATTGTGGTCCAAGTGCAACTCTGTGAGGTTGATGAGCCCGCGAAAGTTATCTGCGCTGATGCTTGTTAAGTTGTTGTACGTTAAGTTGATGAGTCTGAGGTTTTGTAGGCCCCAGAATGAGTACTGTCCTATAGATGGTACATTTGAGTTGACTATATGAAGCTCTTGAAGATTTACAAATGGCGTAGGTTGGGTGAAAATTGGTCCAATAGTGAGAAAATTGGGTTTGTTAGGTGGAGCTGAAATTATTATAACCTGTGCGTTGAGATCAAAGTAATCCACAGGAATCGTGTTCATGTCACCTTTTGTACACGCCACTCTCAGAATTTTTCCTTCTTCTCTGTGGAAGACATTTCGGCAGGTACACTCCTCAGGGCAAGTCTCTGCGCCTTCAGCGCTGACTACCATTAGTAGTATCCATCCTAACACCAGCATGTAACCGCCGATGGTTCTGAAACAAAAATAAATACACATTAACGTCTTATCATACTTTATTCCTTACGTTCTTGCACATAAATGATTTAATATCTTTCATTCGCCTCGTTATTAAAACAGCAAAATGTTATGCAAAACAAAAAATCTAACATATAGGTGGACATTCTTGTCCATCAATCAACTGAGCGTTTGTATCCATCATTTTAATACCGTTTATAAGTACAGCAATAAAACGCATGGTACACGGCGGCAGGTAGGTAATTCCCTAGAGGACAGTGGTGCGTCGAGTTGGGCGAACAGAATATATCAAGAAGAATTAACGCGGCAAAGTATAAAAAACTTGCCTAAATCCTCTGAACTAGGACGAGATTACAGTCTTGTGAAATATGCGGTCCGCTTTGTCCGCCCAATCCGAACCCCCTGAAAAATAACGTGCAGATAACAAAAGGCTTTTTGACGCGACGACTAAGCGCCTCCATTACGCGAAATTCCAAAATATTCATTCGCACCTTAATGAAAAAAGCGATTCTTTTTATGGTTAGGTTAATTTTGGTATGATTTGAAAACGTTTGATAGGATTCTGTAATTTCAAAATCTTAACTGAGATGTTATTAAAGAAATAAATATAAATTCATCGTTCTTCTTTCATTTAAGCTCAACTCGATGTCGTTATGAAACCACATAAGACTTATTTTAGGTACCTATTGTTGTCATAAATTTTGGAATATGGATTTGGTGCAATCACACCAAAATAAATGTAAAAAATATACAACGAATTATCTCCACTGAGGTTGATGGATCGTGTAGTATATTATTAAACTATTACATCGGATATTTAATTGTGGTGGCGACAATTCGACCTGGTACGTTGACTCCGGCGCAAATATTCCGACTATTTGTGGAGACTGATTTACAAAAGGCGTTGTTATTAAATTAAATGGCATTAACGCGTTGGATTTCATAAATAATTGCCTTTTTATGCCAATATTACGGCACTCGCTAGGTACATAACAAAAACTTTTTATTACATATTGTATAAAGAAATTTCTCAGATTGGCACACCCACACCAATAGATCAAACTGAGCTTATAATTAAGCTCCAAACTAAGTATATGTAGGTATGTGCAAGTATCATGTACATGACAATATCCATAGCACATGCTAGTTAATAAATAGAACTACATAAATACCTATGTTTGTATAAAGATCCATATGACTCAAAAACAAAATAATATCCACGTTTGTCTTACAAATATTCGCCCCAAGTGAGATTCGAATCCGCGACATATTGCTTACTCCAACCAGCCTGTGGAATATAAAAACACAACCTACTGCATATTCGGAAATAGTTGGTCACTTGTAAAGAACTTTGGGACTGGCTGGACACACACATTTTCTAATGTGAATACTTAAGTGTAATTTTTTTGTAAATTACAGTTCAACTTGTTTCATATCGTATAGATTATATCCCACGACATAACTGTCGTAGCCAGTATTTATTATTATTATACCGAAGCATGTTACATCAATTTCGGCTATTAAGCGTAACATCCACTCTAAGCGGTAATGGAAGGTGCCGATATTACTTCACAGCGATAAGGACATCGCGACAGACTGATTGCTTGCAGCGGTTGCTGTGATTTAAACTAATTGAGGATTAAATGGACCGCCGTGCCGTATCATCTAACAGATAGCTTAATTATGCTATACTTATACACATATGAATATAGGATGTTTCATTTGTCAGCTTAATTGTGATTTCAATCGCCGTTAACATACTTGATGATATCGTTGTGAAACTTTTTAAACCTTATTGCATTTCCTTACCACCAAGTATTAAAACACTTTAAATGTCTCACTAAATAAACATAGTAATGGTAATTTTAATTAATATATTTTCATATTCAGCACATTCAATGGGCAAGTATTGTCCATTGAATCTCCTGACTGTACGGCACAAAAAAATAATATATTTAGCATTGCAGAAAATATTTATGTTAACGCGGATTTAATATTATTTCTACGAGGTTTATATCGCAGCACTTAACCAGTTCAATGCCAATTCTAAAACACAACAAGAACGAATATAAAATACAATTACCAGGAAATTTGTGGGAAACACCAAACTTAAACAAAAGATTATTTAAACTCTAAAAGCAAAAGTGGGGCAAGAGAAAAATAGCAAAAGTACTAGATTGACTTAATATAAACATTTATCTATTCTTAGTATATATTTTGTGAAATGTGATTGCTAGATAGTTGTCTAATGTTTTCGTAATTTAATCGAAAATGGGGGTCGATGGATTAAACAAACTAACTAACTGAACTTCACGCCACTTCCGTAGCAGGGTAGGCAGAGATAACCGATGGATGAATTAATCTATCTATACTTATAATAAATCTGTAGAGAGGTCAATTCTGTACATGAAATATATTTTCAAAATAACTATCAGGGGGTGATTAGTGATCAATACTGATGCCAAAAATGCAATCAGTAAAATGTTTGTCTGTCTGTCTGTATGTTCCTTATAGAAACAAAAACTACTCGACGGATTTTAACGAAACTTGGTACAATTATTCTTCATACTCCTGGGCAGGTTATAGTATACTTTTCATCACGCTACAATCAATAGGAGCAGAGTAGTGAAGGGAAATGTTGGGAAAATGGGAGAAGTTACTTCATTTTTTAAGTTTCCGTCGCGTGTGCAGCCTTAATGGTTAAAGTTACATAGAAATCATGTATGACGGAAATAGTCTTTATAATATTAACCATAAACGCGGGTGACACCGCTGGCACAGCTAGTTATTAATAAATATGAAATATAACTAGAATAGGATCTTGGTTTGAATATCAAGCAATCTTTTCGATTCTTACCTCTTATCTTCATCGCCAATTAGGTCGAGGTGTAAGGTGCTAAGGTAAAAAAAATGTGACGAGCATTTAGTTATGAATGTATATGTTTAAGCAAAAATAAAGCATTTAACTTCACCGCCTTACACATTTGTCATGGCAAAGAAAACGGTTTAACTCTTATAACGACTAAATGTTATAACAGTTTTCTTGTAAACTCATAAAGAAGGGTGCTTAATGAACTTATGGTTCGTTGATCACTTCCGCTAGCTTCATCAACGAGTTTCATAATGGCATGAGAAGATGTGCTAGCTAACTTATAATTCAATCTACTTTATGATGGTAGATGTATTCTACTAAAACTTCCAGTCTTTGTTATTATCTCTGATTGTCATTTAACTATGAGCTTGATATGATAGATATCTCAGTTACGATCTCGTGTCGAAGGCGAGGAACGAGGGTTAGATCCCTGCACATGGCTAATTATTAGTGTACAAGAAAGCTATTTGCCTCAGGACTGGGCGTTTAATGCTAATTTCCGTACAAAACGAAGGGCTTAAGGAATCAAATCAATGTATGTCATTGTCATAATTTTTTTTTTTTATAATTTACTAGCGACCCGGCCCGGCTTCGAATGGTAAGTAAGCATAAAACATTAGATGCAACACTAAGGCTGCGGTTTTCACCAAAACTATTGGTGAAAACCGCATCCCTTGCGCAGCTTAAAAGATTTAAGCAAATAGACAGTGGCGGGAAATTTGTTTCATATTATGTAAAAATAATTTGTAATCGTTAAAATTTGCGATGTAAGGACGAACATTTCTAATTTAGCCTAATCACAATTTTATTATATCCCACGCCTCTTGAATATTATGTTTGAAATATTTGAGTAACTAAAGTAATAAGATTGCTTATCAAGCCAGAAAATTAAAATAACTAACATAAAATAGCCGTAATTGATGGAAGTATAAGCATCCATTAATGTCTTTAATAAAATATGTCAAGGTCTTTTTTATTACCCGACCACAGTCAGAAAGCTTCGTGAAAGCACTAAATGCTTATGACAATAAAGTCTTCTTAGTTTTATAAAACATTTTTACAAACTGATTTGAATGCTTTTAAGTACCCTTTATTATTAAGTTTGTTTAACTTTCTATAGCATTTATTCTGAATGAGAACAAGCCTTTTATTTTCAGTTAAAACCTTCCTCGCTGTCGACCTTCAAATATAGTAGGCACCTTAAAAATATCATATTTTTTTTCTTAGAAATACAACAGTACATACACAATACTGTTCATTATTTACCCCAAGCCAAATATAATTCTTCTTAGAAGTAACATAAAATCGCAGAGTATTTACGATAAGTTTATAAAAACTTTTTATTTTTCTGAAAGTGGAATTATAGGTATATTATAACCAATCACAAGTAGAAGAAACAAATTTTAATTAAACAAGTCATTTAAACAAAAGTGATATCAGTCATTCAAAACACGGCGCAGTTGTGGTTTATATTATATAAAATAGGTTTTCACCGGTCATAAGCATGTGTTTTGGCGCAAGCACGCGTAAGCTCGGGCATGAAAATCACGGCATATATCATTTCAAATCCGCAAAAGAAAGTGTTTAAGTAAATGAAGTGCAGAGCTTGTGACACTATGCACTGTCTTCAATTCAAATATTTCCTTAATAAGTAAGGAACTCTACGTGTAGAATATGCTTTTTTACAAAGGTATTATATTTATTATTTACAGAGAGCGGTGGTAGCTCAATGGTAAGGACACGCGCCTCTAAACCGAGGAGTGCGGGTTCATACCCGGGCACGTACCTCTGGATTTTTCAAATCTTTGTACGTATTTATACAACTAGCTCGGCGTTGAGGGAAAACTTCGCGATGAAAACTGCACATTCCAACAACTATGGATGTGTAAACATGGTCCAAAAATGTCTGGTTCCTCTATATAAGGGTTACGAAGGTCAGATTGGCAGTCGCTTCAACGTAATTATCAGGCTCGCTAAATCCTGAATTATGGTCTAAGCGGACCCCGTCTAAGCACGGGACATAACGCTATTAGGATGATGAATATAATTAATGATTGTGTACGTTTGCTGGGTGAACAATCGGAAATCATAATGTTCCTTTTAGGAATATGTTGTATTCCATAGTTTAAACAAAAAATAATTCAAACTGTGGATCTTACTAAAGGCAGATTTAAAATTGATGTCGGCCTCAAGTAACCAATTCATAGAAAATCTTAATAATATATAAACGTAGAATAAAGTTCACGTCCGAAATCGTGTTAGAATTCTTCGCCTTCTTGCCAGTGAAATTAATGTTTAATATTACACTCGACTATTTGGTCAGAGTTAGCAAAGTCTGTGATATAAACAAAGTTATGTTAAATTAGAGTTCATCTCGGAGACATGAGTTAATAATAAATTATAATTGCAAAGAGCCTTACCTTTGACCGAAGATTGAAAATTCCGCCTCGTTGACTTTGATGTTATTAAAATAAATCAAACTAATTATAATAAGTAGTCCAATTTCGACCAGTGGGCGACCCACACACAGAAACACAGAAACAGACAACAGCCTCTTTTATATGTTCATAGAAAAGAGGTTTTCTATGTATTTTATAAATACTAACGTAAGTCTCTGAGATTATCGAGTTTAAACGACTAAACGTCTCCTCTTCATTCTACCTTGCCATGATGAGGTAATTCAGAAATAAAAAGCTTTATATATATGAGTAAGGCGGGCAGCTAATTAAAAGATAATTTGTTATGAACAAAAGAATAGTACCCATCGTATTACTGAACCGTGTAAATATTCAGAGGTACTCAATGTATATAATATCTTATCAGTTTGTTAGGATGACTAATATCTGTAATAATGCCAAATTATAGCTTTCTAGTAAATAAAGTACAAAACTTATAGGGTCCTTCCTTAAGTATGGAACCCCAAATTTTTTTTGGTTTTTGTGAGATAGAGTTGGAGATACTATAACCTAACTTAGGATGCCTACTCTATCTCAGAAGAACTAAATTCATTTATCATTATTTTTAACAAAATGCTCTAATTCTTGAGGATCCTAACTTTACGCTAGATGTTGCTTATTTTCAAATTATTTTTTAAGTTAGTTACTTAATAACTGTAAATGTAGAATATACAACTATATTATTACTTCCGTTATCCCCGAAGGGGTAGGAGTATTTAGTTATGCATAAAAATATTCTATTCAAACCTTAAATTCTGTCAATGTAAACTCAACTAAACGAGACTTTTTGCAAACATTGTTTTGTTGTAGATGCTAGGGGCATAATAATATTGCTAACAAACCGCATGAAAAACAAAGACATTCTCTGTACAAGAAGGAGGTCAGTTTGTCTCGGCTAATTTTACGACAAATAGTTTCCGATAAATGGCTGAAGAGATTCCGGGTTGACAACGCCTTTTGAATATAGAGCATGTAGGTATTTAAAACCGTGCTTACAATCTTGCTAAACAATTCAATAAGTTCCTCGATGAAAACCGGATGTTTAAATTGGAGTACCGGTCCGTAGAGATAGAAGCGTAGTAATAGTACAGCGAAACAAATTGCAGCTAGTTTTGAGACAGCTGCATTCCATAACAAATATCATTATATATTTTACAAATATAAAAATATAATATATATATATATAAATACAAATATATATTTGTTAAAGAGTGCAGCTAGATACATAGTATTACATAGTATTCCATACTAGTAATATTACGAATGCAATGTTTTATTTAGCTTTTGATCACATGTGACGATTTTGATAATGGAAGATTTTAACTGCTGAAGATTAGATAAAATCAATCGATTTTTTATAAATAAGAGAATGTGTTTGTATCCTTCATCACTATTAAAATATTACGAACAAAAGTTGTTTGGCCGCCCTAACATGCGATCGCAGGAAATTGGCCATACCGATATATAGTCAGCCAAATAATATGCACAAACATTCGATTGGGTAGACTACGATAACAATGTCGACCTTTCAGTATCGCGACTTTGACCTTAATATACCTTATGCCATATTATCATTAAGGGCGACCTCATTTCCTTATAAATTAGAATCAAATCGATTAAATGAAATAATCGTATGGGAATCGCTAGAATTTTAGACAAATCTTACTTACCTTTATATTTAGATCTTTGAAGACCTATTTTTAAATTGGTTACGCGACTTATCCCATTAAAGCAGCTATACTCAATCTGCGTCCAGGCCTTTGTTATTGCCTCATCTAAACTTCCAAATTCATTGTAAACCATTTTTTATTGAATTACGTTTTAATTAAGACCTAAATAATTTTTGCTAGCGGCCATCGACACCATGACTGAAACGTTTTTGTGGCCCCTATGCAAAAAAGTTGAATATAGCTGCATTAAAGTGTAGTTGGCCAACTGTACGTTTATGAGTTATGTGACGTAACCAGTCTTTACTTTCTGCCTTTTGTGGAAAATTTCGGAACCAAAATAGCATTATGGTTATAATTCCCGTAAGAATATAATTAGTCAAGCCATAAAACAAATTTTTTGTGGTATTATTAAAGTACAAGAGACACATACTTTTGTATTAAGTATATAAATCATATGATTTATGTATCTAATAAGAATGTAGGTTTATCTATTGTACTAAGAAGATGTAAAAGACTAACTGGTTTCGTTTTTAGGATTATTAGTAAAACAGTCCTTGTGAGCACAACATCAAAAACTTTTTTTCACTCTACGACAATATTAAATGCGAACCCAATTTAACAACCTTTTCCCCGTTTACGTAACAAACTTTTGAGTACCTGTAACGATTTTAGCAGCCTTTTACTTTTGTTACATTTGAAATAACAAATCGGTTTATTTGCTGATCCTCCCTTACAATACAAATAATGAATTAATCGAACTTTATCTCGAACAGAGGTCTCTTCTTGTATTGAATAAGTAAACATTGAACAATACAAATCGAAGAAAGCCGTCAAAAATTGTGCTTCTTATCTGTGTAAACTTTATAAATTAAATAGTCTATAAAATAATATGAAAGTCAAATGTAACATTCACCCCAACAAGTTTAATTACAATGCTATACATACAATGCCCTTTAATTAACTGATATTCTCCTTAGACAACATTAACACCGAAAAAAAAAACGGGTGGTTATTTTCTGCGTTTTATCCTGGGAACTAATGGGTCGTCAAAAAGTCGCTTTTCAGCATATTGATATCATTATGAATTTTAGGGCAGACCCTTTTTGGATAAGCGAGTTGTCATACTTTATTGATAGATGTTAATGTCTTACGTTCGGATAGAAGTAGATAATTTAATCACCTTTAAAAGTTTTTTTATTTTAACAATGGCAAGGCGAATGTCCATGTATTCCCTAATGTTTCCCTTTTATTTTTAAAACCTATCTCATCAAACGCAGTATTACATCCCGGTGGCTGTATGGGCCGCTATGACTTTGTATGCCGTGTTTCGCGACCAAAATCGGATTCGAAGATACCACCGATAAGGAGCGCTCGGCGAAGTGGACATGCGATCACCCTGGGCAGTGCCATAAGGTAAGTGGCTTTACTGTAGCAAAAATTCAAGTTCAACTGGGATGGAATATTTCGCGAAAGTTCCTCAAAAAAGCAGTCGTCTAAATGACTAGATTCCCATGGTGTATGGTAAGACTGGAGACAGCTGCCACACTCTCTGATATGACATACCTATATTTACATTCCTAGATGGCTGTAATATGTAACAGGCAATCAGGATTAGCTTCCAATGAATTGACGACTAATTGACTTCTAAGTATCAATTAAGTACATATTCTGAATTAGCATGCAGCCGTGATTGCACCGAGCATGCATTGAATATCGTCCAACTCTGAATTTCTATATTATTATTGTAATAAAAATTTATAAACGCAAATATAGCCATCTAAATATGTAAAAATGCATCATTCTTTTGTCCCTTTCCAAGGACACCTAGGGTCGGCGCATTAAGTACGTTTTTCTCTTTTCTCAGTCATCAACATTATATGTATGTAGCTATTTCTTTTTAGAGTTACACCTATAAAAATCCTTAAAGTGCTATTACAGTGTTTGCGAATGAATTACATTTAGACACACATAATACAATAGAAAGACGAAAATGACCGTAGCTGGACTGTCTGAGCAAATAATTGTCCTACCTCACAAAATAAACCCACCACTAAACCATGCAATCCGAATAACGACCGTTTGAACCCCCGTGACACTTAGTAATCAATAAACACAATATTATCAGAAATGGATCTAGGGTTGACGACGGTAATTCTCGACCCTCGGATTCAAATCAATTGCGTATTATGTATCTTATCTAAAGGGCTCCTTAAGCTCGATTCATTCATACATGTACGATTGAATTACATATAATTAGATAGCGTAAATGAACAAGCGATAAATTTGGATTAAGTGACAGGTACTCGTCACGTAATAATATAAAAATGAATGGAGCTATAGGTAGATCGCAAATAACAAATCCAGTGTGGGCTATACTCGTCATCAACTTCTTATGAAATTTCTCTCTGACTGTGCACAAAAACATCCAACCCAAAGGGTAGGAAAGCAGGAAATGACTGATTATTCACTTACTGGTTGTCAAGTTTAACCACGCATAACTTTTTACAGAGTTGTCCGATTTTAATAATTATTATTTTATTGGCTAGGGTATATATAATAGTTCTAAATCGGTCCCATATAAATTTGAAAAAAATCCTTTTCTAAGGGTGTATATGGGTGATTAATTGTTCCCTCACAGACTTTAATGCTGAGTTGTGTATTAAATAAAGTAAGGTAGGTAGCTATTTAATAAATAAACAAAAATTAAGCATGTAGTGATTAAAAGATTATAGCCACAAAAAATTATAAAATAAAACTTTTTAACAAAAAAATTAAACCACCGAAACAACTGAAAAGCAAAAAATAATTAACGTTTTAAAAAAAATCCTAATAACTAAGTTCTTGAGCTACTCGTAATATAATAAGTATATCTAAGTCATTTTGAGTCAGCGCCAAATAATTATTAATTTAATTTGGTTAAATCTTTAAATTCATGATAATTTAATGATCTCTTGTTCATTATTATATTGTTTGATTTGGCAGGCTGTGTGTCGCACAGTAACCCTGCCCCATGCGCCAAGAGTTGTGGGTTCGATCCCCACCTGGGACAAACATTCGTATGATATGTGTTTGTTCTGTGTCTGGGTGTTAATATCCAATATTTAAGTATATATTTGTAATAGCACTATTGATTCTGATATCCATAACATAAGTGCTTAAGCTACTTACTACTTACCTCGGAGTCAGATCAATGTATGTGATGTAGTCAGATAAATTACAGAAAGTACTCTAATTTTGAAGATGTAAATAATGCTCTCTCTTACGTACTACATTGGTTCACCAAAAATAACCTTCTTTTAAATTCTAGTACAACTAAATGTGATATGTTCACAATGCCTAATATTAAGCAATCAAATATTAGTTTAAACATGGGTGATGATGAACCTATTTAAATAGTTTACTCAACAGTATTTCTGGGCTTTACCATTGATTCTAAACTGCAATGGGGCCCTCATATTGCTGCCCTAGCGGGAAGACTTAGTTCTGCAGCATATGCCGTTACAAAAATACGGCAATTGACTGATGTTGGAACGGCCAGATTGGTTTATTTTGGCTACTTTCACAGCGTAATGTCGTACGGCCATCTGATGTAGGGGTTTGTTGCTGACATGCAAAATATCTTTGTATTGCAGAAGCAGGCTATCCGCACTATATTCGGCCTTAAACCACGGGATTATCTTAGGGAAGTATTTAGGGAAGCCAATATATTAACCGTAGCATCTCTATACATCTTTGCCTGTATAATGTATGTAAGTACGCAAGAACTTTAATCTCTTTCAAAAAAATCTGATTTTTATAGTTTGAATACCAGGAATAAACACAGGCTTGTCGTTCCACATCTTACACTTCATAAAATCAATAATTATTTTATGGGGCTTAGCAGTAAGTTACCAGATAATGTTATTCAAATGCCCGTATATACATACAAATCACATAAGGAAACAATTCTAATGAAAAAGGGCTACTATAGAATCGAAGATTTTTTTAATGATAGGAATCTACAATCTCATCTTTTATTTTATAAATCTCTACTATAATATTGTAATTATATAAATTAGTAGAAGTTGATATTAAGTTGAATTGTTATTGTATACATGGTGATATAAAATAGACTGACTGACTACCGACTTTCTTGCCAGTTCTTCTTGATAGTTTTGAACTTGGCAGTAGAATCACTTTTTTGTATTATGACTATTCATAAGTGCTTTTGTGGAGCCTACATGAAAAAAAAAATCTATTTTTATTTTTTATTTTTTGTTAAAAAATTATTTTTATGGCCAATCCGCCAAAATACATACACATACTAGCAGCACGCCCGTAATCCCCGAAGAGGTAGACAGAGTCAAATGAATGAAATGAAATGAAATGAAATTATCTTTATTTACGTAGGCTCAAATAAGCACTTATAAATCGTCAGTACATACAAATGAAAATGAAAATTTACCGCCGGATTCGGAAGGGGCAGAAATCCAAATAAAACTGAGCTAGGTTAGATAGAAAATTGATCATCCATACTAATTCTAAAAAAGGGGAAAGTAACTCTGTCAATCTATCTGTTGGGTCTAGAACGCTTAAACAAACAATTTAATTGCAATGTAATGACATCGTAATTTAAATATTTGTTGGAGCGTTTACACGCCTAAAATTTTAACTAGACAAGCTTTTTATCTTGCAAAAAATTATAAACCTCACAGTACGTACATACACTATGAGCATCATTATACATGTGTGATTACGTGCATACACTTACACAATACGAGTTTACCGTACATTGGCGAATTGACGGGTCATTTAACTACGATTGTGTTTCCGTCTACCGGTCTGACTGTAATTAATGGAGCATACAGTTGCTTGACGCTCATAGCATTCACATACCTTCAATGGATACTCAATAACGATCTTAAAGTACAATATATGTGCATTGACATGGAAATCATTGCAAACATAGCACGCCTGGAATATATACTTATGGACTTTCTAACGCTTAATCTATGAAACTTCACCCCATAAATGTACAGCCCAATCTACTCGATAATTTATCTTCAATTGCGGTTTCGTCCGTGTGTTGTTACGTTTAATGTTTATCCTACAATAACTATTTATCAGCATCAGTACCCTTATATGTTAACTTAGTTTATAAACAGTAAGTCCAATTTCACCTATATCTCAGAAATATTATTAATACAGTGGCCAGATAATTCTCGAATATTTCTTTTAATTTGCGGTCAATGTGCAACGTGACAACAAGCAAAAGAGATAAGACAAATGTGGAGATTACCGTGAGCGACAAGAGTGCATTCCTGACCCTCTCTGGGGAATAATGACAATAGACACAGGGTCTGGTGGAGTCCATCCATATACTATACGTCTGGTACATACGGAATGTCGGACATATTAGACCTCTAATGGGTTTAGCGCATCGTATGGGATTTCCTCAAAATGCGCAACGCTTTCGTTCTCATCGATAATTCGGCGAAATCATTAGGGGCTATGCGATAAATTCTTGTGGGTGGTCTCCATAGGTGATCGCGTAGATTGGTGATACACCCTCAGAGATTTGAAGGCATCTTCGCCTCTTATTGACTACAGGAGCCTCGTTTAACCGCACAATTATTAACTCGGGAGAAAAAGGAAATGATGACTTATGCTATGATTTTTTTTGTATGCATTATTATCGAAACGTGAAATGTGATATTCTATTTAGTTTCTCTTAACTCATTTTCTTCATTTTTATAAATAAATACTAGTATTACATATGCCTATAATTTTATCTCACAATAACGGTTTGTTCTGATGCCTACTTTGCCGAAGTTTATAGCGGAAGTAGCGTACTCTTTGATACCGCTCGGTCTCTTCAAAATTCTAAATAACCAAAGTTTCGTAGAGGTAACCAATCAATGTTGCGCCTTAACATTTGCAAATTTAAAGGGATTTCCGACATGGCTTTTAGCGCTGTTCTGGCTTCCAAGTAATTATTCATTTGGATCAAACGGCGTCCCGGTAATGAGAATAACAAGTGAAAAGCCCAAAATGTTGCATGGTTCTTAAAGAGTAATTTATGTTATGTGAATAAAACACCTCAAATAGAATTTAAGATGTTAAACATTCTGCATTTAACTGGATAAGTGGGTAGAATATTTCTGAGCTCTTTACTACGTGGAACGCGTGATACAATGTAAGGTTTAGGGTACATAAAGTCATAATTTTATTTGCCCATGAAACTCTTCAAAACTTTGATTAATTTATTAACTTCTAAACTTTTCCCATTCCAAACTTTGTCAAAAATTGTTATCAAAATATTTAATCTCTTCATGATAATTTACACTGTGTCAAAGATATACCCGTGTTGCTTTTTACTGAAAACGTAGACAGAGCAGGTATTATAACTTAATATTTAGACGATCTGCACATATTTAATGCCAATTAATATTTATATTTCATTTAATGAAGAGTTCACAAAATGCGCAACGCTCTCGTTCGCATATCCGTGAAAACATTGGGGATTAGGGTTCAGTTATCTATTTATAGGTTAAAGTAAGAGCAATAGTAATAGGATTTACACATTTACATATTTGAATCACGTAACATATATCTGACATGCCCCTGAGTTTGGAAATATTCAGTTCCGAATTACGAATATTTCAACAAATCTTCAAAAAGAACTTCGCAATAGGTGTAGGTTCTATTTTGATTAACATTAATACATAGACACGACACGATTTACATAAAAGTGGGATGAGCGAATGTTTTTTTGTAGCGCCGGAGGACGCAGTCACGCACGAGCATCACGTCCCCCGGGAGGTCGCGCCCGTAAACCGGAATCGGTGAGACACCTTCCCGCAGTCCCGCACTTTATGAGTGACGCCGACACGTAATTACTACTATAACCCTTTTATTACTAATCGATGTTCGCCCGATTCGATATTCGCGATAGAAGTATTAGGGACATTTATGTTTTAAAACTTATTTTGTGAAAAGGTGAATTTATTTAGTTTTAAACAGTATGTTAGTGTTATTTAGACCAAATAATAATATAGACGATGTAAAATAAAGCAATAACTTTAAAGTTAGCTAATTAAACCATCCATCATACAAGATTCAAAACTTTTACGTAGCTAATATATACAAATAATATATTTTTTGTAATTTTAAAAGTTGAAATAGTCCATTCATTCTATTTAGGGAATAACCCTAGTACAAATCATCCTTAAAAAAAATTATCGGCAATTCAAGGAAATGTGTAAAGATGTTAACAATTCACTTTCTAAATATATATCTACAAACAACAAATCCAAGGAAGTTTAATTTACAAAATTGCGTGAAACTAAAATATAGGATCCTCTAAAGGTAGCAGCTGAATACTGCTAAGCCTTTGATACAGCCTGATAATTATCCAATTAATACTTACACGAGGTAAGTTGTAGTTTATCTTTACTTTCGTTTTTTTTATTGCTCTGCTTTGCTTAGGTTACTTCCCAAGTAGTTTGTTTTTTCCAAGAAAATAAAAATGAACAAATGTTACTTCAGTTCATATTAATCTCATATTTATATAATATTTTAATCTTGATTCTATGCAAATAACCTTCGTAAAGGGAGTAAGTATGGAATTTTAAGTACCATGTTAGAACAAAGCAGGTGTTTCCAATAAATAAGGTTACTAGCATTATCAAAGGCGGTTTATGAGATAATATCTATCTGGCGGCGCTTAGTACACGCACAGAGTAATAATATTAAATAATTATCGAACGACTTTACCATATCATAAACTCTATCGCTGACAGGTGAGCTGCACTCGCGCCGACGCGGGTAGGAAACAATGTTCGGGCTTTAATATTAATAGAAAATTTGGTCGCGCTGGCCCTTGGGCCCCCACCATACTTCACGAATATGGTCTTGGGAATTATGCAGCCGAAGCGTTACGATGCATAATTCATTCAAGCCCAGTTATCTGTTAAATATTCCTTGCATTGCTCACGGCGGGAAGGACTAAGTAACTAATAAACTCTTTAACGAGGAAGCGAAGCGTACTGATTCTTCGATTGCGAAGAATAAACTTACATAAATATTACTGGATGGCGACATTTACATTAAAGGGGATTTATTGACGATATACACTATGTGGTTAATAAGTTTTTTTTACCTGTGTATTTAATATAAATTGTACGATACGAAAAAAAGCGTCTTTTTTATCTTCATCTCAATAAGTACGAGTATTAAAATGAGACACGATTAAAAACTAAGTCTTACATTATCATGAGAATCACTTATTTCAAATGTAGTAGCAACAACTACTAGAATTTAAGCCAGTCAATTCATGTATTTGCTATTTAGCGTGTCATTATCATTGACAAATAAATAATATTTCATCAATCATTTTTATAGGTATCAGAAACCGTAAACCTGGGTCATCTTTTTACGAGCTTGACCAACCATGAAAAATGCATTGCAAGATTTACGAGAATTTTATGCTCAGATTCCGGAACACCCCAACAAAAATGTAATTTGTCTAGGCGCTCCCCGGGCTTTGTGGAGGGGATCTATAAGAAGGGATAGCAGGTACCAGTGGCTCGGAGGGCTGACGCGGCCGATTCACCGCGTCGCCACACGCACTTTCACCCTCATACACACATCGATTTCGTCGCATTTAACAATTTGTCGAATCTGTGAATGATTATTGATTGCGCATTTGGGGTGTATTCAGATTATTGAATTACTTTATTATTTCTCAAAATGATATTCAGTAAATGAAAATATCGCATACCTAACTTATTAGAAGTATATTTATTATATTATGATAGTGACAATGTCTATTAAGACTTACTCATAATAAACTATTGAATTCTGTTTCTAAATGACTTTTCATATTATTATTTTTAGTATGTTATTTGACATTATATATTATTGACATTGTCTACCCCGCTAGGGAAGTGGCGTGGAGTTGAGTTAGTATGTTATTTATTCGTTTGTTTTGTTTAATCAATTCCAAATACTTTCCTGGAATCCTATATCAATTTAAAATAAAATAAAATTTAAAATAAATTATAAATAAATAAATTCTCCAGACTGACACACCAATTCCATAGTTACAAACTAAGCTTATAAGCTTGTGCTATGGATACTAGGCGAACGGATAGTTGTATTAAATAGGTTTATAAACATCCATGACTCGAGTACAAATGTCCATGTTCATCACACGAAACATTTTCCCCTAGCGGAATTCGAACCCGAAACCCTTGGTTTCGAGGCCGGCCAGGGTCTCTGAGCACTCGACCAACGGGCCTGTCGAAATTATGTACTTGTACATAAGTTACACCGCCTACTTAATTCTTTAGAAATAGAATTGATGTTTAGTTGGCTCGTTGGGAAAACATCGTGATTTGGAGGACGTGGTGGCAAAATTCAGTTTTCTCGACTTTAAAGAGAAGACACAAGGGAAACTAGGTGCAAACGTTCAGGTCTTCTGATGCACACAAATGTTTTCACCCCCTTAAAATAGACTATCCCTGATTCACCGTTATTCGATTGCGTTATTTTTGGTTAAGATACATTACTTATGACCGTCATGTTAAGTACCTATATATAAGATTGACTACCTTTTTACTAAAAATCTACTACAATAGGAAACTTTCTAACTAAATCCAGATCGTTATATTTGCATTCGATGAACAATCTTATCTTAATCTTAACAATGATTTGATATTCCTTAGGTACTTAAACAGCTTAGCCATTAAGTAGGTATTTCAAAATAATATATAAAGCCTTTTCATAATACTCTGAAATGAATACCGCAAATACAGAGATTGCAGAACCGTCTCAATTAGCAACTAAAGTCAAACGAGATTGATATTAATGAAATATCGAAAGCTTAAGAAAGTTACAATAATTTTGTGTGATAGCAAATATACAATGGAATTTGTAGGGTTTTTTTAATAATTTTTAGTTTTATTGTTCAGTCTTTAATGGTTATTTTAGAAGTAAAAAGCAATCCTTCCATATTAATATGAAATTAATCAGATAATAAATAATACTTACCACAAATCTATTAATTGCACCAAATAAATAAAAATTATATACCACAAAAATTACTCAGTTCTAATTGAAATAGAAAATTACAATGATTGAATACAGGAATAAAAGGATTTGTATATATTCATTTTTAACCAGTCTGAATAAAAAAAAAATTCTGCTCTCTGTCACTGGCATAGTGAAAGCCTTATAGAAAGTGTTGTCTACAATGATTTGAAATTCCACACACACCTACACTGTAATAATGGGAAAGCTATTTAGACAAAAATAATAAATAATCCTTATCAAATGAAATATGTTAGTTACCTACAGCATTACACTCACACTATAATTGCAAATACACCATACTGTTTGCTGTCTGTCAAGATAACGCGACAAAATAAATACATACGGACACACACCAACGCATACACTAGTATATTCAGAATTAATTAAGCAGGCCCCTTTAACCACATTCAGCCATGGAGATTAGATGGGAAATTGTGAAGAAGTAGTGACAAGTGGCTAGCTTGTCGCCTACACACAAACCTAAAACCCGATATACCATAAGTCGCCTTTTACGACATGCTAGGCAAGAACCACAGTTGGCACATTATTTTTAAGTCCCAGATCAACATGGGACAATAAGCTGGGTTAAATGGAAAATTGTGAAAAAGTAGTGACAAGTGGCTAGCTTGTCGCCTACACAATCACATACCCAAAACCCGATATACCATTAGTCGCCTTTTACGACATGCTAGGCAAGAACCACAGTTGGCACATTATTTTTAAGACCCAGACCAACATGGGACTAATAAAATATTCGGTTAAAATATAATTTCCTCTAGCAATAAATATATGTTGTATCTGCCCTAGTGCACTTTATTTGTCAAATACGTACCCCAGGCAAATATGGCCCCCAGTATGTCGTATGAGGTATGGAGCGTACTTTTCCACAATTCTTCATCTAATCATTCATTTATTATCAAGTATTGATAAATTATTCGAACAAATGTTAACGTTTGTTTTTGTAGATCTTTGTCTGTTAGAGATTCTAAAAAAATATATACCGTTATAATATAAACAAGATCCATAATTTCCTTTTCACAACAACTCAATAAAGCTTACTCATCTTTAGAAGAGATGGAATTATAAATAACAGCTTTGAGATAAAACCTCCTAAATAGTAGGCTGTAGATACCAAGGCATTCCTTGCTTGTACAAATAGGTTAATAAACCGTACTTCAACATTTACTTCACACAGCTGCTTAACCAATTGGGAAGTATGAAAGAAATAATCGTTTAAGATCTTTCAGAAGTGTTCGAACACTCGAACAATTTGTAGTAAAATGGTAATCTATCTTTGTTTGAGAGCGTGAGGTGGTGAGCGTGTAGTGGCGGAGTTCGATTCTGCAAATAACAAAAGATCGCCCAATGGTCTTTTTGTGCGTGGATCGTGCACAATGAGATAAGGCGTTATATAAAGAATCTTCTTCACGGGTCAAATCGAGGGGCTTTATCGTTATTATTTATCTCTGAAACACATTTGTAGGAGCTTCTCTTTGTATCCCTTTATTTTACATGGTGATGCCGAGCAGTACAAATTGATTTCCCGAAGCTCCAGTAGGACACAGCTCGTTCTGAAACACAGTTACGGACCGATGGTTTGCTGCTCTTGGGACCCCTTGAATGTTTCCTATTTATCACCTGTGCCCTTACACTGGGCCTGTAGAACATGTTTTTTATAAACACATTGTCTAGTAAATCTTTTATTAAAAGAGTCAATCCCGTAGAGTAAGAAAAATTGTATCGATATTTTTTGAATATAGCACAGTCAAGTCTGCGGAAATTATAATTGTAAAAAACGAAAACTGTAACACTACAATGACTAACAGTTAAAATTATGTAAATCATACCTTCGTATAATCAAAGTGGCGACTATTTGGTTTACAAATACAATAAAGAGAAAGTTTCACTATTTTATTATAGCCAATAAAGATACCATAATTTAAAAAAAATACAAATCACCAAAAATAGCAAGGAATAACTCAAGTTATGCCTATTCGTAAATTTATTTCATCGTTATTTTCCAGAAATCTCTAAATAGACAATAATTTTTTATCTTGTTGGAATTTGTAACCGTGTCGTTTTACTTCAAATAAATACACGTTGGAGTCGAGTAAATTGCGCTTTATGAACTCCCCTCGGTAGGAATGAAACACAATCAACGTCGGCTCATAACGTGCCACGTGCGTACCGCGTTGCGTGTCCTACCGGAGCCTGCCCTGTCTACAGAATATCAAAAGGGTGGCGAATCTCCACATGCCTAATGCACATACAGCTGCCCCCAAAATTCGCGCAATAGCATTACAAATCCTGTACAACAACCTATAGGTACGTTCTATAGCACCAGTAGGGGAAAGGAAGGGTGACTGTGAACCATAGTCTTGCTCTCATTCAATTCACTACTCCTTGCGAAACATTATTACGATCTACCTTTATTTACCAAACCGGTTTAAAAAGCAGTCCGACATAAGTACCTTATTAATTCAACAAATTTTATTGAACATTTAGGTGATCACATACCTCATTCCCCTTCAGCTTTTATCCCGTATAGCATGGACACACACGTGCACTGGCCATCTGCTGGTCTGGAGATTCAGACTTCTTTTTATCACAGAATCAACAATAGCACCCTTTTTAATTAGGCTTTTCATTCAAACCTCCGAATAAAGAAAGTAGGTATCCCCCTTTCCAAACTCGTTTTAATAATCCTTTTATAATATAAATTACGTACAAGATAAACCTACTATTATTATCAGTTTCTAACTTATCACAAGATATTTTAGGTTTTTATACCAATCGCCTAATTGAAATACATTCTTTATTTAATAATTGCACTTATTTTTGTATTAGCTTTGTTATTGTAAAAAAAATGTGACGTTGTTATTCAAAGATTTTTCTCCAGTTCCCTTTCAATTTAAAACATTTTCGATAACAAAATTTGAATATCATATTGTATTATCATATACGATCGCGATTATGAATCGTGTAGTATCTCGAAATTACGATCGAGTCGTAAAATTACATCGCTTTATCTTTCCGAGCTTCTATCAAAATACATTTAAGATATTTACGAGCGTCGCGCACAAACTATCCTATCCTACAAACTTTGCTAATAAAGGAATACGATGTCGTATGACGCGGTCCAAAAAATAATATGGCGTGCAGGATGAGGACGAGCCTATAGTTTTATTAATATAGCCAATCTCAGCACCATAATTCATAACTTGATACTCGTGAGTACGCATGAATGAGGTAGATACTCGTGTGGAATGCCGTAATTTGAGATTGGTAAAGCCGCAAACGACCCAGGCATTTGTAAGGAGGCCTATTGATATTCAAAGAGAGATTTTAAATGGAATAAAGTTGGTATTGATGCGCGTGAGGCGGGCGAGGCGGGCGCGCGGTCTCAGCGCCCCTAATAAGAATACCGTTGAGGGTAATAGGGTAGGATTTGGTTCATGGAGAAAAGATTAGGCACCCGACCGGGGGACCCTTTTCACCAACCACTACCTTGCTCGTGCCCCGCGCCTTGTGTTTGTACTTAACTACCAACAATTTACCTAAATTACAGCTAGCCGGCGCCAAATTGGATTGCCGGCACAATTAAATAAACATACCCGCCGAGATGAAAATATTACAATAATATACAAAAAAACATGGTCATACATCAACGGTAGAATTCATTGTTAATAAACGATTTAAGCGCGAACATGTCGAATATGGGCGATAAAAGTAAATGCTATCATTTATATCGGTCGGATTCCAATTGATTAAAAACGTACATACGTAAAAACGGACAGAAGAAAGATTGAACGGCGAATGCTGAAATACGAATGCGAATATCACGGCTTAATGATACCCCACTGGCGCACAGTTGTTAAAGATAGATGGTACGGTACGAGTATGTAAAAAATGCGTAATATCCTTTTCGTCGGAACACACTTATTATGCTCCACATTCGATACTGCGCAGACGCTGAAAATATGATACGAGATGATTTTTTTTCGTCGTAGGAACTTGTTTATTCTTTATATTTTGAGAAAAGCTTTTATTGATTTATTTATTCCCCGTCTTCAGAAAGGAGTTTTCAAAGTTAATTTATTTGATTCGTTAATGCTTATTTCTCGTTCATCAGACATAAGTACACATTATTGATTTTTAAATACCTAAATTAGATAGAATTAGACCCTAAATTAGAATTAATTATTTTCTACCCGACATTTTCATACGATGTCATTACTACTGAATTTCATAACATTTTTAAAAATTAACGGAATTCTCGTTGTAAAAATAACGTATTCTGTCAAGCGAGATTTTCCTTTAATAAATTGAATCCACAACATCCACCATAAAGACTTTTACAGCAATTACAGGGAGTTCCGTACTACTTTTTGCTCACTTTTCGTTTAGTAAGTGAAACGTGAGACACATACTAATCTGACATTGTCCTCAGTCTCAAAACAATCTTCACAAATATAAAAATCTCGTCACGGTGTTTGTGGTCGCACTCCTCCGAAACGATTGGATTGATTTTAATGAATTGATTTTTGTGCATTTGGTAGGTATTCCTTCCTATTGGTCGTAAAGAGATTTTCTTTCCTCCGTTTTCATAACGGGAACGGGGCGTGTTTTGTCTATGGATCTTAATAATTTAATATTAAAACATACTTTGTAATACCACTGTTGAATTTAATATCCGAACCACAAGTGCTTCAGCTACTTAGCTCAGTTTCAGATCAAAATTTTATATTTATTATTATTTATTATGAAGGATTTTTTAAAACAAAAATATCTATAAGGCCTCGCCAGTTAGTGTTTTAAAAAACGATTAACCAACATAATTGTTTCTTTATTCGTATGGTAGAAGCGTCGAAAGTATCTTATAAATTGCGACCTTAGTTCGAACAGGAAATATCCAGGCCGATAGCTGATCTTATTCTGAACCTTCAGTCAATCCAGTGTACATAAATTGCAATCTTTCTTTATAAAAAAAGCTCCTATGAATGTACTGGAACAATTTTCATTCAGTTGTTAATCTATTATAGTAAGGAGGAAAATGTTAATTTTTGTTAACTACCGGAACTATTATTACCCATACATTAAAATATTTATGTATTGATTGCTTTAAATAGAATAATTCATTGTAACATAATCTATAATTAGATTATATGTAGTTTAAATAATTTGTGCAAATTGGACGACCTATCTGCCCATACGTAATTAGAGTAGGTTGCAGATACCGCATTAATAAACGTAACGTAAGCACATAAAATATTCATAAAAAAATTATCTCAAATAATAAGCCAGCTGTGTTCAGCGGTGTTTTTACAAACTCTACTTAGTTAAGTAACCAAAGAACTTTATGTTTCCCATTCCAAAGCAATGTTTACAAGCGCAAACGTAGGAGTCATTATGTCTAGCCTGCAATGCAATTTATTGGTCAATCTATACAATGGCCGGGAAAATTTCTCCTGTACAGGAATTTTAACGATAACGTAGAGAAAGTAGTTTAGCGTGTGAGTAGTTAAGATTTATATTTTAATTAAGGAGACCTAGGTGGAAAATCGGCTGTTGTATTATTAGTGTTTGTTTCAGGACAGTAAATGTGCCATTTAAAGAGTTAAAACATAAACTCATAGCCGATGCTAATAGTAAGTATATGCTTTAACATTTTCAACGATTTGAGAGTATAAAAGCTGAAAGAATCTCACAGTACGTCGATTTTTATTTAGTTTTCCAAATCCTGGAATTATAAACTTTTACACAAGATCACAAAGAAGATGCCAAAAAAATAATAGAAACAATCATAGTACTAAAACAACATCGCTAATCGTAATCAAACACCTAGTCTGCCAGTTATTCAATAATGTATAATACCTCTGGGGCAATTTTAAGGCTCATTGCCCGCTTGTTAAAAATTCATTGAAAGGGTCTTGGCTGACGTCTTTGGGCTCCCTATAGTTATATTGACTCATTCTCTAAGTTATTACTCCACGAGCAAAAGGATAAACTTTACAATTAAGAAAGTAATTAGGTATAGAGGATAAATAATTATTAATTTTAAACGAGGGCATACCTTTTACCGGTCAAAGAGATACTTTCCCAAATAAAAACTGAAATAGTTTAGGTCCTTTTAAAGATGTATTTCAAATAATTTTGGCTTTTTAATGCATTAACCTAGCTAGAAGATCCAAAAAATCCGTTATAATACACGTCTATACTTTGTGCAAAGGTCAAAATAACGGAATATAGGGGATACTCAAATAAAATAATGTATTGCTGGTACATTATAACGTACTTTTAGAATGTATATTGCTATCCGGTTACTATGCAAACAATAAAACAAGAAGATAATCAGTTTTATGAGTAAATTATGTATCGTTGACCTTGTACCGAAACTTAATTACTGGGGGTTCTACGAAGAAGCAATTAGTCTGAGAGCAAATCTTAGTAAGTTATACCTACTATTCTTATGAGAAGAATTATTGCTTAATTAGATGTGCGTTCGATAATGTACAAACATTGAAGCAGTTTACTTCATAATTAGGCTTTAATAGTTTGATTAAATGTATGATTGATGCGAATGATTTTTTGGTATGTATCTAGTGATTGTAATTAATAACACATTAATTCAGTTTATATGGATATTTAATTAAAAGAAGAAATATCAAATCTACCTGCTTTTGATCAATTATTCACTATATACTCATAATGTTAGGGGGTGATAACACGATACGCGTTTAGGGGAAGATAAACTGGCTTGTGAATTAAAAGACTGAGAGTGTCCTTTATTTTATTATGTTTTGAGCCGACTATGTATTCGGACTCTAAATAAAAAAATATTTTGTGGAGGTAGTATGTATGAATAGTATGGAATTATTCAAGCTTGAGAGATACTCAACGCCCATAAATTTTGTATATTTTTTTTTTACATATGAAATTTAAGTCAATATTCAAATCAAATTAAACCCAATCCTTTTTTGCTCACTAATTGTATACCTACACCTATATATATTATATAGGTGTTATCATAAGAGGAAATTAACTTAGTTACAATTTAGGTATTTGCAAATTTGAGTATAGGTCTTTCAATTATAATAACAATTACAAATAACAGTGCAACTATTACAATCTATGAAGTATTTTATTAAAAAGATTTTTAAATACATACATACATAACATCACGCTCAAAATCCCCGAAGGGGTAGGCAGAGTCAAAGGGACTGCAGGCCCCTTTAACCACATTCAGCCAAAAATAAAGATTTTTAAATGAATTCCAAATTCATATTAACTACTAGAATAATTAGTCATGTTATATAAAATAAAAAGAAGATGAACTTATGGCAATTTATAATATTTGGAGCAGGTGATCATTTTACATAATGTAATTAAACGTGTAGGTATACTAGAAAAAATATTTAGATTTATTTAAAAATTATTTCGTGCCATATGGCGTTCGGTTCTCTCTGCCTACCCCGCTAGGGAAGTGGCGTGAAGTTTAGTTAGTTAGTTTTATTTAGATTTTGTTGACTACACAGAAAAAGTACACAAAAAACAACAACTATAAAAGTCGATCAACACTTTTTCTGGTATATTTGTCTAAATTTTATTAATAACTCGTAATAATTACATAACATATAATAAGTAAAGATTTCCCTGCCTTTGATCTTTCGGCAGCACCAAATAAGATACCGGGGCGCCTCTGTTTCTAGTCTTCTATTTCCTAGGTCATGTTTATAACCGCTCAAACCTTTTCGTATGGATCCCTGGGCATGGCTGTTTAATAATCTATATCCCTTTTTCTTTATTTTTGATAAAGGACGAGTGTATATGATTTTTAATAATATTCCAAGATTATATTACAAATACTATACTGCGGAAATATCAGATGAAGATGTACACTACACATGTGTAAGAATTTTGAGTTGTTGTTTTAGTAGTTAGATAGCTGAAATAATAGGATGAGAACTTGATGCTAAGTGCAAATACCGGAGTGTATATGTGGTTCAAACTTACAGCTTAATTACAATTCATGCACTTTGATACTTGCATGATTAATTCATTAATTATCGATTAGTTAAAAATAAGTTGGATAGCGGACGAGAATGACAACGAGCATATCGACTATGCATTTAAATATCTTGTATCGATTCGGACTTGACCTTTTCGATCCTATAACTGTATTCTCAACGCCACAAAGTCGACCGCAAACGACCGGGGCAACTCGATACACGCACGTAACCATTTATATTTCTTATGTACTCACTCTGACATCTGCCTCTCAAGGGCCCGTGCACTTGAACAACGATATCTATTAAATTATATTTAGAGATCAAAGGGCTTGCCCTTAATTTACCTTTGTACTGATTTTAAATTAGAAAAATTACGGTTGTTGAATTGCTTCAATAAGTCTCCGTGAATACTACCCATATATTATACATTTAAATGCGTAATTGTAACATCTTTATTAAATTTTACTTCGAAATCTTAATTTAATGCTACTTTTAATGTGGCAGCTGTGAAAATTATATTGGTCACACCTACAATATTTAATTATAAATGTGAAGGCTTGCCTACTGATAACAATAGCTTCTTTCTATCATTATAACTTTCTAATGGTTTATCTTTGCTTTGCTTAAACGTACAGCATGACATAACTTCACTCCGAACTAGAATGAAAATATTTTTGTTAAAAATGAATTCATTCTAAATCTAAATTCTCTTACCATTTTAGACACAATATTCACTTTTGCGCAGTTTTAAAGATATATTTATCTCGAGAAATAGTGGCAAGTTAAATAATTGCAGCTCTTTGCGAGCGAGTTCTTTAAAATTCCGGGTTGCTCGGCTGGTTACACAGACATGTTTTTTTTATTCTATTCTTCTATGAGCTTGTTTGTTCAAGAACTTAGGTCCAAAGAAAAATCTTTTTCTATTTAAACTCCGACGCAAAAATGGAGTGTTCAAAGTTTGACCCCATGGCAAGTCTGGTTGCGTAAACGAGGATTTGAAATGTATCTACTATTTTACAATCAAGGGGTTAGTTAAAAAAGATTGGTAAGTATACTTATTTTTGGAAAAATTTAACTATTAGAAGAGTAAAGGTAAGTATTACTACATTAATTGACTTTTTGTTGAATTGTTGTTAAAGATAAAGTTACCACATACTCACTTCAAATAATAACTAATTAGGTATTGACGTGTATAATAAGAACCTATGCCCAACACAAACTGCTTACTAGACAAAGTGCTCAAGTTCCTTCAAGCTGCATAATCAAAAATGCCCGTACCGGTTTCGTTACCAAAGGGACTATAAAGATTCAGCGTCTAATTCCACTCTGAGCACTACTTACGAACCTCGTGTTAGTCTCTCAAATTGACCCTCTGTACGTACTACGGACTTAGAATGAGCCTGTTAAGGACAGGGTCATTTGTGTTCATGACACCAGTATAGTAAGTTGTTAACGCAAACCAACGCAAACCTTGCAGTAACTGAATCAAAAATTGCATTGCCTCAGTTTAAATCACTCGATTGATAGTGCTTGGGTAATGTATTAGGGAAAGGAGTATTTAAGAAAGAGATTTGAAAAAAATACTTTATATAGTATAATAATTTATGACCGTTGTCATATCAGGATTATTCCGTCGCCATTTAACTATCCCTTTACCTACATTAGTAGGAGTTATCCGTTGATACTAGTTTATACGATTAATGATTCCGAAAATCAGATTTATACTCACAAAACTCTAATTTTAAATATATCCCTACCCATTTGTAATATCTAAAGAGTAAAATCTGTCACAAACTTTTCCCGAGACTAACATGCCCAAAAAACTTCCTTTCATTTTGCCATCTTTTCCATCAACTGGAGCTTACAAACAAGTTATTCATTTACAACAATTACGTATCTAATAATAGACTAGGACGTAGTTCATAATGCATTCCCTTTTGTACTTCAATTAGCAAGGAATTGACTGTGGCAACATGCTAGTAGGTACGTAGTGCCGTATGAAAATTCCCCGACCGCAACACACTCAATTCAACTTTTGAACATCTCTATAGATACCATCTATATCGAGCTTGCCCTGACCATTTACATAAGGATGATCTGATGCAATTATATAGCACTTTATCTTACACTATGTTGTTAACACTCAAATAGATCCAAAAGACTGCAGAACTATCTCTGTAATAATAATAAGTAGGCCCAGAAAGACCCTAAAATAAAATCAACGTATCGTGCGTCTTTTTGGCAAATTGTTCTAAGCCGACTCTTATTTTGTGCTACGGTGGCATACAACGAATAAAATTAAAAGTCAATGAGCTCTTGTCACGCACGGCAATAAGGTACAATTTTATACTACACTGTCACATTTCCTACATCTTAATAACCCAAAATTTCATTTGGCGAAATAGTTTGTATAGTGAGCAAGTTCATTTCTTGTCTAAGAGTATCGATAACCCTAATATTAAGTTCCTTCAATTTATTTTTGCCCAAAACTGTGCTACTACTTGACTATTGGATGTTCGAATGCTACGACATAAGGTCGTAACATTCTTCCGGACTCTAACGCTTTAAACCATGGCAATAAGATTCAAGGAAGTATAGACTGCTACATGTTTGCTGAAAACTACTTGTGTAAGATGTATATATATGTATGTGTAAGAAGCACGAAGCGGCGCGGCGTTTAGTTTCTACAATAAAGTTTGCGCAGAGATTTTAAGCTGGTTTAGTACTACAACGCGGCCCTTGTTACCTATTATGTTAACTTTGTCGCGACAACATGTAAGTAAGCGGATTGGGAAGGCCTTCGGACGGAACCTCGAGGGTTTTGAAGGACAAAAGCCCACAAGCATTATTTACTGTTTTATATTCACACAAAGGGAACCCCGGCTTCAATTAACGACTGAGAGAACATAATTTATTATTTCTTTAACACAAATTATTTGACGTCGCCATTGGGCGTTCTGGTTTTGTGCTCGGTAGAAGTTGCGTAATAATCGAAATTGACTTTTGTACTTGGCAAACGCTTTTTCGGAAGTCGGCAAACTTTGTTATTTTAAGTAAGAAGTCATTCAATATAACCCTGTAAGGTTAAACACAGAAATCTTGAAGTACCTACAGGTTCAAAAATAAGAATACCTATGAATGTGTAAAAAATGCTAATGAAATTAACTTTGGGATTGTTAATACATGAAAAACATCTTATTAGTATATTAAGATGTTCTTTTCTTTTGTCTTTTTTTTTATTATTCTCTTAGATTTCATTTTCTAGACAGTTTTGGCGTTTTTTTAATTTTCCATATAACACATTCAATTAGATTTTTGGCTAGATGTGATTTAAAGAGCTTATTATTCCTTGGTCTCTATATACTCAGTAGGAGATTACAGGCGTGATGATAATTATGTATGTATAATGAACTTAATGGAGTTTTAATAAGTATGTAAATACGTTTTCCGACAATAAATCATGCTTTTTTCTCAACCTACGCAAAAAAAGAAAGGGTTCAATTCATTAGAATTTCATTAATTTTAGTTCTGCGTAATTGGTTACCTTCTAAATTTCAACAAAGAAGGAGGAAATAATTTTTATCTAGAGCCCCTTGTCATTCAATCGTATCATATAATTTATATTTTGTAATGTACATAAAAAAATAGTCTATCATGCTCTTAAAAGTTTTTGTTCACTATAACTATTGTTTTTTTTTTTAAATATCAGCTGCGTTTTGCTTATTTTCTTAATGCATTATTCTTTTTATTGGTGCCATACAAGTATCTTCTCAAACTCAATATACTGAAGTTTATTGCGTAAAAGGAAGGGAAGGGACTTTGAGATTTGAACTTAATCCCTTAGTTATTTAGGGGATGGGATTTCTCACTAAACTTGTTAACGATTAACGAAAAAAGGGTTCGCTTTATGTGTTCATGTGCAGCGAGGATCATGTACCTTCTTATTTTGTAGGTAACATTGAGGAAAAGGATGAAGATGTAGCTTTTACGTTTAGTAAAAGATTTAATTAGATATATTAAATAAAATATCCGATATTATACAAAGGAAGTTATGCTAATTAAAATGATTGCAAGCTAAGCAAACAAACTAACTTTAGCCCGAGATTTCAATGGCTAAAATTAATTACATAAACCTCATAACTCATAAGATTCAGGCCCTGGAGTTATTAATATTTTTAAACTATTATCTATCTGATACGGATTATTTGATGTACCCGTTCATATGAGTAATATTTGTAGGATCTATTCCTACAAAGGTCTGCAAAAATGTAATCCAATAAAAAAAATCATAGGTCATCTTTATAATGTGCTATTTAGATTAATGTCCGGTGGTTTGATTATAGTATATAAATATGTACCTATTTATAATATACTGGGTTCAACTTATTATTTATCAAATCTAGATCTGTTTGCCTAGCAAATATACAGGAACGTTCAAATTTTACTATCACGATACAGCCACTTACTTAAAGCGACATGCAAAATAGTCTCTTAAACTCTCTTTGAACGAGCTACGTAACAATGCCGTGATGAAAGGACTGTCGACTCTCATCAGGTAGCTGGAAAGTAAGGCAATTGCCATGTTTACTCGATTATCCAACATTTTCATCGAGATAGGCTATTCATTACAAAATAATACTGTGCTATCATAGCTATGAACCTGTCGGCAAATGGCAGTAATATTATGTTGATGGGTGGTTTTGTAAGTTTGAGGCTCTATTTATTCGAACAATAAGTTACCGAGACATACCTTAGGCACAATTTAATTGTTCAATCGAATGTCGTATATATCGTAGTGTTTTATCTTTTATCTTAATAAATCTACCTAGCTGTGCGAAAACTAGTCCTATTTTAATACATTTATTATTGATATTCTTAATGCTTTTCGTTTCTTGGCTTTTCACCGGTATTTAGAATAGTACGGGCCTAAGCCAAGTATTTATTCTTTCAAATATTAAGAATGAGTGTGATTATTAATATTATTACGATTTCTGAACTGAATCATTATTTTCTTGTCGATAAAATATCGATCCATAGTTCAGAACAATTTAATTTTATGGCGGAGTTGAGTTCAGTGTCGGTTTAGTAAAACCAATAAAGGAAGACTGCTGGGGGCGTTTTCAATACACAAATTTCCAATACAGTAATTATAGGTTTTTAATAGCAAAACCTAACAAACAGTAAGTAATCGTAACTGCAATCTACCGCGCTTCAAGTAGATAAGCGACATCGTTCATAACAACAACAAAAATAGTATGTTGCCTTCGAAGACAAACCTGAAACCACGTCAAAATCCAATCCGTCACCCACCCGGTATTCACGCGAACGCTTGAACCGTGATCAATAGAACCCGCCGCCTGTTCCGCCACGCCACTACACACATTATCTAATAATACAACATCCGCTCAACTACTCCAGAGGACATTCGTTGTTCTTTCGGTGGTTGTTCTTTGTTAAGTTTTCCTGTTTTCCGGCTTGTAGAAGTGGAGTACCACACAAAAAGCATACTCTTTTTATAATCAGCGGATACAAATAAGACATACTCACTTTAAATGTATTTGTATTCTCAAGTACAATGTACTTTAACTTAGTTGTCTCGTCCGTAACTTATCTTATCCATGCACATGGTTAAAGATACTAATTATGAACAAAACTTACAGGATTTAGTAAACGCGCCACACAATAAAGAGCGCTGGTTCGCACTCGACCACTTACGTCTGTTACTTAAAAAAATAATTTAAAGTACGGATTTTTTCTAATGACTGCAGAAAGATATCGTAATAACAAAATCAGTACTTTCAAATAGCTGTGGATGCGGGAAACCTTAATCGAATTAATCTGGTTCCCCTGTGTGAGGGTTACTAACTTGTTGACTAGTTTATGGAATAAAGAAGGTTGCGGGAAACTAATCCATTAAAACTGCCACAACGTTTTTCATTGTTTCATTGTCAACCTCGGAGAAAGTTATTTAGGAGCAAGTTTATTTCTAACAATAGATAGATGAAAAAGAATCTCAGCATACTTGTAGATAATATCTATGGTATATTTTCTAATTACCATAAATGAAGCCAGTCAACATGAAGAAAAACATTGAGAGACTAGACCGACTACATCTGCGGAAGCCAGATACCGCACACGTGCGAAACAGATAGGTATTGACGTTGAGAACACAAGTCTTGCATAAGATACCCGCACACGTATGTAATTTGTGGCAAGCCAGGTGATGCAAGCAAAGCATAGTCTGAAACCACTAACTATATCATTCTACATTCGGTGCCCATGCGAACGTCGTTCAAATCGTGATCGATAGCACTATCCGCCGATAGGGTTGTGCGAAAAGCCTGTGCTATTTTTTGCTGCAAATTGTTTTAGGATATGGAAATGTCTGCGGGATAGAAAACAACTTTCGCCTATACTAGGTACAAGGCGTATTTTGCATTTCTATCCTAGAAACGCAAAATACAGGTAAAAAATTCTGTCTGCCTACCCCGCTAGGAAAAGGCGTAAAGTTTAGTTAGTTAGTTAGAATAAAGGCAATCTAAACGAGTCTGAAGAGGCTTGATACATAAATGTCTTATTGCAACCCTACGCATAAAACCTCGACTACAAACATTATCTACTAATACAACATGACCTCACTAAACCAATGCTTGTTATTTGTGTAGATAGGTAGCCGGCTGGTCGCATGAGAGGCATTAACACGTTGCGGGGTGCGGTACGGCTCTTTTATTTCCCCTTTTCTTTACAAATGGGAAATCGTACCCACATTATTACATGTCTGCGTCGGTGCGTGGGTATGGAGTACTCTTAGGACTGCTCTGGTTGGCACAAAATAAAAAGTCTAATGAAGAAGCACCGCGGAGAATTGTGTTAACCTTTTTTAATCCTTTGTAAAATCGTGGGAGAATAAAGTGTATTTTTTCACTTCAAGGTTTTTTTTTTATAAATAATTATAATACATGCATTAGCTAAAATGTTCCACTATACGCAACTTCTTCACATCATTTACAAACAATATCCTATCTCATTAGAGTTGAAGTTGAATGAAACTTAATTTAATTGCAGATAAATGTAAATGCAGATCGTACGCACTGTGCAGTATGCAGCATTAAGCCAGGCTGAGGATGCGGGCTTGTACACCATTTCATAATTAAGCCTGTGCAAACTTTTCTCCCTCACCTCTATTTGGGTAGATCCCACAAGCTTGCCGTTTAACGTTTTCCTTTTTTTTAGGGTTCAGTGTTCCTCCTTAAAACCCTTATTATCAGTGAGTATGTGCAAGATTTTAATATCACTTTAAATGGAGATCATTTTCTGGCGCCCTTAACACAAAGTAAAAATAAAATTACTGGACGCACCCAAACTAGATGTCAACACTTTTTGTTCCATTGTTTTTATTAAATTAACTCAGCAAGTCACCCACAGCAACATGACTTTCAAAGCACGATGAATTCGGTGATATTTTAATTTCAGTTATTTTAACCGCGGCCAAAGTATTTAATTTAAAAATATTGATCCATTTTCATTAAAATGGCCTGGATGAATAAATCATGTATGTACATTATGAAATTGCTCGAGAAACCCTCAAGACGGGGGTTCTACTCGTATTTAGCTATTTCTGCTTCACCCGGCTGTCAGAGAACCAAGAAATATTTCCAAAAAGTTACGAGGGCCAATGCTAATGAGCGAGTCGGTTACCGTAGAGCATTCAGAACTAACTATTACCCGACAACTATTGTGAAAGTCTAATTGAATTACCAAAGTTCGATCGAGTGCGCCCTCGAGAATACTTCCGTAATTGTGAATAAAAAGGTAAAATTCACAATTTAATCATCAATTCTAATTTATATTCCGGGCCGAAATTATGCCTCACGGATTATATAGCGATTGCTTTACAGTTCAATGTTAAAATGTATTCACAACCTTTGCTAAGTTACCGAATGGTGCTAAACATATATGTATATCGGAGTCTAAACGTCCACATGCCTCAAAATGGGTTCCCGGTCCCGGGTACATTACAGTTTGCCGTGCTTGCAGGAGCATAACTTCCTACAAGAAACATTAGTGGCAGTAACAACATTATCGGATATTTTAGTTCAGTAGACATTATTCTGAACTTTGGCAGTTTTAACCCAATTGTGTGGAGTAAATCGTGTCGTGCTGTTGCAACTTGTAATATCAACAACATTGTCTAAGTACCACGCATACTGATACGCATACCACGCTATATCGATTTAAGTAGTTCATAAACAAGGTAACCATCATCAGTGCTTTTAAGACTATTAGCAGAAGGTACCAGTTTAGCATATTGCCAATTTTGAACAGTTTACTGACTTTGTTTATGTTGGCCAATTTTAGTTTTATGTCCCTGTATATGGTAGTTAGGAATTTTGCACTACATCTTGCTCTGCGGGAAATGGAGAATCATATTAGAGTGAAATGTGCCACCACTTTAGAGCAATTGGCTGCAGACAGACAAGGTCTCCGTTCAGTTAGTGTCTCAGTTCATTTAATCACCGCTCTGTCTACGCAACGTCTAAAACTATATGCTCCAGTGTCAGTGAGCGTCCCTCATCACTAGGGAGCTAGGTATATAGTGCAGGTGGACTTTAAACTTACTAATTGAATTCGTTGATTTTCTGTCAAAATAATAGGTACAGAACGTGGCAGTTCAATGATAAGGGCTAGCCTTTATTTTCATTCAAGAGATTTTAATCAAAACAGGAAGATGATTAAGACTATAATATATTTATGTGTATATATGTTACTGTAAAAGCCCGTATATTGGTCAATCTTAAGTTTTACTAGTAAATCTTAGGATTTACCGACATGAGTTGGTAAATGTAAACATTTCTAGTTTGGGTTATATTATGGGTTAGTTAGGTTAGGTTTATTAACCTGATTAAAAAAATACCTTACCTAACCTAACCTATAATATAATCTAATCTTAGTTAGGTTTGGTTAGGTAAAATTTTCCAAGTAAAGAATTCTAAGCTTTACTAAGTAAATGGTGGTAAAAGTTCGAATTGTACACCTGTTCGGACTTTTACCATTAAGAGTTGGTAAATCTTAGGTTTTACTGGAAAATCTTAGAATTTACCATAGTTCGAGCTATTACAGCAACATATGGATGTGAAACATAGCGAAAATTTAAGCATAGAATTATTATTTGTGATTTTGAAAAGAAGAAAAATCACACAACACTAATCGAATCATCTACACATTGGACACTCAAGCAATATTATCGAAATATTTAGTTATTCAACTAAACATTTCTTAGAGTTGCAATTCTTAAAACATTTGTTATTTCCTCTAATGTACGAGAAGTTAAACGCGCTTTTCAAAAAACACAGACTTCCGCTTCTTGAACACAGCAAAAATAGCATAACTTTCACAACTAAACGCCGTTTACTTGAATCGACACTATCAAGTATGCAACTGCTAAACATAATATGTAAAATGTGCTGTAATATGGTAAACAAAGAAATATATATATATATATATCTATATATGCTGCTGACCTGACGCTGACCCGGCGAACTTTGTTCCGCTTATCAGTCAATGACACATAATCCGGTTAAATAAATTGAGATGAAAGCTATCCTATCTTTCAAGTTGGATCAAACTGCACACGGTGTGCAAATTTGATTAAAATCGGTTAAGTAGTTTCGGAGTCCATCGCGGACAAACCACATGACGAGTTTTCTACGTATCAAAAAGCTTTAGATAGCATTAATTAATGTTATCAAGAATAATTCAATACAATTAACATTATACTACTTTGATATAGAATTAGTGCTTGTGCTAAGTGCCACTGGTGAATTAATCAACATTACCAGTGTTCCTCACCTCGGTTATCTCTGCGTTGCTCTTAACGTCAGCTATTAAACTAGTGAAGCGCTATTAGTTCAAATGGGGATTTTGCATCCCTGCTGTATTTCAACTCCAGTTAATCACAGTATTTCATAATGATTGCTAGGAATTTTAGGACGTTTCCTTGGTATTTATAAACAAAAAAAGAAATAAGAGTTTAATCTACATCGGATTTTAAACTTTACGAGTACTTTAAGGACGAATCAACGGTATTAGCTATTCTTTTTCGGGTCTCAAAACTTGTAACAATTTAATATGGCCGAAAGACAGACTAAAACGCGTAACAGATGCTCCAGCACAACTTCTAACTAAAGATCTCCCACCCAAGACTTGTACATAAAGTAAAGAAATACATAGAAGAATTATTTATCTATTACTAGGCCCCATTTTCGTCGTGGAATATTCGATTTTAGTATGTTTATCCTTAACATTTAAGATCTGTTTGGATGTACCCATCCATATTTCGTAAACAATGTTCGACATCTACGTGTCCAATCTGATTTCACCTGAAGGCCCTAAATCCACTTGGCATTGCTTCGCTCATTTATATAGGCGGATTGTATATTACAAGATGACACACGAGGGCACCTTCTACAGGCTTACAATCACACAAAATTGAAGTTGGATCCAGGTGGGGGTAATGTTCGCAAGAGATCGACATGGCAATTTTCTGTTGATGTGATATCAAACACCAGGCCTGTATACTGTATATACCTAAAAATTAACTGCTCATCACAATAAAACCAGGCCATATTGGGGTCCCTATGAACACGTTCCGAAAATAAAAAAGTTATGCTCGCGGCTTACAGTAACTTTCACAAACTTTTTAGTGTTGGCCGAGAAGCGATTTTGCTTGAAATGTTATGCGGGCACGTCAAGCGATTTCGAAATTATGACAAACGACAGATCTCCAGAGATACATTTGTACAGAGCACAAAATAATATCAACGTGTTTTTTTTTATTATTTTATGTAATTATAATTTGCCTATGATTTATATTGCAATTTATTCTAGATTTTAGAAACAAACCAGTCAGCGTTATTTCAGATCGAATGCAACTTTAATGGTATTGTTTCGAGTTAGTTACTACTTTGATTCCGACTGTGAGAAATGGTAATGCCAATAGCCAAAGCTTCCTTAGTCGCAAAGCAGAGAATGAATGCACCATTTATTCTCTGCGTCAGTTTTGTATGCGGTGTGAGACTATTTCTCACCGGGTGACTTTTCAAATGTTAAATAGCCAGAACGTTTTTTGGGTAAGTATATTGTTTATCTCAATACTAATTATAAAACTCAATTATTTTAATATATTCTTATCCATACATCAACATCTAAAATGAATACATGTGATTTAACCCTACCAATATTTATGTTTAAAATACTTTTAAGGTGCATAATTTTAGCTTGAACTTGGGTTGAAGGTACAAAAATTACATTTACGCACGCATTCATAATCCAAACATCAAGGGCAGATGTCACGATATTCATCAATGCAGCTGTTATGAAAATAGTGGTGCGAACATTTGATACAAAATGCGGAGGTAAGGACTCGGCGACGATCACACCCTTCGGGGGACCCGTCCCCTTTGGATTTTAATAGGCATTTTTAGGGTTCGATCAGACTAGGGTGGGTTGATCAGCGAGGGTCCGACTTTAATGTCCATTCTCGTAATTCAAACTTGGATATTATGAAATCCGCACACCATAGTGATTTGCATGTACCTACTTAGTGATTCGTTTAGTTCATTTACAGAGTCAACAGGCTTTTTTAGAAATTTTAGTCTGTCATTTTAAATATTTGATATGTGCATAGATTTAGAATTTTTTGACTAAATCTATGGTTATGTGTGTGTGTCTGTTACCTAATAAACATTTTTCTTTCTCTCTTTCTTTCAAATCGTTAGTTTGTTCAAAAATTCCTTTGTATAAAAAAAATACGTAAAGTAAATAAATCACAATTGTTAACATCAGCCAAAAGACAAGTTATCAAAGGAAAGCCATTAATTTAATTAGTTATGTAATTTACAGTCCCTAAGTTCATCATAACCTTAAAAAGTTTAGAACGTGTCAAAAATATTACTAAAAAGATTTTTTGTCTCTATAATGTATTCCACAGTGGAAAATATGTCGAGAATATTGACGTGTTAAAGTGCATACGCGAAAGTCTTCAATATTTAATAGAATAATTGTATTGAGTGAAACGGCTTTTACGAAAATAAATTCAAAGTGTTAAACCGCACTCGCCCCTCTGAGTGCCCAAGCCATAAAGTCGAACTTAAGCTAGCCGTTTAAGTTATAAAATATTATGAATTTAAAATATTTAATGCAACAGTTTTGTTTGGCCTAACAGCAGGAAACTTCGGAAATTATCTGTCTCATTAAAATCTAATGTTGGAATATAGATCTACTGATATCTCAATAAACAGTATCTAGCCTTCATAAAAATGTAGGCAAAAGTTGAAGACATGTCAGAGTTAAGAAGATAAAAAGCATCGATTTATTTTATCGATGCTTATTTTTTATGTAATTGTAAAAATAATTTATTCCAGCATAAAAAAAATCCATAAGAATCTCACGCTGCACAGTCCCGTATAAAAGATACACCATAAATGGTACCAAGATCACACGTAGCTACAGCTAGTTTAGCCAAATTCAACCTTAGACGCATGGCATATTGATGTATTTAGAAAACAATGTTTGACAATCGCACTAAAAGTCAGCTGATTGACTCTGAATAGAGCGATGCACAATTTTGATTTGTGATCTCTTCCTCGAGCGACGTTTTTATAACCCTGGTTATGAGGGGACGTGCACGACGACGGTGCTGCCAACTGGTGCCATCAATTGGAACTTTCAACGCCATGAATATGTACTTGAGATTGACATTTTTATCAAGTAAACAGAATTAATTATTCTAGTTAGTTATAATGCATTGTTATGTTTTTAGATGCACCAATCATCATCTCCCTAGCGGTATATCCCGTACTTCAGGATTTAGCGAGTTTGGTAATTACATCGAAGCGAGTGCCGATCTGAACTCCACAACCTTTATCCATGCGAACCAGATAAAATAGGATCATAGTATCTATATTTGTTTGAATGTGCAGGTTTTATCACGATTTTATACATCAACGTCGATGTAGTGGTATAAGTACGTCCATAGATTTGAAAAATCCAGAGGTACGTGCCCGCGTCCTTGTGTCCTTGTGAATGAGGCGCGTGTCCTTGCCAATGAGCTATCACGCACTTATTTATATTATTCCGGATGCACCAATACTTAAAAAAAACGACTGGGGTAAAATTTTATTACTTTCCAAGGAATAGCATTCTCATGCCATGGTTATGTGAAAAAGGCCAAACATTTATAAATGCAGTAAAAAACATGTTCTGCAATTATATTCACATCGTAAACATGGAATATTTTAGTTTGTGCGACAATTTTTTCAGTTATAGAGGCCTCATTTACTTCGTTTATTTTCTCTTCAACTTCCAATACGTGGCCCGGCTCTAAGAACTTGACCTTTACACATATTTTGGCTACGCTGTCGATCGTTATTTATAAATTTTATCATGTAAAAAAAAATGCAATTAAAGATATAATTTTGTTTACTTAAGCTTCCTTTACTGTCCGCATAGTGTTTCATTTGTTGATTTAGTGCTGCCCCCTATAGTTCGTGTACGTTCCCTATATTGGACTCTTTTTTTTTATAGCAATGTAACTTAAAATGCAAATTCTTTGGTTCATGAAATCAAGTAATCATTACTGAATCATATTCATTTTATGATTAAGTATAAGTTACTATAATATGAGTATTTGTTCTAATATATTAATTGAAATCATTGTTACACCACATTAGATACCCGACACTTTTTCAGTTTCCATTTGGTAATAGTTCTAAAAAGAAATAACAAATTTTAGCCATCGTAGATATAACGTCCTGAATGGATTAGAAATCTTCCTTAGAAATCTTCCCTAGCATTTTCCTTGAAAAGATCCATCTTCGCAAGCGATGTAAGACGCAGTAGTCTTCTGTTGTTCGTGTTGTTATAAAACTTCAATCTTTGCTTTGATTAATGCGCATATTTTACCAAAGTACAACGGTTCTAAGTAAGCAACATTAACACAAAAGAACCACAATGCAAGAATGGATTTTGTACGTGCAATATGAGATTTACATAGTTGCACCTAATTTGGGAGAATGAAATTTTTCCTTTGCTTCCGTTATACCTGCAAACTGAGTGCTAAACCACGTTTATTCTGTGTTTTACGGCTATCGTGCCCAAGCTACTTTTTGTTGCAAAACCGTGACAGACTGATGGTTTTTGACTTCGTTGAATTAAAACTCAAAAACACAGAATATTAGTATTCTCTTAACATTAGTTAAAATAAGATATTATCGCCGTTCAATGCGTAATCCAATCAATGACACCAAACTTCGGGCTGAACCGTCCTTGGGCTCGTCACCACCAATCTGGCTTGCCTCTAATGAATGCTATTTTAAATCCAATTTCAATGCGATTATGTATTAATTCTTTTTGGTAATACTTTTTTTGTAGCCTGTCATCTTTTTAGAGATCAAAACACAGGCAACTATTTAACGCGAAAATATTTATTTTTCATTTAACTTATTTTTTATTAAATTATATTTATTAGAATCAATAAATATAATTTAATAAAAAATAAGTTAAACCAAATAGTTAATTCTTACAATTCTTACAGAGTTTAGCTCTCATAAAGTGAGTTCCATTATTCTATTCATGTAACATAACGAAAACCAACTGCAGTTAATGCAGTTTGTTTCGAACCGGTTTCTTTAAATGATTGGCCTTGCGTGCACCTAGTCCGCATTTTTAAATTGTCATACCATGTTTTCTACCCCCACCCTCAAACCGATTTCCATCTATTTTTCGATGTTCAATGTTAACAAATTATAAAGCCGAATATAAAACATACATGCATGTCTAAGATTGAGGGGAATATCAAATTGCGTAATAGTTTATGGAAAATGACAGTATTGCATGTCCGATGGAACAATAGTGATAAGTTGGTGACACCATTGATAGACAATCATTTGGATTTATGTCACCCTCTAGAAGTCTAGTATTAATGTTTAATTAACCCCTGCTCCTACCTAATAATAGTTTATTTAAGCCCACACAAAAATAAGAAAAAGGGATACAATGAAAGCAGAACATAATTTTATTTATTAAATGTATGTTACGCCATTGTAATGGCTGTTATCGTATATACATATTTTACATTTAAATCACATTGCAGTAGAAAACGATTAAAAACCCGGTCCTTCAAAAACAAGACTTATTCAAACTGAGACTGACAAATCTAAACATTTCAAAAAATGTCTACATTATAGCGTAAAGCGCCCAGGACGCTTGCAATTGATATGTGCATATAAACTGGAAATTGAAGAACTCGGCAAAGGAATTATACTCCTGGCGGGGAACTGGCATATTCTTATTCAATTAGCTTACATATACCTAGTTCTTATAGTCTTAATAGTCCTTTTCTTTATTAGTAAATTCTGAAATAAGCTAGAGGACAAGCAATTATGTTTTCCCCAAAGAAATTTAGTAGAGGATTGCTATTAGTGCACATTTTATCGATCATTATTTTTCAGTCTTCGGTTCATTATTATCTACAACAAGTACCTATTCCAAATTAGCAGCATGAAACTGTGCAGTTGTGTAATGGCTACTTTAAAAACCACTGATGAATAAAACGGAAGACGAAACGATGTGAAAAAAGTAGCTAATTTTGGCGTGTGAAACATATAAATGTTATGGTATATGGACAAAGTGATTAATGAGGGCATTATACATAATGCCTGGGCATTATGATATAATTACCAATTTATCACTAGGTCCATAACTTAGACACATACATACAAATATTATTAGATTACATAGCTATTATTAAATTTGTTAGACATAATTAGATTTTCCGTCGTTAATTAAATAGCAAAGTCACAATCACATGGGCCAAACTATGTATAGTTAACCAAAACCTTCCAGTTAAGTTTTATATAACTATTACCTACCTAAATTTCTATTTTGAAGAACCTAGGATGTCCATGGAGAAAATAACAACATCAGTGAGTAAAATAAGGACTTAAAAAGTCTAATAGGTTAATTGCTTAAACTATGAGCCATTATCTTTTTGTATATCATAGTATAACTTATAATGCAGTCATTTTTTAAATATCGATAATGTCGATTTCTGGAACAAACAAATAGCTATTCAAAGTTTACTAAGACTTTCCGTTTTATATTACAATACCTAACTAAATCTTCTACGTATCGACATTGGCACAGGGGGCGTTAAAATGGCCCACAAATGGAAAGGAAAGCTCATGTTTGTACAACCCCATTGAAATAAATAGGTCGCATCAATAGTGTCACGAAAATAATGAAATAACCTACAATCTTACTAAATCGTTTTTCTCACTTCAGTCAGCTAACCACGTTGAAACTCTACGGATGTCTTTATGCTGCCCTTGTCCGATCTACACTTTAATTATTTCTGGTCGTAAAATATAAGATAATAATTTATTTTAGTTAGTTACACCTGCCGTGGAAAATAAACAAGACTAATCTAAGTGTTAATAGTTTTATCTCATTAAGGAATTTGTTCTAACAAATGTATGTAATCATCCTGACATGACATGACACCTATTCCAAGCCATATACTCGTACTACCCTTGCGACTGTGATCACTTTGTATCTATAGTATAGTTGGATTATATATTTTTCACATTTGGATAAATATATAAGGCTTGAAAGTCGTGCAAATATTGTTGCATGTAGGTACTACAGGTTAAATTAATATTAATGTTAATTGGACACTTGAACGCCATTTCAATTAACTATTAACATGTCTGCTAAGGTTGTTAGTGTCTAGACATTAACTATAATCTTGTTATTTGTAGTATTAAAGCAGTATCACGGATATTATTAAGACTGGAGATTTATTATCAGAGAAGTGAAATTAATTAATTAGATTATTATAACTAACTGTCAATCAATCAATTAAAGATTAGAAGTTCTGAATAAAATCTACATTGCTAAAAAATATATTATTGAAAATTGCCGATTAACACAATCAATATTGTTAGAAGTTTTACATGAACGAACATAGCAGGATTTATCAGGACTTTATTAAAATCTATAATTTGATTATTAAAATAAGACTAAGAAAATAGGAAAATGTCGGAAATCAAGTGTCGATGTTTGTAGTATCGTTAATTTCGCCTACATTTATCCTAAATCCACGCTGCAGAGAATGATGCGTAACGAGGCACTGGAGCTATGGAGGCACCATAAAGTACCTACGCGATGAAGTGTTCGAGCGACATATTGCCGCCAATACCGATATACCTATCAGACCTCCCAACTTTTATAGCGTAAAAGTGATAATAGGCAAAATATTCCGATACCACTATCCCCAGGTAAGAACAAATAATCTATGAATACCTACTATGTAACGTTGCCTGGAGCAATCGATAACTTCAATTAGACGTGTAAATTCATTTTATCTAAGTTATTTGACGCCGTAACCTTAAGGAAAATATCGGATTATTCAATTCGTTCGTCTTCAGTCGCCAATAATTCGAGGCTTTCACAAACCCGGAAATGTTCCGTTTAAATTCCGATTGCGTTATTTAAGAAGTACGAAAGATTTTTAAACGGTTTAGTTTAAGTTGTAATTAACAATCTTCTAAGTCGTCATATTTTTAATAAAGTCGATAGTACTTAAATCATCAATCGGATACAACTTCTTGTACTTTAGTTCTGTAAATTCATATCAAAATGATATGCGACTTTGAAACAACTAAGTATTACCTATACTTAATCCTATATGACTGAAATAAAAAAATAGATTGAATGCACTTATTCCATTTCATAATGAAACTTAATAATTTAAATAGTTGGACCGAGATTCCAGTTAGCCGGTCAAGACAAGAGTAGGTGCTAACACAAAAGAGCTTACTCCAACAAAGTTTCTTAGCAAATTACATAGTACAAATGAGTATGTGCAGTACATTCCTCCGTTGTTTATTACGTATAGCAACAATGTTCGGTATATAAGTATGAGATGGTTGGCGGTATCCAACAATGTACATAGGCTACGTGTTCTGACTATCTACAGCAGAATGGCTGCAATGTGAAACAGTGTGGAGACTAACTACAATGTGTCAAATCACTTGTTTAACATTGTAGTGCATGCGTATCAAATTTTTCTCTACTATTATATAAAGAGCTTTGTAGCGATTAGTCTACAGCAAAAGATGAACACTAAAACACTATAGATAAGATAAATGGCATATTTCTCCAACACTCGTGTTTCAATATAAACTATTTTAGACACAACAGACTTTGTTAGCGGCCATCGTTTTAGCAGCGTTATGTCCCGTGCTTAATCGAGATATATTATAATTAGTTATAAACTTATTAAGTTGAAGCGATTGCCTATTTAACCTTCGTTACCCTTATCATGGTTACAGAATTAAAGTTACTATGGATATACCTACTATTCATAGTAACTATAATACTAGTGTCCTTTATTATGTTTTCCTGCACCATTATGTAAATAGTATAATAGAACTAGCGATGGGGCACAAATTTTGACAATAATTTCCGGGCGATAACTTGTAAAATGCCTCAGAGAGTTGTATCACAATCCTTCGTATACGTTAGCTGCGGTTCGGTAGGTGTTAAAAAAATTATAATTTCTGCCCGATCGCATACGTATCAAATTATAGCTAACCCCAATATCTTGAAGATAAAAAAGTCCACCGCTTTAAAGTCAATTTGCTTTTTGGTGCTTTATTATAGCCCACCCACTGAACTGCGGCTGACAAATACAGACCCTATGATACAGCTCTCCAAAGAATTTTTCAATACCACAATCGGGAAAAACTCGGTCAGGAAAATCTGTTCGCGGACTATGAATCCAGGCTTAGTACAGAAAAACCTAGAGTCATGTGCCCGAGTTTAAGCAAGTACGCTTTGCATAAGAAGCGCATATCATTACCATTGAGCTACGTCCACTTTTATTATTGACAGTGGTAGGTATATAAATAAAAAACAATAATAGGCCAGATCTTGAGATTTTTTAAAACATGAATTACGAAAATATTTTTAAATTTATGAAGAAACTATTTTTTATCGAATTTATAATTTTGTTATTAGTCAAATTCAAAGAGATTTTTTGATATGTATGCAGTCAAGTTAAAGCGATGAGACAGAGTAACTCCACATATTAATTACTTATTATGGACAGCCCAATTAAAACAAGCTTCCGAGGTAAATTACTACCTTGTTAAGATAGTCAATATAGCCTATTTATACAAATTCTATTTCAGGAATTACTACATTTATTCCTAAAATTGAATTTGCCATACCTACCCAAAACGTTCTTGAATTATGTAGATAAAATATTTCTCAAGTCTCAAACATACTCGTTGCCATCTAAGCAGACATCTGCGGTACAAATCTATCTTTCACCCTTTTCAACTCCTATAAGGAAATTCAATTTGTTCCTACGAACTTCTTTTATGTTCGCTATTGTATAATGCATAAATGCAATTTTGCACCAGCAGACTTTTTTCTACTCTTATGTGCGTAACAAAATTCTATCATGAGATTTCCAAAGATTATAAAAAATCTATGATATCTCCCAAATAGGTTCACTATTATCAAATAAATAGTGATATGCAATAATTGATACACGGCGATAAATTATATATATTTCATATAACAGCAATAAAGTGTTTCATCGTTTCATACGAGTCCCAAGTCTGCCGAAAAAATATTTTTATTAGGTCCGTACCAATATGTTTGATTGGATTCACCCCAGTCCGGGAAATTGATTTATTTCCCAATTGGAATTGTTGTGTTCCCATTCTTCATTAACGCCTTCTCCCGACAACGGCGACGGAAGAAGGTCAATGCGTTTGCTCTATATTTAATTGTCTTTATGTGTCTCGCGAACCTTTTTCTCGAAGTAGTTTAAAAACTGTCCCCATAACAGACTAGCAAATTTAACTTTCAATGGTCCCAAAAGCTTGTGAAGTAATTTATGCCAGAAGTTCACACTACAAAAAAAAAACAATCAAATTTTTGTACTTTTCAAACTTTAAACTCCTTTTTAATTACCCCAAAATTAGTATGATAAAAAGTAGTGACATAAATTAAAATTATTGTATTCGAATGGTAGACTAATAAATTAATAATCTAAGATTTCTCCTACCTTCTTGGCCACCGTTGGAATCGCAAAGCACGTAAAAACAGTCGCTAAGTCGTAAACAAACATTCGCAAACAGGCGTATTCAAGGCAAGGAATTCTAAGTAAACACCAAGTTCAACAAAATGGTTAATAACAATAATAAATACTGACCTCGGCAAGCATCGCGCCGCCGGCCTCCAATTTTCTTTTTTCATTTTTCACAGAGTGTTTATTCAGAGGCCCGCGCAAAGTTTGTGCGCGTACATGGCAGGCGCGTCGCGAGTTGCGGAGCGCGGAGCGGCAGGGTGTCACCGGCGGGCGCTCGCGATCCTGACTGAGCGGTCGGCCAGCTCCGCTCGCGTGGGGAACAACCCCGTCCCGCACCCTACCCGCCAGCCGAAGTTTCGCCTGCACCCGCTGCCCCTGCCATTATTCCGCGCCGGACACCGGGCTTCCTAAAAAACTGAACGTGATATTATTTACAGTTTAAATAGAAACTTTTTTCAATGTGTCCATTTAAAAAAACAGGAAAATAGCCCTGTCTCGAGCTGTTTAAGGCAACATTATGAACGTACGATTGATTTTTATAAACAGATGACGCGACCGGACGTAGCTGTTAAGTTATATTTCATGAAATAATTATGTGCTGCAAAAATTTGTTCTTGTCACAACACCAAAGATAAGTAGAAAACTAAAATAATTAATTATAAAAGCACTACTATTAAGGTGTTGAAATTATGTCGTTTTTCAAATATAAAGTATTTGTCGCCTCTGTATACTACGTGTGTTACTATGTAGTATGTATGTGAGAAGGTATTTGTTGCTGATTTAAGATACTTCTGTAGGTAAATAAATATATAAACGGAAAATAAACTAGAAGGAAATAAACTATAATAAGTTAATCGCCTATTGAAAGGTTAGTAACACATCGGTTTTTGTGTAAATGGTAGAATGAGATATCAACTTACCTACAATGTATACTAAAGCAGCATATTCCAGGTAAAGTTAAGTGCAAGCGTTAACTTACTAGCCCTTTTGGCTAAAAGGGCTAGTACAAATATTGCAATTAAAAGCCAACGTGATCGATAAAAAAAAATCTGATTATCTTAGAAATTGCAAAATATTGCGAAAAAAATATTTTTAACATAAAAGAGGCACGAATTTATTTTAATCTCCCGGAAAAGCTCAACGCTAGATCTTTTCGATCTTTAAAAAATATTTACTAAAGAAATAATTTAACTCATTTCTGGACACATCAAGGCGGTAAAGGAGTGAGTACCGGAGTATAAGCAGTAAAAGGTCTATACCATTGCTTATCCGCTTTGGGTAATGTGAATGGATGATAGACGATTCAACAAACGATGACGATAGATTTAAACTATATGGAAAGGAATTTAAAACATAAAAAAAACGAGATTAAAATAGCGATGTGATAATAATTTATATCCACTAATGTACCCTTGTCCCATGTTGGTCGGGCACATAAAAATAATGTGCCAACTGTGTTCCTTGCCTAGCATCTCGTAAAAGGCGACTACTGAAATATCGGGTTTTGGGTATGTGATTGTGTGTGTAGGCGACACATTAGCCACTTGTCACTAGTTTTTCGCAATTTTCCATCTAACCCAGCCCAGTTTCATTTTTGCCTGAATGTGGTTAAAGGTGCTTGCTACTCTTTTGACTCTGCCTACCCCTTCTGGGATTATGGGCGTGATGTTATTTATGTATGTAATGTACCCTTCACCTTCTTATTTGTATACATAAGTATACAACATTTGTATAATTCTCAAATAAGTCCTTTTACTACCCACATAAGACCAGCAAATATTAAATTCCTAGAAGATTCATAAATTCAAAAGAATCGAGATTTATCTCAAATCTGCTACCGCATTTTGATTTGTTACAGATTACCTATACTAGATATTTTTACTCGGTCCACTTGCTAATTCTTCGAATCCTGGTGCATTTTTCAATATGTATGCAGCATATTGCAAAAAAATAAACCAGACAATAAAACAAAACTTTGACATGCAAGTTATGTAAGAGGAAATGTTACTAAAAAACTAGGCATTCGCTTTAGCTTTGGATGGAACGTTGTATTTGTGGATAGTCAAATAGTTTCGTAAAAAAAAGTATTAAATACTGTATCCAATTTATGTGAGTGTTTTAGTGTTTTCCTATGTGGAACCCAGGCCAGTATTTTTTTGACTGAATGTGGTTTAGGGTGCCAGCTGACCCTTTGACTATTGCCCCAATTACGGGCGTAATGATATGTATGTATGTATTGATATATTTTTATCTCTATCCATAGAGATAATCGAACGAAAATCCTTTAAAGTAGATATTTCTTAACCCGAAAGACTTTGCCGAGAAACTGCCACCCTTTCCGAGTACCTACATCGTGGGTAGTCTGTATTAAGTTGCAAGTCAATAGCCTACCTACAAATATTATTTTATATCCTTAAAAGAGTTTTAATTAAAGATCTAATATTGTGAAACTTTATACATAATCCGCTTAGTTTTGCAGACATAACACTGTCTAATCTTGCAAGCTGAATCCATGGGAACGCCCGAATCAAATTACTAGTCTGGTGATTGAAAAACACTCCAATCACCCGACTTTCTTTAAGCCTCTAGACAATTTACTATTCATGGTCCTAATATAGTTGAGGTTTTTAGTATGTAAGTTGATTACAAAGAATGTATAGGCATATGTACTGTAAAGGCCCGTATAAGTCAATCTCAGGTATTACAAGTAAATCTTAGGATTTACCGACATGAGAAAAAAAGAAAAAAAGGTTTATCCTTTTTTTGATAACCTTTTTTTCTATTTTTTCGCGGATACATGCATTACGGGTGACGGTTGGTGTGGATAAAAGCAACATAATTCGACCGTTTTTGCGAATACATATTATTATCCTGCAAAACCAACTAGAAGCACAATAATGGTCGTAAAATCTATACCATACAATCTGAACTGCAATGTGCAAACTTATCTATCGATATTGAGTAAGTTCACAAGTTACAATAGCACAAAAGTATTTAAATTATAAATATCCTTACTGAAATTGGGGCGTTGCGAATTACGTAGCCGAAATAGATTATTTGAGTTCGTGGAATCACGAATAGTGGCAATATATAAATATAATTACCTTAGGAACGATCTTACGGCGATAAACGATCCCATAGGCACAGACCCAACCTTCCAAACGACTTGCATACAGAATAGAAAAGGATCATCAGAGCATATTAAAAACCAGCAACACAAAATGGATTGCATTTAAGATAATTTCAAAGTAGAACATTCAGCTATCGTTTCGGATTACGGAACCTACTACGTTGTGAAAATGTAATGCAAATTTTGAAACAAAATCAACGCTTGTACCTAACTTTATAACTTTAAAAGTCAATTACCGACGCCTAGTTGCTCTTCAAAACAGTCTCTGTTTTGAACGGGGTAAAATGAAATTGCCGGACTAACAAAAAACAAAAATGAGAAACTCCAGTCTAAATATTACGTGATGTCTTTATTCTTTTTAAAAATCATTAGCATTTATTAATACAAGTTAAAAACTATTGATACAGTATGTAAACAGTGGAATGTAATGATGTTATATCATTTAGATAGCATTTTTGGCTAAATTAACTAGTTCCTCCCTGGAATTTACATACTCCTTCGGGGACTGTTATTATGGTGATAGGTATACAAGGTATGTATCAGCAACTAATATGTAAGTATTTGAAATATCACTGAAAACAACATTCCAACTAAATATATATGTATAGGTGTTATTATAACATAGTTGGATTTCGCCGGCAGCCATGTCACGACTCGTGCCAAGTACACTATCTCTCGGCAACCTTGTAATAAGTAACACTCAAAAGCCGCTAAAATTGCAGAAAGAAACACCTAGAAAGACACACCTAAATTACTTTTCTTAATTATTTTAGGGTAGAGAATGAAAAACACAAAATTTAAGCTTAGTGAAGTTATTCAGACTTACTTCGCATTTATTTGATTCTGAAATCCTAATTAGTTTTGTATCAAATCCTTATTAATATTATCAATGGGAGAGTGGCTGTTAGTTGCGTCTTCACAACAATACTGATTACCTGAATATATTGAGTTTTAGCGCGCATCCATTTGAACCCTGAAAAAGTATGGCCATATTTTATCCCGAAAAAATCGTAAGATTCGTTAGAACGACAGTGGAACCGCGTTAAATCACTAGCTAAAATATGTAACAATGTTACATTTATTTAAAAAAAAACATTTTATGAACAAGTATTTTTATATTCACAACACTATCATCATCATTAACTATGTTTGGATGTTTTTTACTAAATCACGCTTACTTTAACTTCACACGTAAGATATTTTACTAGAATGCATAATAATATAATATGTTTCGTTTTAAAAAAAACATACAAATTATATCATTAATAATAACCACATCCTTTTTTGTAATAGGTTAAAAAAATCGCAGCAAGTATCGCTTTCGATACCAACTAAACTTATTCACCTACCAATAATTCTTATTTATGTATGAACTCTACAACGAATCGAGTGTCATTATTCGCGTTAGCAACTGTTCCCTAGATTTTTTTATAATGTTGTCGGGAGCAGGGAGCAGCTTTTGGACCGTACCAGTTGACCCTGAGACTTTGAGCCGTTGGATAAAGAAACCCATTGAAATTTGAATGTGAATGCAAATGAGACCATATATGTCTAGATGTATAATTAATAAATACGATATACCGTTGATACACCTGGTATGACAATACAATATCAAGGATATTGGACGTACATGTTCCCATATTCTTCTTACCCTTTCATAAAATACAAAAACGAAAGAATCTTATTCATTTTTATATCGCGTGCTCCAGTGATTACGCAAAAGGGTTCTTGGAAATAACCGACCCGCCAAATACGACATACACCACTTGTTCCAAAAGAACAGTGTCATATTTACAGTTCCAGACATAGACAAACGAATTTGGTTTTGTAGGTACTTCTGTCTGGATACCTTTTTTGTACGGTTTTGTTTTGCCCTATTTCGTGGTTTCATTGCCGTATTTGGTGTATATTTTAAGTTTGTGTGTAATAGAAACATTAGTTAATAAAGACCAAAGTAGCAAAATGCTATGGTTGAGTAATTTACTCAACACTGAGAACACTAACGCTGAGAAAGTGTTACTAATTTTATATATTGAACTCGTCGGCGCATCCAGCGAATAAGAGATAATGTTGATTCTCTACATACATCTAGAATTACAGGCAGATTTTATGTCAACTAGTAAAACACGTACGCAACAGCCGATTAGATGACCAAATGACCACTGCGAAGGTCAGAGGTTGGCGCACTGGACATAATACAAAAACAGCGACGGTTCACTAGGCATATTCAATGAACATAACTGGGAAGGGAAGGGTATCGTCTCTATCCAAATGTAAAATATGCTCGATTTCATTCAATGTTAATAAGCAACAATAATTTTTCACAATTTTCCATCTAACCCAACCCAGTTTTATTTTTGGCTGAATGTGGTTAAAGGGGCCTATTGCCCATTTGACTCTGGCTATCCCTTCAGGGATTATGGGCGTGATATTATGTATGTAAGAATTTAATATTTCCAGTAGATATTTCCATATCTAATCGAACCTCGGAAATGAAACACTAACAACACCATCAGAATAACAAACTTACTGTGTTACAAACATTCAGAATCGAATAATGAAAGCTGTTCGAATGAGTGGCTATACCAATCAATCAACATTAGAACCCTGACGGCTTCTATCTACAAAGGTACAGGCACTGTAGTAATTAGGTCATTAAAGTGGATTTTCTTTAGAAAAGCTTAATATTCTTCTACAGCATTTATAGCCTTCTTTAGAAAATATATAGCATACTTGTTTGTAAAATATCATTGTATATTATCAATACGTAGATAGAAATTACATCAAAAGTTATAATATTTTGACAACAATTATGTCTCATAGCGTAAGCATTTATGGTACAAACATTGTAATACCCAAGCATTCCTTAATTGCAACATCTTACTTTACGCAGACGACGAGTTTGTAGATACAAGTCACTAATTGTATCCTGCCTTCTCGTCTACTTACATAAATATTTATTTCAGTTGGATCTTTGTATATTAATAATACTTGGTAACCGAATCCTACATAACCAAGAACATACCATATTCCTTTGTTATCCACCTAAATACCTACTACAGTAGCGATTGAAATCCAATAATATTTTTCATAATATCATACTAAATGCAGAATGTTTTTCAATGGGAATTCTATAAAGCATTTTATTTATTACACCGTCAGAATATAATTAGGTGCTTCACGTATAACGGTGATTAACTTTTACCGCTGAAACTCTATTTGCGATATAATATACCTTTCCCGATAGAATCTCAATTGGTATTTCAAATGTTATATAATGGTATGATATACTCACTGATAGATAGAATTCCTTGAATGTTATGAAGTAAAATATTCTGTGCTTGCAGCTATTATGAAAATCTACTGCTCAATAAATTCCAACAAATCATTTTAATTGTTAAAAACCCGCTGTTATCGTTTTAACTTTATTTTGTAATAGAATAATGTACAAAAACAAATAATTCCACAAATTAGGGGTTTGAATCCCCCCCGCCGTGGTGTTCGTTTTGTCGTACCGGTGGGGCTTAGTAATATCTGGACTTGGACCATCCAGAACTGAAGCTAAGAAGGACTCCGAGGTGGGTCGCGACTGGTGTCTTGCCAGCCAGTCGCGGCGCCGGCCGCAGCTTTGCCTGCGGCCGGACTAGGATTGCCAAGGAAGAGGAGCACCTGGGTGTTGTGGTTCCCCCCCCTTCTATCCTCGGCAACCCGGCAGGGGCGCACTGGCTGATGCGTTGTGTCTACACTGGCTGTCCATCTGGTATAGCTGAGGGCACAGCGCGAGAGTGTGCCCACGTCGCCGGTCGTGGGAATGACCGGAACCTAAGGAAGGTTGAGTCGTGCTGGGTGACCTAGCACGTCTCGACGTTGCGCGCGTGCTCGGTGTTGTGCATCTGACGCCTGATGACTGTGAGGTGCAAAGCATCGAACAAAGCGTTCTAACACCTCATTCGGATTTGCAGAAATGTCACCAGCTTTAGATTCAATCTTACCCATTCTGGACGCCGACGAAAACCCCCGAGACGTTTTAACCTCCCTTCAAAAGAGGAATGGAATGGAATTAGCCTCCAAACTATTCGTCAGCCTCTCTTCTTTATTCACAGCTACTCTTTCACGCTTCTCTCTCACTAAAGCTTTAGTTTAACTCTTGCAATAATGGTATATTTCTTTCTTCATCTCAATCATACTTTCATCCATTTGCAAAGATGAGACATAGTCAAGCCAGGCCTTCTTCTTTCACTCTACGGGGGCGTTAACCTCCTCATGCCACCGTGCATCACCTTTCATTGTCCTACGTCTCTTTGCGCATCCGCATGCTTCTTTTGCACTGTCCACCATACTCTCTTTCAAAACGTTCCAGCATTCCTCAACATATACCTAAGTCAGAAAAACTCGCATTCGCGAGATTTTCATTCACTAAGCCTACATACACACTCCTTACACTTTATCTTAAAATTTTTCACTCCTTATCCTTTCAGTGCCCCCGCAAGAACTACGCACTCGCCAGTGCCGGCAAACTACCAGGTAGTGGTCTGTTTCAAGAGTAGGGCCTCTATAGGTTCTTATATCCAATATACTATTGCGGAGGCGGCTATCAACTAAAATCAAATCAATCACACTTTTTTGGTCATTCCGTCTCCAAGTATACATGTCAATATCCTTATGACGGAAAATAGTGTTTTCCACTAAGAGGTTCCATTCCAAACATACTTCTATACTCTTGTCTCTTCATTCAAGGACTGCTTCATAGCCAGACCGCTTAATGCCAACCCAACCATTAAAATCTCCACACATTATTATCCTCTTATTTCCTTCTGTCAGGTCCATAATTTCCCTTACAGACTCCCAGAACTCCTCTAGTTCTTGGGAGCTAGCTGAGCTTACTGGTGCATAGCCTGCAACCAGAAAGACTCGCGTAATATCCAGTTTAATACGAACCTAGAGAAGTCTAGGACTATCTAATCCATAGTCATTCACACCAGAGGCCAAGCGAGAGGAAAGCACGACTCCAAAGCCACCGGGGGCACGACCACTCTGCTCCACACCACACCACAGAGCCATTTTACCACCGGGAAGCTCATCGGCATTGCTGCCCTTCCGCTTAGTCTCTGTCAAGCACAGAACATCCAAGCGTCACTCGTTCATTACCTCAATCATTTCATACATCTTATCTTTCATTCCATTCCTCATTAATTACATTCAAATGCGCTGGGTTAGGTGGAAAATTGTGAAAAAGTAGTAAAAGGTGGTTAGCACGTCTCCTAGACAGTCAGAGACCCAAAACCCGGTAGACACTTAGTCACTTTACATGACATGATAGTCGAGGAACACAGTTGGCACATTATAGGTACGTTACATAAGACCCAGTCAACATGTAAGAACATATATGATATTTTATATAGATACATCTTATCATCTTAATAAATGTTTAGATACACAACAGGGAAAGTTTCTTGAAAAATACTAAAGAAACTTTTAATCAAAAACGCAGCTAGCACAATAAAATGTTTTCAAAGTTTATTTATTGAACTTTTGCGTAGAATGTTCTGGTAGTAAGTATAGTTAGCGCGTCCTCGTGCGAGCAGGCGTAGACTATTATAATCAGAAAAGACGGAGCAAACCTTCTACACATCTATACTTATAATAAAAGGTATATAATTAAATAAAAGAGGTAAATTCTGTACATGAAATATATTTTCAAAATAACTATCAGGGGGTGATTAGTGATCGATACTGATGCCAAAAATGCAATCAGTAATTTTTTTGTCTGTCTGTCGTCTGTATGTTCCTTATAGAAACAAAAACTACTCGACGGATTTTAACGAAACTTGGTACAATAATTCTTCATACTCCTGGGCAGGTTATAGTATACTTTTCATCACGCTACAATCAATAGGAGCAGAGTAGTGAAGGGAAATGTTGGGAAAACGGGAGAAGTTACTCCATTTTTTAAGCTTCCGTCACGTGTGCAGCCTTTATGCTTAAAGTTACATAGAAATCATGTATGACGGAAATAGTCTATATAATATTAACCATAAACGCGGGTGACACCGCTGGCACAGCTAGTACCTAATATAGTGCTTTTTGGCTGAATTAATCTCCATTCCCCAGATGTAAACAGCAAACTTTCCGTTGGCTGTGGTAATTAAAAATAAACCATATTTTCTTGCTTCTCTCAACACGGCTAATATTGACTCACTGATTCCCGTTTTTAATTAAGGAACTAGTCTGGGTGTCTCCAATAACACTACTATAAAATCCTTATATCTCCAATTCCCTTAGCAATTGAAGTCTTGAGACCGATCGTGGCACACTGAGACGGATTTTATTTCACAGATACCTAGTGATTTACTGTGAGTGGAATTGTACTTAACAGGTTTTAAAATAATAAAACATCCAGTTTACGTAAATATAGTAACAAGTATTTAATTCGTATCATTTTATTTAATTTTGCTGGTGAGTTATTGCTGTAACCGCTTCATCATTTTAATTAATGGTACCTATTTATCCTCGTCGGCTCAGTTACGGGAATGAAAAAGAAACATAGTTATTTTGTATTGATAGGTATCGACGAATTCCGCGTAGTTGTAACTTTTGTTTTTTATTTATTTAGACATTTAGGACGTAAAGAATGAAGTCCTGACGTACGCCGGAAGTAGCATCTACTGTCATCTAATAAATAAATAAATGGAGGATGGAGAAATAAATGGAACATCGTTTAAGCGCGGACACTCAAAGAAAATAAACAAATTACTCATTCCACGAACCTGGGTAAGACACTTTTACGCGCCTCGCACATAATCATTATTTCGTTTTATTCAAATACTAAAACTACGGTAAAGTTGTAGTTAGAGTTCCGTATTTTTCTGATGCTTAAATTTTAATACTAAATACAACACTTTAACCAATATAAACGTGAGAAGATCAAATATTTAGAATAAATTGGTGTTCCTATTTACATAAACAAAACCTAACTTTATAAACATAGCATCACGCTCGCAATTACCGAAGGGGTAGACAAAGTGAAAGGGGCAAAAGCCCCTTTAACCACATTTACCCAAAAATTAAACTGGGCTGGGTTAGATGGAAAATTGTAGGAAAGTTGTAACAAGTGGCTACCTCGTCGCCTACACAATAACACATCTAAAACCCGATATACCTACCATTAGTCGCCTTTTACGACATGGGCAAGGAACACAGTTGGACACATTTTTTTTAAGTCTCAGACCAACATGGGACTTTATATTTTTTGACCTTGTATTGCCCCCAATTGAAAACCACAAACCGTATGTGACGTCGATGCATCCTCATTATAATACAAAATCATTATTACATCTTAAGAAATGAAATGAAATTAATAATAATAATAAATGATTTCACAGAACCCCAGTAGCTTGGCATAATAAAAACTAAATAGTATAACGTGACGTGCGTACTTACATATCAGATTGGTAGTTATTTCAGCACACCCGTTCCGTGTGAAAGCGCAATAAATGAAAAACACACAAATAGCCGATAAAGGAATTCGTGAACAAATAGCTAACAGCTACGAACAGTTGAATATTACTCTCAATTATTCATTGCATTATTTTTCTAGTCTTTATTTACATTTTTACTTTTTTCCTAAATGCAAACAAAAATTTTAATCTTGAATCACTAACGAAATAAGTAATTAAAAATCAACAGCCGAATTCATCCAGGGCATTCGGACAATCAAAAAGAACCTATCCTGCCTTCGCACAATTAGCAGAACACATACTTATACCTAAACCTTCCTCATGAATTACGGAGTAATAGTTACATAATACATAAGATAGCTGTAGGTAGGTATAGAACAATCATCAAATCAAAATCAAGCAGTGAAATAATTGTATTTAAATATATATGTTACGACTTAAATGAAGAATTCAAATCGATTGATACGACAATTACAAATTAGATATACATTTGCTAAAAGCAATCTATGGGCGTATTCCAGATTGAGGAGGGCGCATGGAATTTTTCTCGGAATAAATCGTCACGTCTTTGTCACATTATTTCTTTTACAGATTAAAGCAAATCGAGTAGACGCGGTAACAGTGGAAAATTGCCAAAGTAGGACGTCATTTATCAACGCCATTTGGTGACATTTTACGCCTTCGCTGAATCTTAGGCTTTCGCGTATTGCTGCGACAGAGACGCGGGAAAAATTGTTAGAGTTAGTGTTATTAGTGGCGTTAGGATTGCTCTAAAGTGGTGTAGTAGCTCAATAGTAATTACTCGACCTACTTGCGAGTTGTGTTGGTTCACCCGGGCCTTTTCTATGGCACCTCTGGAGTTTTGGAATCTGAGAATGTTAAATAAACATCGTAAGAAAACTTGCACATTCAAATAGCTACGTCTACGTACTACATACAGGATGTGTACATCATTTCAATTTGTTGTCAGGGCAATATTTTTCTTGAAAATTACTTTTAAGTTAGTTGTAAGTTTGCTATAACTACCTGGCTTATTGATTATCGTAACAGATACAACTCTCATATGGGTTTCAGGATAACAATAAATAGTATGTACAAATGTACTGTTATTCATATGAATAAAAAATTATTTATTATTTATTATTAATATTTATTTTTACTTGTGTTTGTTCTGTGTCTGGGTGGTAATATCATTGTTCATATACACATATACATATTTGACAGTGTAATTATTTAGGTGATCTACAACCACCCAGACTCTATATATTATGGTATACGTTGGACGAAAACAGCTATAACTATAATTCAATGACATGACAAGCTCGATGGCGCATTCGGTAGTGACCCCTGCCCCATGCGCCAAGAGTCGTGGGTTCGATCCCCACCCAGGACAAATATTCGTATAATGAATACTTGTATTTGTTCTGTGTCTGGGTGTTAATATCCAATATTTAAGTATATATTTGTAATACCACTGTTGTTTCTGATATCCGTAACACAAGTGCTTAAGCTACTTACCTCGGAGTCAGATCAATGTATGTGACGTAGTCTGATATTTATTTATATTATTTATTAATTCATAGCAGATTGATTGATGATGTTGCTTCCGAATTGCGTTTTCATATCAAATTCTACTAATAAAGTGTTAATATATAACGCCCACGGTAACATTAACAAATTAACTGTTTGACTTTAGTATTCCATTAATTTCTTCATATTCAATAACTTTATACATAGTAAATAAGAGTGTCTGATGCAGCAGATTGTATATTCCTTTATTTATTACTTATCTCCAGATCTGTGGTTTACCGAAACAGAATTTATGAAAGATAAGTAAATGTCTTTACGGAACGATACGCAAGATATTATAAACGTAAATCATTTTCGTTTTGATACTCAAAAGTAATAAGTTATTTACTAATTATCACTTCAGTCGATATATTCAATTACGTTTTGTAATTAACTAAACATTAACAAACCTTCATATAAATATACATCTTCAATGTAATAGAATTTAATATTAAATCTATTATAAGCGTAACATACTTACATTAAATGAAACTTCAAAGGTTTTTTCAGTTAAGTGGCTAGAGTCAAAATGATTGACGTAATAAAGAGGTATTGCTTTCATAATCAATAATTATGACCAATGAACGCCATTTACTTGTTTGAATACAATTAAATGATATCAGGATAGTAAAACAGTTGTATATTATGATCAATATACAAATTATAAAACACCACTGTTCGCTCTCTCCTTTGTAAGACAAGGAAAAGCTGTTTAAGATCTGTTAAACTCATAGATTTGTAAACCTACTTAGTGACTTACCACACGGTAAATCAATTTTTTTTTAAGTTTTCAATATGTCAGAAAACCCATAAGTAAAGGAAAAGAAAAGGTTGTCAATTTGTCTGCTGGTCAAGATCCTCAGGAATTATAATTGATATCAAATTAAAAATTATACAAACGAGTATATATTAAATTAAAGCTATCAAGAGATAGGTACTACTACTTGTTATTTTCGAAATTTTTCGACCAAATTTTAACACTCGGAATGGGACGATCAGGAATGATTTTAATAACCCGTCGTATTATGCGCAACTCTGTAAATGCAAAATAAGCTACTGTGCTCCTTTATGGCGTTTACATAACCGTAATAAATATTTTATGTAAAATCTTGTCATAATGTAGTACAAGAAGCACGTTCTCAATTTAATCCAGTATATGCGCAAACACTGTTTCAGGCTTAAAAAACGTGATATTTGGCAGGACCTTTTCTCTCACCCAGGTAAATATAGGCGAGATTCCACTAAAAAAACTAGTAGGATACTCAAACACCGTCTTTTTATAAAGTAAAGGTGGCCAACAGGCTCACATACGACTTGCTAGTAACGTCACCGAAACATGGACATTGCAACACTAGGAGTACCTAAATATTCAAAAAGAACCGATAGTTGCTCTATCATTCCATTCATATGGTTAATATATTAAAAAAATACAATGGAAATGGTATGGATATAGGATCAGACTTAACTCACATCAGATATCAGTACGAACTCTCTCCCTCTCTCTCTATACGAAGAATGTAGGACGAAATAACCAAAACGACAACCAAGTTTTCTTATCGCCTTGGGAGCAATGCCGCATCTCTCTCTATCATCCGCTGAACCATGGAAACGTTTTAAGTTCGACGAAATCTACGCCATAAAACCATGATTTATAGTAATGTACGCCACGATATCGATATAACACGACAATATTACCATGTGAAAATATTACTCCGAAAAACATTTTATTACGTCCTCTATGGACGAGGGGGAAATACAGAAAGCCAATAAAACATATAGTTTCAACTGATGTATCACTGCTGAAAGGGATTTTAAATCAATAATGTATCTAAGTATAATGTTTATCTATGTAAACTACCTCTGACTTAGAGATCACAATTTTTATTCCTGCAATCCCACTTAAAACCGAATATTGTGCAATAAGCTACTGTGATAATCTTATAACATATTCATTAATATTTTGCCTTGAATTTAAAAATTGTAATAAAATGAGCTTCATAATTGCATTTAAATTATAGAAAGCCTTTTAAATGTGATCTGAATGCAAAGAAAAGGAAATGTGCACCTGTACGGCAGAGCGCAAAACGACGTCATTTTTGGGCACATCGTAACTTTAGCATTCAGAAGTTAGTTTATTCTGTTTGTCGCTGTTAACAAAAGTAATGCTTCACTGCGAGTTGTTAGTTAGAAGGAACTAATATACGTACATTATTTCTCACACACTTTCAGACCTTACTTTGGCTAAGAATGGAATTAGCAATTTTGTAAAATAACGTTAGATTAACTTTGTTCATGCATAAAGGAAGTTTGAAGATGCAAGATTTTATGGTTAAAACCTACATACAAAATAATTTTGTAAGTATTTTTTGTGGTCACAATTTCAAGCACAGTGATGCTTGATGTAACTTTTAAAAAAACGGACGTGTTTAACCTCTATTTTAGGGGACAACATCCGAGCAAGCAAACTTTTTTCCCATTAAGAACCTAATCCTGCATGAATACTATCCATAACAAAATCTCAGTAGGTACAGAATATTTTCATACCTATTATATGTATATTGTGTATATGGTAAGTATAGATATTCCAACAAATGAAGTATTTAGAAAGCAAAGCTGAAATCCCTATGTATTGAGTTTCGAACAGTCCATTTCATTACAGTAAGTAGGTACATTTCCTAACGTAGAACATGAGTGATACGGTCAGTATATAACTGTTACGAGCTTACAATTACTCAAAAATACTGTTTTTTTTAGTTTTCCTGGTAGCATCGACCGGTTGTTCCCCACCAACAGAATACACAATGACACAGAACGGGAAAAATCCCAGATTAAAGTGGTGGATATTTCATACCGCTATTGATTGGATTTTCTATTTGCATACGTGCTCTTCCGTCAGTCGTACTACGTCAGTTTACTTATATTTATGCTCTAACTAAATGGACAATGTCCGCTTACATTGCTAGTAGTTTGCAAGTATGTCCGTACATGGTAGAAACTTTGTATAAACGTTATTTAGATAAGGGTACCTATAATATGAATAAATACTGCTTGCGAGGAATAGAAAAATCTGCGTCAATAATAAAAGAGGCTAATAATTTAATTACTTATGTAAGCTTTTGTTAGCTGTAGAGTAAAGTCACTTTTAAATGAAGTTAAATTTCTAACTAAATACTTATGGTGTGGTGTCACCAAACCTGGCATCAGAGGGACTCGAAAGGAATAATAATTACGTCGTTGATACTCACTTGACACCGTTATAGGTCGGATTTTCTATTAACATGGGTTTGTTGTGCCGCGTGTAGAGGGCACCCGAGGCGATACACTGCCGGCTGCGTTGCGGAAGCGACGCCGGCCAATGAGTGGCGTTGGCCACACTCTGCTCCTTGCATAGCAACGTGGTATTGCGGTAACGGTGGCGGTGGCGATTGCGTACGAAGGGCGCTAAAGAGGTTGTATAACGTTTCGTCCTGCTACTACAGTGTGCCACGGTAGTCAATCAGAAGCCTCGTAATTTACACGTAACATTCACTAATTAAATACTCATTAGTGAAGAAAAGAATAAGGCTCGGTCTTTGTCCTGTAAGAAAGGTATTCGAATGCAATAAGGTATAAATAAAAATGCAAGAATTTCAATTAAGTGTGGTAAAATTTCGTCATTTTATGTCTACTGCGGAGTAGCGTAACTACTCCCTATCATGTACCTACTAATGGACGATTGCGGCCGTAAAAAACATAGCCACTACCTATGTAATAAACAATAAATAAATTCTTCAGACTGACACACCATTTCCCTAGTCCCAAACTAAGCTTATGCTTGTGCTATGGATACTAGGTGAACGGATAGACATACTTAAATACGTTTATTAAACATCCATGGCTCGAGTACAAATGTCCATGTTCATCACACGAAACATTTGCCCCTAGCGGGATTCGAACTCGCGACCCTTGGTTTCGTGGCCAAGGTCTCTGACCACTCGACAAACGGGCGAATTTGTCACGAACTATTATCTAAAGTTTTGTTATCAATTCGATTCACACCGACTGCTTTGTATTTTTTTGCGTTTACATAGTAATAGTTCTACATAACATCACGCCCATAATCCCCGAAGGAGCAGGTAGAGTCAAAGAGGCAGCATACCCCTTCAACCACATTCAGCCAAAAAAAAAGCCGGGCTGGGTTAGATGGAAAATTGTGAAATAGCAGTGACAAGCGGCTAACCTGTCGTCTACACAATCACAGATCCAAAACCCGATATACCATTAGTCGCCTTTTACGACATGCTAGGCAAGAACCACAGTTGGCATATTCTTTTTAAGTCCCAGACCAACATGGGACAGTGGGCTGGGTTGGATGGAAAGCTGTGAAAAAGGAGTGACAAGTGGCTAACTCGTCGCCTACTCAGTCACATACCCAAAAGCCCGTACACCATTAGTCGCCTTTTACGACATGCTATGCAAGAACCACAGTCGGTACATTATTTTTTTCTGTCCCAGATCAACATGGGCCAAGTCCTAGACCAATATGGGACAGGAATAGTTCTCATTGACGAAAAAACGTTATATTTCTAAATATTTTAGCCCATAAGCTTAATAAAAGATGTACCTAAACTCCACAAGCCCACAAAAAAAAACACAACGCTTCATAAATGAACAAAAACTTAAATCAAACCTAAATCCACAAAGCCACGGGTGACGTTGGTAAAAGGAACATTTTTGATGCGCAAATCGTATTGCTCTACGTTATTATGCTCAGCAAAATCTGGGTTTGTTATCTTTCAACTTTACTGACAAGCATGTGACGCAGCTTTACCCCTTGTCACAAGGGTTGATCAGAAGCTAGCACAGTAGTTACTGCGTGGACAGGCAACGATACCAGATGCCAAGGTTAGGGGTAGATTTAACCAGGGGCTCTGGTGCTACTTAACATCGCGATACCCCGGATAGATTTCACAGCACGTATTAAATAATAAATAAAACTTATTAAATAAAGACAATTATAACTAAGAATCATCCAACACCGTATCCCAAGGAAAGTTTTCTTTAAGAAAGTTGATTTTCTCAAGTTACATATTATTAATACTTACCTAACCATCTTATTCCTGGGCATTATGCAAAGCGCAACGGCTCTGTAAGAAAACCGTCCCAGGCAGTTAAGTCCTCCTAAGGCCACCAATAGCAGCGATCAACCCGTACAATCTACATAACACGATACTAATCCCGTATCGACTGTGCAGGGATATGAAAGAAGAAATGTCTGACAGAAGACGCAGATTGATAAATTAGTCAAAGTCATAGACAAAGTCAAAATATTCTTTATATAAATAGGTTTCAAAGGAACACTTAAAAATCATCAAAAACAGATAATGAAATATGATTCTACCACCGGTTCGGAATGTTGCATCTACCGAGAAGAATCCGGCAAGAAACTCGGTAGTTACTCTTTTCAACAACAGTATTAACAAAGTTGTATGAATCATATTTAACTTTGAACCATGTTTTAAAGTGGACTTGGTGTAAAATAAGAAAATAAAAATGCATAATTATTAGGAAAAAAAAAATACTTGACCAGACCAGAGCAGACCAGTCCCCAAAGGTGACACCAGTTCTCAAGTATGACGTTTGTGTCAGCCATCGCTTCACTGAACCATATTAATTAATTTAATATCTATACATCTTTGATCAGACATGTCTACAGCACTCGGAATGTGTAATTTTATAAATACTACCCAATCCATATACCACAGAAGAGGTAATAATTTGTGAGTAAGCAAAAATGAGAAGTTCGTCTTGGTGACGAGGTTTCCACTTTTTAACCATTCGACAGGGTTTCTCGTTCTAGAAGACAACATCGGCCACAGATGATTCGGCAATGGACCAGAAATTATTTGTGCGTCATTCAAGTGCAGTCACTTAAGGTAATACTGGTCTAATCATTTTGTATTGAAACTGCGTAGCAAACTAAACGAAGCCTGCTAGAAAAACTAAGAAAGAAAACTATTACTAAAATCTATTATTAAAATCCTCCGAGGAAACGAATCAGCTATTTCCTAATCCAAATAACCAAAAAAGGATCAGGGCAGTTGAAACGGTTCGTAAATAGGTACTAGTACATAATTATATTTACATACCGGTAGGCCTAAAACAAAAGGGAAGGCCAATCGTTTCACAAATAAGGGATAGCCGTTAATGAATAAACAATCCGTTCTTTTTAGGGATCGGTGTTCAATTATTATGGAGCCCTTTATTTTTAGTCGTATAATTATTATACGCAGCTCGCATTGATTAATTATAATTTGCAGTTCGTTTAATTAACGGTAACTGACAAAAGTATTAAACAATAAAGCAAATTTTATTAGTGACTATTATGCAATTCAAAAGTTTAATAAATAGCTTCTATACATCAAAGTACTTTGAACGATTGGTACTGATATCTAAGATTGGAGGAAATTACAAAAGTTACTTATAGAGATGAAAGTAAGTTAGGAGTTTGATTTTAAGAGTCGATTTTTTACTTGATTATCTTTATTCACAAATATTTGTGTCGCCTATGACATACGCGTCATTTAATAGTGATTAAATTGTATTTTTAATACACAAGTATACATATCCTGAAATATTATAGTCATAGAAATCATCATCTTCCTAGCGTTATGTCCCGTGCTTAGACGGGGTCCGCTTAGACCATGATCCAGGATTTTGCGAGTCTGGTAATTACATTGAAGCGACCGCCGATCTGACCTTCGTAACCCTAAGATAGGGGAACCAAAAAATGTTTAGATCATGGTTACAAATCCAAAGTTGTTTGAATTTGCAGGTTTCATCACGATGTTTTCCTTCACCGTCGAGCTAGTGGTATAAATACGTACATAGACCTTGAAAAATCCAGAGGTACGGGCCTGGGTTTGAACCCGCACTCCTTGGTTAAGAGGCGCGTGTTCCTACCATTGAGCTACCACCGCTATATTATATTCATAGAAATATCATATAATTGGTCAACATAACATCTATATATTAAAACTTATAGGTACAACAAATACCATACAATAAACATTGTTTAAACTGACTTTATCTGTGTTTGTGAACTTAGTTGAAAACCCTTGATATCTTTTTAACCGACTTCAAAAAAAAGGAGGAGGTTCTCAATTCGACTGAATGTTTTTTTTTTTTTTTTATTGTATTTATGTTACTCGATATCTCTGAGAATTGTTAACCGATTTCCAAATTTTTTTTTTTAATCGAAAGGGTTTTCTCCCGACTTGGTCCCATTGCCACCAAGTCAGGATCTGATGAAGGGATCCCAGGAAAATCGAGGGCAACCCTCAAACTTTATAGGCACGTACAATGTGTTTTAGACATTTTCTAAGATTGTTCTAGTATTTACGCATGGTACTTATCATCTTAAGTTGGTGAGCTGATGATGGAAGGTACAACTCCTTAACGATTAGGAATTAGTTTATGATTCTTTAAATATTGATATCTTCGAGAATTGTAAAACGATTTTTAGAATTCTTTTTTTTTATTCAAAAGGGTATATCCTGGAGTTGGTCCTATTGGTACCACATCTGGATCTGATGAAGGAATCTTAGGCAAATCGAGGGAAACCCTCAAGTATTATAGGCGTGTACAATCTATTTTAGTTATTTTCTAAAACAATTCAAGTATTTACGTCTGGTATTTATAATCTCATGTTGCTGAGCTGATGATGGAAGGTGTAACTCCTTAACGATTAGGAGTTCGTGGATAATTCTTTCAATATTATAGGGCCATATTGAGTGTTATTCTCGAGATAGTCTCAATTTAGTTTTGGAGTCGGTGCCAGCCAAACTAAAAAAAAGTAGACACTTAATAACAAATTACCTTACTAATAACAATATGAAACAAATTAGTTAAAATATGAGTATATTAACTTACTTTTGATTTTGTATATTCAAAACCTATTTTACCACCTTTCACCATGAAACAAATAATTGCAAATTCCGAAATGATGATATAATTACGCGGGCTGGCACCGACTCCAAAACTAACTGATTATTGTAAATATTTAAATACGTGTTAAAGATTAATACTTTCATCGAAGCAGTCGAAAGAATTTATTTTATACTTTTTAGTGTTTAGACATTGAAATAGCTATTAAGGCAGTTTTTACTTGTGTTTTTTTATAAACATTTTTTGCGGGGTTTTTTGAAGTCGGTTTTTATTCTTGATAGTTTCCATCTTAAAAATAACACGTATACTCGTACACTGGCGACTCATTTTGACCTTTCGGAAATCGAATTTCATGAGTTATTCTGTGTTCAAGGTCCTTTCATTGCCAAGTTTACTAATCAAACATTACAACAACCTAAGCAAACTTTCCAACTAAGCACTATGATTTTGGATAATATTCTCTCTTACAAAAATAGTCATATCGTTTTTACTGAATCATCAATTTCATCATTGAATTTCATCAAATCATTGAATCAAATTTCGCACCAAACCACTTAATTTGTTGGATTAAAAAGAGAATATTCAGATCGTTCTTAATTTTTCACTAAGATGTCTAAACATGTGATGTTATCACAACACGTGCGAGCGGGGACACTCAGTGGTAAGAACACGCCCGCATCATGCGATGAGTGCTTGTTCAAACCCTGGATTTTTCAAATCAGATTTATACCATGAGGAAAACATTGTGATGGAACATGCGGTGGAGTACCGGTCAAACTAATATGAATGTGATAAGATCCAATTTGTTTGGTTCCCCTATTTAGGAGGGTCGATTACCTACAGCTGTTTCAATGTAATAACCAAGACTCGCTAAGTCCCGGATCATGAACTAAGCGGACTCCGACTAAGCACAGGACATAGGAACGTCAGGAAGATGAAGATGATAATGACAATATATACATAACTATGTACTTGTGTAATACCCATGAATAGGGATGTTTCCCTGATAAAAGAAAGTTGCATATATTCGACCTATCTGTAATCGAGCATTATCCAAACATACTGTACATGTATTTCTTGCTTTATCACATACATGAAGAAGATACAGCGCATTAAGGTCCTAAAGCGGTAGGTTAACAATTTAAGCATTTAGTGACTTCTTCACGCTGCATTATATAGCCATTTTTTATTACTTTGATAATATTTTTACCAGATAATCTAACTTACCTACGGACTAAATATTGTGTGCCTACTGATTTATTATAACATAAATACGTAGTAATATTTTAGATGAACCATGAATTTGCCTCAAATCGGAGCGTTAACGTCTGACAGCATCTAAGTCACATTTACTTTAAATCTAGTTAATTTAACTCGCCGGTATACCTACCTCCATCTAGTTCACGTAAATTCTGGATTTATTATAAGATTTCTAATAAAAATATAAGAATCGACATTAAGAATAAATTGAACGAAGTCCTGCACCGATTTGATTAAAAACTGCTTTGAATATCAATAGATTCGTACCTGGCCCTACAAATATCAATCTAGGACCTACAAAGCTTCTTTTCTTATTAAAATTCCATCAAAGATTATGGCGGCTGCTTCATTAGAAAACCTAAAAAGGACTTATATCGATTTTGGGCAGGGAAATGTTTTTGTGTTAAGTTGATTTTTTAATATTGAATAATGTACTCATATAATTTACTAAAGTGTCCGTCCGTAGCCAAGGTATCCAAGAAACTAGCACCGTTGCCTCTTTGAATAGACAAACGGAGATTTTGTTCGATTTACCTGGTAGGATTTCAGTCCCCGAAGACACCAGACGGACATCCACTCCCGGAACAATTTGCAACCAACGTGACAAAGCTATAGTACTGAGGTCGGATTGATTAATGCATTTTTGTATTTCAGTGGCAAACCCCGGGCACTGTAATTGAGATAGGAGCTTTTCAGGTCACATCCTAAACCAATACTTTGTCTTTACTCTACGGGATAAGCATGATATAAGCAGACAGATCAAGCAGTGAACAAAAAAGGCCTGTTGGACAGACTTCATAATTTTTTAATCATTGCAGCATATGCCCGAATATCTTAGGTTAGGTTAGTAAGGAGTAGGATATTTAAGACTTGCAATGGGGCTTGGGTTTTAATCACAAGACAGACCGCCTCATACTAAACACATGGTTGTGCCCAGGCCCAACATAGTTTAGGGGTGCAACAATCCCGGCGCTATGCGTTAGGATCGCCGGTGATGGTCTTAGCCTTGGCGAGGCACTTCAGAAGGATGCGCCTTAATTAAAACTATCTCACGTAGGCCAAAGGTATAGCATACAAATATACACTGAATTTAAAACACTAATATTACAAATGCGAAAGTACGTCTAAACTACTTGCGCTGATTCACTAAAGCTAGCTCACCTAAAGTTTAAACCCTGAGCAAGGACGAAGGCCAAACTTTAATTTCGGAAGGATTGGTAGGTCCCAAGCTTAACACGATAATTTATGTGACAAATCAAATCTCACGCGAATGAGTTGTGTTTAAAAGCTAATTTCATATATATGTACATACATAAATCACACATTTCCTCCCTTGGGTTATACAATTAATTTTAAATGCTAACCATTTTTATTAATTGTGGCCGTGTAGCAACTAAAATTATATTCCGTTAACCATTGCAAAACTGTTGTGATTAACGGTATCTTAACGTTATTATATCTATTTCACTGATCAATGTTACTACATTGATGACTAATAATAACTACATGAATGTAACTTGATCAGTGAAATATAATAAGGTCTAAACGTAGAAAGATACATACATAGCTGGGTACTACATAACATCACGCCTTGCAATCCCAGAAAGGGTACACATCGCAAGGCATACTCCAAGGAGAACTGAGCTATTTAAAAAACATTTAGCCAAAAATCGAGCTATCCCTGGACTCTACGTACCCCTTCGGGGCTTGAATGCGTGATGATATGCTTACGGATGACTGCGACACACATATGTACTCATTTGTAAGAGTATGCGTTAAGTATGCTCGTTTTCGGTTGATTTTTGTTTCCATGTTACCTTTTCATTACTTTTATTATACCATGTGTTTTAACATGATTTATGTGTGTCCTTTATCCAAATAAACATATTATTTATCTATATGTATGTATGTACATATCTATACTTATAATAAATCTGTAGAGAGGTCAATTCTGTACATGAAATATATTTTCAAAATAACTATCAGGGGGTGATTAGTGATCGATACTGATGCCAAAAATGCAATCAGTAAAATTGTTGTCTGTCTGTCTGTCTGTATGTTCCTTATAGAAACAAAAACTACTCGACGGATTTTAACGAAACTTTGTACAATTATTCTTCATACTCCTGGGCAGGTTATAGTATACTTTTCATAACGCTACAATCAATAGGAGCAGAGCAGTGAAGGGAAATGTTGGGAAAACGGGAGAAGTTATAGTCCATTTTTTAAGTTTCCGTCGCGTGTGCAGCCTTAATGGTTAAAGTTACATAGAAATCATGTATGATGGAAATAGTCTTTATAATATTAACCATAAACGCGGGTGACACCGCTGGCACAGCTATTAAAAATAAATTTGAAAGATTAACAATAGGCTCTCCATGATTACGCTCGAGCATAGCGTTGTTTAATAAATAAGTAATAGTACAATAATGTTTTCATTAATAGACTGTATTGATATTAGATGTAGGTCATCAATGGCAATTATCTTTTATGATAAATCCATTAACATTTTTGCCTTTGCTACTTGCTTTTTTAACCGTTCAAAGGAGCAGTTCATAATTTGGGATTCAAATTAGCCATCATTGTTTCAAAGGACAGGCATTGCGAAATGTCGAGCTTTAAATGAAAACGATCTCTTAATTTTTATGGAGAATTCACTGGAGACACATTTCTAGAGAAAGCAAAGACTAGGGAATGGACGCGGGACTCAGCTGGAGAAATGAATGTCTCTTTTGTGAGTCTAACTGCCCTTACTGCCTAATTAGAGGCACGTTATGTAACTAGGAAAGTTTGCAACGCTTAGGAGAATTCCCATTTCGGTAATACATGAGATAAGCAGCGCAAAGTTTGGCAAAGACACGACCATATACGAACCTGCGTGTGTCAGTACTTACTGCTCAAACGTGTAGCGATACTAGCGGTAATTGGGCTGTTTTATTACTAAAAATACTTGTTGTTTTGTTACCATCACCGCTAATATTTGGTTTTCATTGTTTTACATACTATTTGCGATAGTTTTTCTATCATTAAATCAGTGAATCCCAACCTTTTTAGTATCATTAACCGTATGACCTTTTAAGAAAACTTAATGTAATCATACAGTACCGACTTATGTTCGGGTTTAAAAACACGTATCAAACTAAGGGTATCGTCATGCTCGAAACAAGGCACCGGGTTTTACATTTATTTTAAATATATCTGTCCTAGTAAACTAGTTACATAACAATGTAACTTAATTGCTTTAATATTACGTGTATTATACCACCGATTAACAAGATGATACCAATACCCATGTAGAGGAGCGGTGGAACAGGTTAATGAACTGAATTAAATTAGATATGTTAGTTAGGTAAATGAGCGGTGGTAGCTTAATGGTTAGGACACGTGTCTCTTAACCGAGGGGCGTGGGTAAACCCGGGTAAACCCGGGCACGTACCTCTGGATTTTTCAAATCTATGTACGTATTCATACCACTAGCTCTGAGGGAAAACATTGTAATGAAACCTGGACATTCCAACAACTACCTATGTATGTGTAACCATGACCCAAAATTGTGTAGTTCACCTATCTGAGGGTTGCGAAGGTCAGATCGGCAGTTGCTTCATGTAATTGCCAGATACGCATAATCCTGGATCATGGTCTAAGCGGACCCCGACTAATCATGGGATTTAACGCTAGGAGAAAGATGACCAATATCCAAATGGATTTATAGTTAATTCACGAAGTTTATTCATGACAACTTTGTGTAGGTTTTTCAATAAATATACACTTATTAGGCTAGCTACCAAACATGATGCCATATTTATTATACACACACACTAACACATTATACTTAGATGTATAAAAATGCTAATTATTGTTTTATACGTCATACGCTCAACCGACATGATTTAAAGAATGGAAACTAATTATCACATGCCGATTAAGTATTGCATAGGTTATTTCTGTGACGACATACCTTCAGAAAATACAATGATAGAGCACGACATTTTTTATTCGTGTGTCCCTAGAACGAGTTCTGAGTCGCATATAAATTAATCTGTTGCCTTTGTTGGTGGTATGGGTCCCACGCGCCCTGACGGTGATTCAAATGCAAATTGAAAATCGACCTCCTACCTCCATCATTCCTCCTTCGCCCCCTTCATTCTTAATTACCGACTTGCGGACGACAGCCGGTCAATGTCTAATTTGCTTTAACTTTTTATATTTTTTTATAATAAGTTATACAAAACATTAATACTACCCCCCAACACTGGCTGTCCCTTTGAAACAATGGAGATTCATTAACCGCTCATAACGAAATGCGGGCAGTATAACGCGATTACCCGGGTTAATGGTAATATGTATAAATAAAATTCATCTTTACCCATACATACCTATTACGTACATAAAATCGAGGTAAGCGACATCCTTATCTAGCCAAGTACATTTCAAAACTGTGTGGTATCGTTGAGTAGTTAGATGGTAATAATACTCAGAGATAATATAAACCACAGATATAAACGGAGATTTTAAAAGCAAATTGGCGAGAATATTTAAAAAAGAGCAGAAATATTTTTGCAACGCATAAATAAGCGTGATACTATTTCAATGCCTTGTATATCCTTGTATTGTATATTAATAATATTTTTATCTCTCTCGTAAACATACGAGTCGATTTATTTAAATATAAATATTTTATTACGACCTATAAGTTGATACGACTAAGGCCTCGTCCAATGAGCCGCAGGGCGTTAGGCGGCGCGGCGCGCGGCGCGGCTCTCGGCGCGTCGAGCATTTTCTCCGTTCATAGACACGCACGCGGCTTCGTTACCTGCGTGCGATTAGCTCAGCTTGCCTGCGTCCTGCCAGTGTTCTTCGAAATGCAATACAATCAATATTATTTCTACTACGATAATCACCATTAAAATCAAATAAACTTTTTTAAAAATCAACATTGGTAAACTAAACAGATTATTTGATACCTACAGTCTTTAGAAATCATAAATGAAGATAACGAAACACGTATTCTTTGAGCTTTTCTTAATACTGATTATATTAAATGAAATCTATCTTCTAAATTTAGCACATTATAATTATTTTTTTTATTATTATTTATGCAATGTATGCAATGTTAAGTGAGCAAACAAATGACTAATTAGTTAGTTTTCAAACGTGGCCGCTTCAACCACCGCTTCAACCCGCGGCGTCACCCGCGGCGTCGTCCGTTGCTTCAACTGCTACAGACGACACTTATAATTCAAACATACGCGTGGAAAAACGCTTCTCGGTGACCGCTCAATACATCCACCATATGTTTGTGTTTTCGGCAGCCCGCGCCGCGCACCGCGCCGCCTAACGCCCCGCGTGTCTCTGAACGCGGCCTTAGAGTTATATTTAGACACATTCTGGCAGTGGCGGACTAAGCCTGTTTTAGGCCTGTAGCGACAAAGAGCTGTACGAGGCCCTTAGTAGGAATACGAGCAGTGTTGCTTGCCCGAAATGGGGGGTGGGTTACTGTTTTATTATAGGATTATTACAGGAACCTGGAGATAATATCGCCCCTTCCGCTCCCCGGTTAGTCCGCCACTGCATTCCGGAAAACTTAAGTTTTCTTAAGTTGTTAAATATTATGCAGTACATAAAGGACGGTCCTCTGTTACTTGATTCACCATTAAAGGTACTACTCATAAGAGTGATTAGCCAAAAAGCTTCTTATTATTCACTCAATTACACATAACTACCTGTAAAGCCCCGAGGTAAACCTTTAAAAGCCGATTTCCAACAAACAATTAGACAGTGTGAGGTTAAATTGTAATTAAACGGCCATTGTACACAGTTAAATCATTATTGAACTTCGCCAAAGTATAAAACAACGTCACGTTTGTTTCGTCGGGAACACGTACGAAGTTTCTGGTGGAGTTTTGGAAACTGGCACAGGGAGACGTGGCGCGGTTAGGTAGCCTACTCTATACACATTCTGAAAAAAGTTTGATTAAGTTTATCTTAAAGAACACTCCAATATTTTGAAACGTTGGTTTTCTTTTGTTCCGCATATTGAATACCAATGGGAATAAGAACACAATTGACTATCTTATTAATTGGAAATCATTTATAGTATAAGCATCTCTGCTGCATTCATCCACTGCTGAACTTAAGCCACTATATAATAAGTACCATTATATATGTGTAGTTATATATATATATATATATATATATATATATATATATATATATATATATATATATATATACATATATATATTGTAAACAAAATATAAAATAAATATATATATAATAATATAATATAAAGCTACGTATCACAAAAGAACCGTAAATAAAGCTAACCAACAACCAGTAAAGTATTTAGATATCATCTGTAAAACGCAATGTATACTTATTATGTATGGTAAACCTAAGTGGAATTACGTCTCGGCTTGTCTCACTTTTCTCAAATCAACAAAAATGTATTACAAAAAATATACGCGTCGTCTTGAGAACCTCTGTTTTTTTCGTCCGTTAAAAACAATGTATCTAATTTGGAATTTGACGCACAAGTCACCACGATCCATCTACTTGAATGAGGTGCATTTTTTTTAAATAAATGATAACTTGCAATATTTGGTCTGTGGTGTCTTCAACCCAATCTGCAAATAGGCGAAAATGGCTGCAAATAGCATTCAGTCTAGACAGAAGGTCGAGAGTTAAATAATAATGTATACCTATATTCAGAGACAGCCTAATTTTAAATTACCTTTAGGCGACCGGGACTTTATTTGTATGTATATATTTACGTGCACACTTTCATTTCAGAAGATACATATTATTTAACGTGCAATTTGAAGGAAAATAATCTACTCAGTCCTGACTTTATATCTAAGAAAGGAGAGAAGAGACCGATAAATTGTCATCATAAGGGGAACCCTTAGTTATATGATGACAATTTATCGGTTGTTTGTCTGCCTACCTGACAAACCCCTTCCGTATGTCAAACAGATGAAGTTGTGGGGTTAATCCGAAACCCGTAGTCACATTAAATATATGTCAAGTTGTCAAATATTTGATACTAAATGTAAACACAAGCTGTGCTGTTGATGCTAATTCTGGCTTTCGATCAATTCGAATATTGACTAATCATACCTAAAGGATACGAATCGGCTATTGGAGTCACTGATAAAATTTGTTAGAATATTTGAAACATTATATTCCAGTTATTCTATTCCTGTAAACTTAAACATGTTCCGCAGTGTATTTAAGGATGTAGGTACAGTTTTATATTAAAGAAAATATTGTAGTGAAATTTGTAAATACCGCTATATACTTAGGTCAAGTTTTATCACATAATCTGCGTTCCGTGGAGAAGATAAAGACACTGGTGAAACAACACAGACTACACTTATAATAAAATAAAGCTAACAAAGACTTGTAGGGTGAAGTCGACATCAAATTTAGATAGATAGCCCTAATTACTGGTTAACTAGACGACAACGAAACACCAATCGACTTTTTTCTGCGATTTATTATCGTAATATCTGCCAGTCGTTTATAACATCTTGCTATATTATATACCTATCTATTCCTATGAACAATTATTAGCAGACTCTGCATTACAGATGGTGAGTGGAAGGCACCGCGCCTCGAAACCTGTTTAGTGCGAAACCATGAAGCAGCCCGCTTTGAGAAAATTAAACGTCTTATTAAATATTTTTCTCTTGCAACAAGATTAAAGTAAATTATAAAAGTAGATAATTAACAAAAGACAAAGACGACTTCTAAGGCTTGGACTAAGAAAGATGGGATTTGGCGTCAAAGATTATAACTGAAAGCCCACAACAGTTTATTTCAGTTAACTTAGGTGCTTTGCTAAATTGTATGGTCTATTTAAGTAAAAAATTACCCACATTTAGTTTTGAAAGACGAAAATTAAGGTACCTACCTAATGAAGGTAAGAGTGACAAGATCAGCGTGCTAACTATAATCATTTGTTAAGTTTAATGATTTGAGCGCAAAAAATTGTCTGACCATTCAGTCCTTGTAACGATTGAAGTCTCATTTATTATTTTATACATTTTACCTAGATTAGCTTATCTACCACAATACGTGTTTTTTATACAAAGGTAGAAGACGTTATATTCAACTTTTTAGAATAAGAAAGGAAACTACATCTATAACATCCTCCTTACCGATATCGGTTACGGCGGCCAATCTCAACGAGGATTAGCCAACTGCGCAGAAGATATTATAGTGCACAAGGGTGTGCACACAGGTGCACTCTCTGTTCCTTCACTCTCATAGTCCCGTGAGACGGCAATTCGACATGACCGGAGAGAGGTCAGGCGCAGGACCAACGGCTTAACGTGCTTTCCGTGGCACGGGTGTGATTAGACCGCCAACTTCCTGACTCCGGACTGTTGCTGAGTAGTTTCAATATTGAAATAGCCACCATTTTTTTTTCTCGATTCGGGAATTGAACCCGCCACGTCTTGGTTCTTAGGCGGCGCATGCTAGCACTAGACCAACGAGACAGTCACATCTATACTAATATTATAAAACTGAAGAATTTATTTGTTTGTTTGCTTGAACGCGCTAATCTCAGGAACTACTAATACGATATGAAAAATTATTTCAGAGTTAAATAGCCCATTTATTGAAAAGGGCTTTATGCTAATGTTGTTTAAAACATTAACCATAAACGCGGTTGAAACCGCGGGCACAGCTAGTATTTGATAAAATAGTTTATACGACGTAGATGGTCAGAATGCCCCCACATTGGTGGTATTAGATATCATTAGATTTTCTTTCGTCTACCTGCGTAAATATTACTTGAAAGCATACGAACTTGGTTATTATTGTTATTTAACATAGTTTTTAAGAATATAGGTACTAACTGAAAATTGTGAGTCTTAGTTACTTGAATAAAAAAATATTATTATTATATATCTACATTACTACAGCCAAGTGAGATTTAGATTCCGGTGCAGTTTGGGTTAAGGGTGATGTGTTGTCCTGTAGGAATTTTTGGACAATGCGGCAGGGGTTGAGGATTGCGGCTTTTTTCATAGTCATGGAGGTGTTTTCCGGTGTATTTAATTTTTTAATGAAGTAGCATATGTTTGGGGACAACTCCGGTGCGTCTTCCAAATTTTAATTATTTCTTCTTTGAGCTCGGCTTTGTGTATTTTCTCTGTTATAGTTTTATGTAAATTGTGTGTATTTGGTACTGCAATATCTATTAGGTGAACTGTTTTGTTATTTTTGTCAATAAGAATAATATCAGGCCTGTTATTGTGTACAGTTCGGTCTGTTAGTATTGCTCCTCCCCTTACGAAGCGCATGCCCAAACTACATTGCTCAAAGCGGTAGTAGATCAATCAACTACCGCTCTGAGTAATCCAGTTTCTATTTTACAAAAAATAAGTCAGTACTTATAAAAGCTAACTAGCTAGCTAACCACATTTCTTTTGCACATTTGTTTCCTACTCGATTTAACTTAAATATTTGTACCTAGCATTAGCCGCAGAAGCGACCGAAAAACCGCATATCTATCGACCTCCCATTTGCACATTTGGCAGTAAGTTTGAGTGTGTGAAATTGAGAGGGTAAAGCACTCCATTACCGGCTAGTAAATCATCCCACACTCGCCACTGTATAATTACACTCCAAGTTTCCTCCGAGCATTATCTATAACGTTCACCACGCCATGAAACTATACCTACCATTCCAGTCTTATCGTTTTACGAATAAAATTTATGGCTATGTTAGCATAAAAAGGATTATCACGTTTTTATTTCTAACCAGTAGTGGAAAAGATTTTTAGTATAAAATGCTTTCAGCGCTTTAAATAACAAAGACAAATATGAAATTACTAACGTCCAAAAGTTAAATTAATCTTTTATCTTATTATTTTTATCTTTTATCGAAATCACTGATAAAATAAATATATTTTTTAGTTACAGATCGTGCATGTACATTATGGTGACTATCCTATCCTATCCTAGTTAGGTACTTGATTTTATAACTTATGCTATACCTTTGTTTGCATATTCAGAAACAAAGCAAATTGAACAATAAAGAAATATGAAATAAACGAAGAAATGTTCGGTACCTACATATTCTTCCGATATTCAATATTTTCTGATAATCTAACTTACGGACTATAAACATTTTTTAAGTAAAATGGTGTGGCAAACTTTAGGAAATTCTATGGCGTATCGTAGTGTTCCCAGGCCCCCTTCCCGGGCGATTCAGCGGAACACACCCCCGGGTTTTAGTGGGTAGGCCCCACCTCTACCGTAGGGGGTTCCACATAACCACTTCACCCCCCCTGGGATTGTACGCGTAAAGCTTTTTACGAGAAAAAAAAATATTTGGAAACCATAACTATAGAAGAAAAAAATACGTCAAGGCTTGCACAATTATTTTGTTTGAAAGTAGATACCAATTATGTTTATGTCTATCGTTGTGGTAGTTTGCTATATATTGAATGTGTGTTAGTAGAGTACGGGGGATGATAGTTGTGGTTTTGACTAATCTTCAATTACGATATTCTAGTTAATGATGACTCATCCTATTATTCTTTCAACCTTATTATAGACAGCCATGGAATTATACCTGACATTTAATACACAAATTCGTCCTGTGTTTTTAAACATAGACTTGGATACTTTCTACTAAAGCACGTAAGTACTTTCGCATCTAAAAGTGGAGGGAGATTCAAATTAAAGATAAATTCACAGTGTTTATATTTCTGTGCTGGAGGCTTATGCCTTCAGCTTTTTCTTTGTTGTTGCAAATAATATTTTTGTACCCGCGGTGTTTTCAGTGCAGTAGGTAAGCGCTCCTTTTACAGTGGAACACAATGATAGCTATATTTTTCTCTTGTGGATTCTACCAAGCATTTAAATCTTATTCTACGTCGGATCAGGCGGGCTTAGGCCTGAAAATAACATTTTCAACTGCGACATGCACGATCCTAGTTAGGTATTAGATTTTATAACTTATGCTATATGTTTGCATATTCAGAAACAAAGCAAATTGTTTTAACAATTAAGAAACATGAAATAAACGAAAAAAAAATTCGGTACATATTATTTCGATATTCAATATTTTCTGATAATCTAACTTACGGACTATAAACATGTTTTAAGTAAAATGCCCCATAGTGCGCTAGTGTACTACCACGTATTTGATTTAAGTATGTCAATGATATTTTAAACATACATACGCTTACATTTCAACGGAAAACAGACCATAGAAATGTTAATTATTTTTCATTTGCGTGCATTTGTCTGAGGACGCAATTTTATAATTATAGATATTAGAGTTATGTAGTGTAAAATTAAATCCAAATCTCTAAGGTTGCAATCATTCGTACTGCGGTTATCATGAAAAAAGGAGTATAATTTTTTGTAGTAAACTATAGGGCTCTTAGTTATTACTCCCATATTTCGTTTACAGCTGAGACGTGGTACTTTATCAGCACCACAACATACTAGTAACGTATGCATAGTGACATTGGGTCGTGTACATATATGCGAGTCATGAGATATTTTCTTTTTATAACTACAGTACCCGAATGCGACTTGTAAGGCAGTACTTACAGTATGAGGATGTGCTAAGATTTTATTTTCAATATGCAATTTCATTTCTCCCCAATGGGGAATACAAAACAACACCTCAGACTCAGAGGGGACTTTATGTACCGTACATCAAGGAGTTTAGTTCTGGCCTGTGCACCTGTGGCCATCATTATCGTTACTTTGACGGTGTGCTAACGTGTCCTGACTGCAGACGTTCCGATCAAAACTTAGCTACATAACCCACGTGAAAGCACATCATAGACTTTATCACATTCATGCTCAAACTTGATCAAATATTAAAAGCAGTTTCTGTAACGAAAATGGTCCAAGGCATTTTGATGATGCGAAATTTAAGTGGTAGCATAGATAGCTATCATTATCATCACCCCTAAAGGATAGCGTGATTTAAACAATACCCGAACGTAAGTAAAAACAAATGTAAAAATACCCCCAAAATAAACTTTTGCGAGTATTCAGATTGTGCGCGCTTATGACATATCTGTATCTTATATATTTTTATTTTAATACATCATTGATGATCTTAGTTTTCTTTTGTGCACTTACATAACTACTATTATGCTACATAATATGCTATATTACATACATAACGTCACGCCCGTAAACCCCGAAGGGGCTAAGCAAAATCAAAGAGATTCCAAGCCCCTCTTACCACACTCTGCCAAAAATAAAACTAGGCTGGGTTAGATCGGGAAATTGTGAGAAAGTAGTGACAAGTGGCTAACTCGTTGCCTTTACAATCACATACCCAAAACCTGATATACCATTAGTCGACTTTTTTTACGACATGCTGGCCAAGGAACACTGTTGGCACATTCTCTATAGTACCACCCCAGGGGGGTTGAAGTGGTTATGTGGGACTCACCCCCCTACGGTGGAGGGGGGGCCTACCCACTAAAACCCGGTGGTGTTCCGCCGCATCGCTCTGGAAGGGGGCCTGGGAACGCTACGCTACGCCAACGAACCTCCTAGCGTTTGCTCCACCAAGGTTCGACATATTTTGCTCGTTTCAATGACGCCCTAGTACACGGAGGGGCGCCTATGTCTGGCCTAAGAATTCTGGTGACGGACCGCCCGATCCGTCACCGGCCAGCTAGGCCTATGGCGGCTTGCCGTGTAAATGGCACGACGACTGCGGCGCCTCTAGCGGTGTATGGGATGTGAGAGAGAAGTTCTTGCTCCTTGCTCCCTCACGGCCGCCTCCTTCTACGAGAGGATGGTGGAAGAGACTACCTAGCTAGGCCACGCTACGTCAGACTCTACCATGGCTGGCGTGAGCGCAGGTAGTGTGAGGTCACTTCCCACGACCGGGGATAGTTGTTCGTGGACCTATTCCGGACACAACTCGAGAGTGTGATGAGCTGTGTCTGCCATGACATTCACCGAGAAGAATTGGTCATACCACAGAGTAATAATATACTACGTACAAGTCATACCTAAATTTTGTTTTATTGTGGAAAGCATCCGTAGGACATACCGCTACCACGCTTATATTAATCGAAATGCACGTTCAGTTGGGTTCGTTAGTAAAACCCCTTAATCGGGTGTACTCATATAAAGAAGAATTTGACCTGGCATTGAAATCAAATATTTACATGATAAACATCATTGAACGATTAAAAGTATCATGGTTGTTTATAAAAGTATTTAAGTAGAAATATTTATCATCTACTTACCTACTTATTTTCCACATCACAAATATATCTCCTTAATTGACGAAAAATTTATTTCTTTATTTATATCTTTATTACCTAAACAGTAACATCCAGTCTACTAGGTAAGCTAATCCATAAAACTAAGTCTATCGAATACATCAACTTTGGCTGCTTATCGTACGGACTACGAATATCTACAGAAAAAGCGCATCACTAAAAGGCATAGCAATTAAACCGTGCTTCATTTTGCAGCAAATGTAATCCCGATCAGGCGACGGAGACCCAAAGCGACCTAATTATAGCTCTCTGTCAATAAACACCAGCCCTCGAGACTGCCGGGTCAGAAGGTTGAGCCACTCGTCGCAAGAGGCTCTCGGACAAAGCTGTTATAGATTACCTACTTAGTCTATATCAACGTCTACCGCATATGTTTTCACGTAACCTAAATATTGTGTGACTGTTAGTATTTAAGCTTTGATTTACTACATACACTCATTTCCATTATACAAAGTAAAAAATCATCATTGTGATCCTTATGGAGATAAAAGTCATTGCTAAACATCTAAATGAAAATTGTACCTATATTTAATGACCGGATGGTCAGTATTTAACTAATCCACTTAAAACTGATTTCAATATTAACTATTTCACAAGTTTATCAAATATTTACTTTCCAATACGTATAGAGTACATTAATATGTATCATAGGTATTAGGTATTATTATTTAGTATATTGCTAATTCTAATAGGTATGTTATAAATAAGACCTTATTGTTTCATTCAGGTTTAATTATAAACAAAGCATTCTTGCATCTCTGCAGTTTACTTGAAACGCAAGAAAATATTCGGGATAACTTTTGTATTGGTCTGGGACCTAAGAAGAAAATGCCAACTGTGTTTCTTGTCTAGCAAGTCGTAAAAGGCGGCTAATGGTATATGGGGTTTGGGTATGTAATTGTGTAGGAGACGAGCTAGCTATTTATTACTACTCTTTCACAATTTTCCATTTAACTCTGCCCATTGTCCCATGTTGATATGTTATAAGAACAAAAGTAGGTATCCTCGACATAACGCCTGTGAGCAAACAAATTGCAAAATTTCCAATGTTGTCGCCGTGGCGCATAAGTAGGTGTTCCTACATATTACATTTTTCGATTAATAAGCAGGATACATTAATGTTCAAAGTACAAGAAAATTACTATACAACAAAATGTCGTTCTGACTTTTTACCTTTTTTCAAAAAGGTTAGATTATGGTTAGATTATAGAGCAAACCCTTAACCGGATCGTATTGGTTCTAGGCTCAAATTGTGGCTAAATTTGTCAAGAGTCAATTGATAGATCCCTCGAGGCATACTTTAGGAATGTGTAACACCGAATTCCACAGAAAGCGAGCAAAATAAATTACATACTTAGTTGTCAATAAATATTTTTTTTATGATTATAAATAAATTAATAAATTCTCCAGACTGACACACCAATTCCCTAGTCCTAAACTAAGCTTATAAGCTTGTACTAATGATACTAGGTGAACGGATAGACATACGTTTATAAACATCCATAATTCGAGTACAAATTTCCATGTTCATCACACGAAACATTTGCCATTAGCAGGATTCGAACCCGCGACTCTTGGTATCGTGGCCAGGGTCTCTAACCACTCCACCAACGGGCCTGTCGATTAAATTTAACTGTTTGACTGTAATTATTAAAACTATTTACTGCGTTCAAAGTAAACGCATACGAATAAACGCAAGGCACCTTGTGATACAATTTTGGTAAGAGGAGGAAATAACAACGTGTCTGCCTGGTTACCTTCATAACTTATTTATTATATCACCATGATGGAGACATACCTTTACCGAAGTGCATGTATCATATTAAAAATCCGAACGCTAATTTGATGGCTAACGAAAACGATATCAATATTAGTGACCAGGATATCAGACTTCATATGATTTATTTCATAATAATTAAAATATTATCTATATCATTCTTGTATGATAATTAAGCGTAGATTCCTAAAATTTAAAGATTGTGACTTTCTCACTCTCCTATTTCTTTATTTATTAATCTTCGTGTACATTAATTAATACAGTAATGTGATTACATTGTTTAATGACTGAATTGGAGCAAAGACAAGACCAGCTTCTTAAGAAACTCGACGTCCTTTATGATAGGATAAAAACTATAAGCTCGATTTGTACAATCAATGATGTAGGTACAGAAACATGAATCCAAAGGAAAAGGAAACTTGGTAAGACATTTATTTACTTGCACAATTGATTCATTGGTATATTTGGCGAATGCCTACTCAGAATAAATTAAATACCTACAGTAATACTTAGTTGTTTTAGAGGTGGTAGCTCCAAACCCGGGCACATTCCTCTTTTCAAATCTATTTATAGAGCAAACAATTGATGTCTAAGAATAATAGAAAAAAATCAAATTAATACACTGCACTGCACTGTAAAAACATTTGATGACCACGATAACAGACTTTAGTAACTAATGTGGTCCCATTTGTTATGAATAAGCCCCTTTTCTTAACTTCGACAGATGTAGCCAGATTGTTTAATTTGTTGCATAACCAGTGCATACTCTCACCGGCGCTTGCCAAAATGTATAAATAGGACAGAACAGCTGAAAGGATCAACTAACTCCAATTGCACGTGAAATACAATTTAAACATACAATGTAGAGTGAAAAGGGGGCTCTTCATTTACCATTTACCCACGGTACTGCATCAAGTTAAGAGATGCATGTAGATACACCGGTGGCCATTCCGGCCTTAGATAATAGCAGATAGAAAAGAAAAGAAAAAAAAAACAAGAAATTTGGTCCCATCTGTTTTTGTCACCTCCACATACTATGAAGGTAGGTTGAAGGTAACTATGAAACCGTTCAATTCCTTAATAATATCTCAATCCTTAATAATCAATTCCTTAATAGGCTATCTTGGAAAGTAAAAGAGAAATAGGATTAAAATCGAATGCACGGGAAAAATGTAATAGAAGCAGCATGCTAAATGACGAACCAGTTGTCTATTCTTACTTACTTACATACTTAGAGCGAATTGAAGATAAAAGTTACTGTTTCAAGTCACGGCCGCTTTAAATTGGTATAAGTACTAGCCGTCTCTGGAATTTCACTCGAGTTTATGGTTCAAGTGTCGTAGCGTGATGTTATATAGCCTTGCTCGATAAATGGACTATTTAACAAAAAAATATTTTCTAAATTCGGACCTTAGCATAGAAACAGAATAATCGGTATGCAGGAATTGACGAAAAGTGAAGATTATTGGCCATAATAAATAGCATTATACTTATTACAGCAACCTACTACAGTTACCTACAGTTTACTAATCATTATAATTGATCCATAATTTTATCGCATTCGTATATAATAAGTACCATTCAGTCATATTTCTAAAAAGCTGATGGGAGAGCCATCTATCGGTGAACCACTAAAACGCTTAATTTTTTTTTATAATTTAATTTTTGTTATGTGGCTTTTATATATGAAACTTGCATTATATAATGAAGCCCAAATTATATTTTTTTTCAGTCAATTAACAATTTTATTATAGTGATTTCATTAAAATATGTTAACAAACAGGGTGCATTTGGCAAAAAACTGCGGGAGGTGGCGCTCTCTAGCGTACTCTCTTCTCAAAAAAGTTTGTTACTTCTTATGATAAATATGTAATTTGTGTAAGTCCATTTATCAAAAATATCCAAAAATATACTTTTATACCGTTTATGATGCAGAAATAGTAAAATAAGTAAAGACTGCAAGCAGGGCTTTTAAACTTAAGTCGTGAGTATAGAGCTTAACTTAAATGACATTTGCTCAAAAGGTTGACTTCCTATGTTGGATAAAACAAAAAAACAGCAATCTTGTTTATGGATATGATTAATGTGTTCCATTTCAAATTATAATGACTACAAAAGTTTAAAAAGTCTCTCTCTAAAAACCATAGTAAAAAAGAGAAAGAAACATTATATCTTGGTCGTCGTAGACGTTAGTGGAACTCACCTTACGACCGTTTTGTCTATGCTTTGTGAATGACAACTCCAAGTTACTGAACGCAAGGCAAACTACTAAACTATTTTCCATTTTTTGTTGGTGATTGTAAATTTGCCAGCTGGGCGGTTTCGTTATTTATTTTCTTCGATACTTCCAAAATAAAGTCAAAAAAGTGTTTATCCTATAGCTGTTGCTGTAATTTATCTTGCCGTTCGGTGTCTGTACATTAAACTGTAAGTACCTTGTCAATATTGTTTGCTACGTGGTGTTTTTTTCATGTCGTTTCGAATCGATACGTACCGTACAAGCTTTTTGTATTTACGAATGTTACAGAACTGCTCAAGTACGTTAACCTCTATGATTTACTACTTATTGAATGTATTCTTAACGACTCTTTCTAATTTCTGCGGCTAAACAAGCAAAACAACTGTTCAAATATTCAAATAGCAATTATCAAGTGCTGAAACTTTTGGTTTACTTACTTATAAATAATTAGATTGTACTTTAATACAATTTCTATTTATTCTTTGGACTATTAACGGATATTAAGATTAGGTTTTCCACCTCTATCGAAATGCTAATGTATCTTAACATTTAACAATATACATTTCTAAAAATATTTTGGCTATATTGGACTTGATGAATTTATCATATTATAACATATTGATTTGTAACTGTAAAACAAAAAGTAATTACATCAATCAACACATGCTTAATTTCACAAACAAATAATTTTTTAGGCATGTCAAACTGTAAAACATTGCGAAGGATAATAACTTTTGTCAGAATACATTGCTTGGTTTGTTACAAAATACGAATGTTCTTATTATAAATAAAGTAGGTAAGCTTTAAAGTATAAGTTTTATACTTCAGAATATTTACTTCCTTCAAATAGATAAGGGTTAGAGTGCAACTAAGGGTGTGCAAGGTGTTTAGGACTAAATATTTTCACAAAAAAAAATATGAAACTTCTTAAAATTCAATTGGTTGTAATTCAACAAAATATGAAAAGTCTCATAATACTTAGAAAATTCAATCTAATTTTTTCATTAAACCTAGGGTTGGAGAAAAAAGTGTTAAAATGAAGCCTCTATCCAATAAAATACAAACAATTGAATTTTATGAAGTTTCAATATTTCATAGGATTTTTTTTAAGTGTTTATGAGACTTCATATTATATATCATTTTACCGCTAAACCGTGGGTCAGGGAGAAAAAGTTACAAGTATAAAAAGTGTCTAATTTAAGCCCCTTCAAAGTCCCAAAGGCCTTGCACACCTTTTGCTACATTGCCATGTCATGGATAAGATAATCCGGTCTAAAGTAAACATTGGTAGCATCTAAACAGTACCAACGATTGACATTTGATGCAAATAATATAGGGAATAAAAAATCTCCTTAATTATGGCTAAGAGTAAAAAAATAACAGTGAGTTCTGGGACCTTATACTACGTTAAGATTACAAATACATATATCAAACTCATTAAAAATAACTGTATAACTGATGTTGATAAGCTTAACTAATTTTGTATTGGGTATGTGATTGTGTAAGTGACAAGCTAGTTAGTGCTATGCTATACAGTCACTACTCGTTTGCAATTTAATGTCTAAAAATCTATATTATTTTTGGCTAAAGGTAGGTAAAAGAGTTTACAGCTCCTTGAATATTACTTATCACTTTGAAGACAGCAAGGGTGTTAGTATGAATGGAATGAGATCAAGTAATATTTTTTTACTTGTAATTTTACATTGCTCCAAAAATAAGTCATATCAAATTATAAATAATAGTTTAGTAAATATTAAATAAAATTTTACAATGGTATATATCTATTGCCTATGTCTGCTGCCCAGGAAACCAAATCAATGTTTGATTGATTATATAATTAAAAAATTGTTTTGAATCTCATATGTATATACTTATTGAAATTGATCTATCATAGATTTTTATTAAAATTCATCACATAAATAAACTGAAATAACAGATCAGACAATTATATGTTAATACTCTGCACAAGTGTTAAATTTTAATTACCTCAAAGGTTTTTAACTCTCTAAGTGGTAATTGCACACAAATACATTGTTTTCGTAGCATTATTTCTTGTGCTTGGTCAGGGCCCGCTTAGGCCATAATAAGTATTTGAATATACAGGTTTACTTAAACATAGGTATATTTTCTCTTACCGCTAAGCAAGTGGTATAAATCTAAACATACATTTATAAAATCCAGAGGTATGGATCCAGTTTTGTACCATGTTGGTGGCACATGTTCTTACTACTAAGCTACCAACACTCACAACTATTTTACACCAGTACAAATTTATTAAGATGGTTATACAAACCAACATGATTTACTTTTTGATATGCTAAAGACTTAAGTCAACTTAAAACTAATTTAATTTAAACCAATATGCACAATGATACCCTTATGTTTGGCATTGCGAATTTGTTTTCTATTTACAGTATGAAAAGCAAGCTGTTGCCAGAATTATTTTGCCATTAAAATTTGTACCATATAAACATTTATTCTAAAATGATTTCTCTATGCTCATTCTGGCTGATTTAGTATAATAAATGTAAAATAAAGATTGCTAATATAAGTTCTACAATGACATTCAGGATCACATGGCCGTAGTAAAATATCTTTATCTAGAATTGTTAAACATTTCATTTAAAAAATATTAATCTGTCACATATAACATTTGCAAACTTGTGCTTTAAGGTAAAAATTATAATAAAAATAATTTTGTACCCTTGGCCCAATCATTTTTTAATCATTATTAACGATTAACGATAAAAAAAGATCCATGCACAAGTATTTTTAATTCTTTTCAGTCACATCTTGCGCGTTTTGGTTTTGCTTAGCGAAATACGTACATGTTTAGTTTTATTTGGCAGTGCGAATTTAATGTTTTTCTGTTTATGATTTATTTATATGTACTACTTATATTAATGATAACATGCTATCAACTTTCAACTAAAATTAAGGGACCCATATCAAAGAGAAACTTCTTGCTTGGATTTTGAATACTTGTAAGAAATAGAATGATTCTATCTTTATCTTGTATTTACGAATTAGTAAATATTAACTTATCATAATACGACATTGAGCAACTTGACTAAGCACAATATCAGGTTCGTCTTCTACATTAGTAAAAATAGTAACTTAGTAAAATTGTTTACACATGTGCAGTTTACTACCGCTATATAGTTTAAAAGCTTATAATAAATATTTGTGGAGAGAATGTAGGTATATATACTTAAGTCAAACAATATTTTTTTAATGTAAAAAAAAATAATACTCAACCTATTTCTTGGGAATTAATTTTGTCGAAATTAGTCGTAAGTAATTATTATGCGCGCAAGACTTCCCAAATATTTTAATAAATCCAACGCAGAGAAAGTTTACGGCCATGCGACACGCATGCTTATCTACTGGTTCAATTAACAAAGAAGATATTTTTCGTCTCAGATTAGAGAACAAAAGGCAGATAGACCCGTCACAGACACGAGAATGCGCCCGGCAAAGCAAATACAAAATCGAAAGCAAATACAAACTCAAACAAAGCGTTGCGTTGACAGTACGTCAAATCTGTGTTTTAAATTAAGTCTTAAAAATGCCGTCTTGTGTGTTTAAACATTGTAAAAATTGTTCCCAAAAACTAAAACGAGTTGTAGAAGTACCGTTTCATAGTTAAGTTATAATTATCTAAATATTTTGATATTATATTTCCTTGTTATTTCTTTCTCATTACTTGGAACACAAGACTTCAATGAAATTTGGGTAGTGTTGCTAGGTTACATAGAAATATTTTCCTTGAAGTAAGGTTATATGCAAATACTCGTAATCTACACTATTATTATAAAGATGAAAGATTATTTGTATGTATGTTACGAATAAACTACTAGGTATATATTCTATCCCCTTATTCCCACGACCGGGAACTACACGGGTGAAACCGCGGGGTGCTGCTAGTATGAGTCTCATATTAGATGCCAAAAGGCAATAATTCAAGAAATTGGTGCAAAATAAAGGCTGCTTAGATTGCATGTTTTGTATGTCGATTATAATCACAGTTTTATATATAAAAAAAAAATGTTGATGTTTATTTTAATGTAAAGTATAAATAATTAAATACATGCTACAACACCAACCAATATTATATTACTCGAGCATTAAACAAAAAAAACAGTGGGACTTTTTTTCATTACCCTGGTAAACTTACACGCACACTAAGATACAATGTTCCGACAGTGTGTCACCACTCATAGCTTAATTCTTGCCTCACATCTTTGTTCCGAGCGGTCCATCTGCCTTTTGTTCTCTAATCTGAGTTTTTCGTATTAAACTCTCACTCTCGGGTGTAGGTCCCGTTCGTGGGAATAAGGGGATAAAATATATACCTAGTAGTTTATTCGTTACAAACATACAAATAATCTTTCATCTTTATAATAATAGTGTAGATTACGAGTATTTGCATATTACCTTACTTCAAGGAAAATATTTCTATGTAACCTAGCAACACTACCCAAATTTCATTGAAGTTTTGTGTTCCAAGTAATGAGAAAGAAATAACACGGAAATATAATATCAAAATATTTAGATAATTATAACTTAACTATGAAACGGTACTCCTACAACTCGTTTTAGTTTTTGGGAACAATTTTTACAATGTTTAAACACACAAGACGGCATTTTTAAGACTTAATTTAAAACACAGATTTGACGTACTGTCAACGCAACGCTTTGTTTCGAACTGTCTTGAGTTTGTATTTGCTTTCAAATTTTGTATTTGCTTTGCCGGCCGCATTATCGTGTCTGTGACGGGTCTATCTGCCTTTTGTTCTCTAATCTGAGATTAAACTAATGAAATTACTAAGTAGTACTACACCCTCTATATTTTTCGAAAAATACAAGTGTAATCGGTAATAGAAAGTAAAAATTCAATTTAGCATCGAGTCTCTGTCGTTCTACGAGCCCCGATGCAAAATAGTTCGCCTAGTATGGAAAAATAAGGCAAAATCTATACTTATAATAAATCTGTAGAGGTCAAGTCTGTACATGAAATATATTTTCAAAATAACTATCAGGGGGTGATTAGTGATCGATACTGATGCCAAAAATGCAATCAGTAAAATTTTTGTCTGTCTGTCTGTCTGTCTGTCTGTATGTTCCTTATAGAAACAAAAACTACTCGACGGATTTTAACGAAACTTGGTACAATTTTCTTCATACTCCTGGGCAGGTTATAGTATACTTTTCATCACGCTACAATCAATAGGAGCAGAGTAGTGAAGGGAAATGTTGGGAAAACGGGAGAAGTTACTCCATTTTTTAAGCTTCCGTCGCGTGTGCAGCCTTAATGGTTAAAGTTACATAGAAATCATGTATGACGGAAATAGTCTTTATAAAATTAACCATAAACGCGGGTGACACCGCTGGCACAGCTAGTATAAAATAATATGAAGAAAAAGTAATTAAGAAAGTTTAATACACAGTTTGAGCTACATTCTAAAGTTTATTTTAACATATCTCAAATTCTTTCATGACCTTACTTAACATAAATAATTTAAAAAATATTCTGAAAAACATATCGCAAAAGTGTTCGTCTACCCTTGGCTTGGCACTCACGCAAAGAGTTCGTCTACCACTTAGTTGTGTCGCCTTTACTTTCAATAACAGCTTTAACGCGAAGAGGCATGGTTGCAACCAACGCTGCACACTCGTCAGTCGTAATTGACTGTCATACAGCCAAGAGTTTAGCCTTTAAGTCGCTCTTCGATCTTGATGGATTTTTGCGGAGAACTTTTTTCATTTTCCATCATAGGGGCTCGATCGGCGACAAGTCCGGGCTGTTAGATGGCCATTCTATTGTAGGGATACTCTTCGACAGCAGCCATGCCTTTGTTGTCCTTGCAGTATGGCAGGTAGCACCATCTTGTTTGAAAAATGAAGGAATCTTGATGTTTAAGCTGTTTGAGTGACGGAATAGAAGGCAGTAGACTTTATTCCAAAATGTTTTGATAGCATTGATGGAACTATCCACAAACTATATCTCACCAACACCTTGTGCGGACATGCAGCCCTATATCATAAGGGACACTGGAAACTTAACTTTTCGTTTGATGCAATCAGTATGAAATGCCTCATTTTTGTTCCGAATCACTTTTTCTCTTTCATCACCGACTGTCACTTCAAATTTGGACTCATCACTGCAAATGATACTACGCCACTGATCAGAAGTCGAATTTAAGTGATCAGGAGCGTACCTCAACCTCTTTTTCTTTTGTAAAGCTGTCAATAGTGGTTTCTCCTTAGCGGTGTTAAAACCGTAACCCATACTTTTTAACACTCTTTTGCAGGTATCTACCGAGACATCTGTGAATCATGTCTCTCCATTGCACCGAGAGTTATCCAGCTCGAGCACGACGATTTGACAACTTACTTTAGGATTCTGTTTTCTTACTTGTGATACGTGGTCGGCCAGTTTTCTTCAAACTAGAAGTATTTCCACTTTTTTTATAGTGCTGAATGATAGATTGCACCGGGAATAATCCCACTGTAGATCTGGGCAGTATCAAGTCTTTTGACATTTGCTAACTTGATTTGCCCGCCTCGACCCACGGTTTGCCACGACTTATTTTTACTTGAAAACTAAAGAAAGTAACAGTTTTCAGAATTTTTACGGTCTCACTTGTCAAAGTGACTCAGAATTATTTTTCCTAATTTAAATGGTAACGAACAATACAAAAAAAAGAGAAAAAAATATTTAACTTAATGATAGATGACTATTTTGCTAACAATTTCCTCGAGTTCAAAGCAGAATATTTCTAAATTTAAAAGGCTAAAATAGTTTATTGCTTTATCATTAAATAGTGCATCAGTAACAGCACATGTGAAGGTAGAATAGCTTTCCATTTTATCATCATCGTCATCTTCCTAGCGTTATGTCTCGTGCTTAGACGGGGTCCGCTTAGATCATAATCCAGGATTTACCGAGTCTGGTAATTACATTGAAGCGACTGCCGATCTGACCTTCGTAACTCTAAGATAGGGGAACCAGACAATTATTGAATCATGGTTGCAAATCTAAAGTTGTTTGAATTCGCAGGTTTAATCACGATATTTTTCCTCACCGCCGAGCTAGTGGTATAAATACGTACATAGATTTGAAAAATCCAGATGTAAGTACGTGCTCTGATTTGAGAACCCGCATTTCTCGGTTATGGGGTGCGTGCTCTTACCATTGAGCTACCACCGCTCTAGTTTTCCATTTTATATAACTAGACAAAAATAATTAAGTTTGAAAAAATATTTCTGCATGTTTTTCATAGTAGACGAACTATTTTGCATAGGGGCTCGTAGTATATTTTGATAATTATTCAAATTTATGATTAGGCCTATGATTATAATCTTCTAATGAGACGGACCATAAATTTCTTTTGTGTGTGTCAAATTAAACAATATCGCTCTATTTACACATATCGGCAATGTGATTGTTCAGTATATCCAAGTTTGGTCACATAGTGTTATCACAGTACAGTTAGCTAACTGGTGTTGTTGCGTGAGTACGAGTAACAGTAGCGGCAGCGAGCGTGCGGAAATATGTCTTAATAGAGAAAAAGCCGTGTAGGTACACGAAAAATTTAAATTGTCAATGAAAGAGACGCGGCTATTGAGCACTAGTGAGAGGGAGTGCGATGACGAATAGGTCGATGTACCCGTCAGCTCCCTGACGCTGTGCTGTGGCTCGGGGCTATCTCGACAGTCTCGTGTCTATAAAAGTAGGTAGCCTGAAACCTTAATGATATCCGATCCCATTTGCCGGTTCACGCTTTGAACACACTTTAGATTTCAAACGCAATTTAGAAAACTACTTAAGAATGTCAATGTTAAATATATAGAAACTGTCTTGAGTCAGACGCAGACATTCTTATCTAAGTATGAGAATGTAATTGTTCGGGTAATTCAGTTCGCGAATTCCATTCCCATTCCATTCCTATCCCATTTAAAATATGTATTAGGTACACTTACAAGGAGGTTACTTATTATTATTAGGATGTAACCTGTTTACTAATGCGTTATTGTATAAAAAGTAAATATTAATAGCATCCTTTTGATTTCAGGCGTAATTTTCATGTAATATTGTTGACATATTTACAGATATCAAATATTAAGTTTTAAATAAATAAATTCGTTACACTTACACAAAAATTCCCTAGTTCTACACTAAGCATGTATTCTTGTGCTATGGAAACAAGGCAACGGATAGACATACTTAAATACGTTAATGGGCAATTCTCATTTCGATGTGACCCAGTCACTTCCCATGGATATCATGACCTAACAACTCCTATACTGTTCGATATTGACGGTAAACTCATCGATGAGGTCCAATAGATAGTAATTATTAGCCCTAAGGTAATACTTTTGCTGAAGTAATTGTAGCATTATAAACAAATGTAGCCCATGAAAGTGATTCTTTTTTTAAATTACCTTTACTTATAAACATCCATGACTCGAGTACAAATTCCATGTTCATCATAGGAAACATTTGCATTTAGCGGGATTAATACACGCGACTCTTGGTTTCGTGGCCAGGGTCTCTGACCACTCGACCAATAAGCAAGTCAAATATAGACAAAGTACAATTTACGCATACGATAGAGATCTATAATTTGTGGAAAATCTTTATAAAGTTGATTGTTAACAACAGCAAAAGGTTTACTATGTTCGATTGCAAATGCATATGGCAGCTGTATGTAATGAAATGGCGCTTGGATTTACGTCGACGCCCGTGGAATGAATTAATGAGCCAGCATAGATAAAATAAGACTGTTATACGAGTGGCAAAATACTGACCTCAAGTTATACAACAATTAAGATTCAAATATTTGTAGTTTCCGAGCTACCTCGTCTTTCACCACGTGGAATTACTGCGTATTTTTTTTCCAATCTTTTTTATTGAAATTGCCTAATCGGCTTTCACAACCCTGTCCCTGTGACTAAAAGACACGGAAGAGTTCACGGTTGGTATAGCAATAAAATATTCTCTTAAGTTAGAAATTAAGGATTCTAAGAAGTCGTCATATCATCATCATCTTCCTAGCGTTATGTCCCGTGCTTAGACGGGGTCCGCTTAGACCGTGATCCAGGATTTAGCGAGCTTGGTAATTACATTGAAGCGACTGCCGATCTGACCTTCGTAACCCTAAGATAGGGGAACCAGACAATTTTTAGATCATGGTTACAAATCCAAAGTTGTTTGAATTTGCAGGTTTCATCACGATGTTTTCCTTCACCGTCGAGCTAGTGGTATAAATACGTACATAGACTTGAAAAATCCAGAGGTACGTGCCGGGTTTGAACCCGCACTCCTCGGTTAAGAGGCGCGTGTCCTAACCATAGAGCTATCACCGCTACTTCTTCTAAGAAGTCGTCATATGATCCTTATAATATGCTTATCTGAAGGACACCGGGACACGACCGTTAAACCATGTGCGATCCATTCAAAACGGATGTAGTCATGTTAGATATAGCTAGATTGTGCATTTACAATTAATTAATGCAGTGTAAATATAAATAATTTTACTTCCTACCTATCAGTTGATGTTTTAAAATATATGAAATACATTATTTTTGAATGAGTTGGCAAAGTTTCATGCAGTATAACGTTCATTCACGAATGCACATAGGCCGAAACCACTTTTAATTTAATCGACATGCCTAGTCTGTTTTAATTATTACATTGCGTGTATTTCTTCAAGGTTGTAAAAACTACATTAACGGATAAATAATAAATTGTTGCCACTAGACATTGCATAGTGTGTAAGCCTAAGAACTGCGTTTCCTTCCGTTTCTCTTCCATTCGTAACATAAAAAACCCTGCAATAACGTGACTACGTGAGAAATCATTGAGTTAAACAATGAGCTGCGTTTGTAACGTGTACTTTGAAGATGTCTATAGTGGAGGAATTTTATTTACTCTTAGGTAGCTATAGGTTATGTTGTTATTGTTTTATCCGATTTTCACTTCAATTCACATCAACTACAGTATGCCTATTACTAAATTTTTAACTTTTGAATATCTACGAACTAAAATTTCAATATGTCCAAACGACTTGGAAAGATACACAATACACATATACCAACAGACACGAGTATTAGGTTTGTGTGTCAAGTTTTTGGGAACGAAGAATCCGTTCAATGTGGCGTAAGAATAAGCTTGCTACAAACAATCGGGTTACTTCTAGAAGCGGAACAGATCCAAACAGCTCCAGAGTCTGGTTCTAATTAATTATATGTGATAGTATTTAACTACGTTAACCATTTTTATTTTACCACTGTCTACGGTAATGTCAGATAAAATTTACAAAGACCGATAAGCCATCCAAATAATAGTTGGATATCCAAACAAATTCTGTTCTATGAACCAGACGTACTACCTTATCGAAGCAAAGGCAGATATAAAAATGCACGATACAAGAATACATTACTTACTCTCCGTCAGGATGTAAATAAACAAAGAAAATCATTGAAATTCGTGAGTGGTGACTCACAACACAACACGAAAGGTGCTTGTTAATGATAACGATGGGCTTGTCCTGATTCAAAATTCCTAAACAGCCACATTGTGGCTTCATCGCCCTATATTAATTTGTAATAGGCTATTTTACTCAAGTATTATAGTCCGTAAGTTAGATTATCACAAAATATTACGTATTTGTTGCTTTATCCAATACTTACTCGAATAATTATATCATCATTTCGGAATTTGCAATTATTTGTTTCTTGGTGAAGGGTGGTAAAATAGGTTTTGAATATACAAAATCAATAGTAAGTTAATATACTCATATTTTAACTAATTTGTTTCATATTGTTATTAGTAAGGTAATTTGTTATTAAGTGTCTACTTTTTTTTTAGTTTGGCTGGCACAGACTCCAAAACTAACTGATTATTGTAAATATTTTAATACGTGTTAAAGAATAATACTTTCATCGAAGCAGTCGAAAGAATTTATTTTATACTTTTTAGTGTTTAGACATTTAAATAGCTATTAAGGTTGGTTCTTACTTGTGTTTTTTTCATAAACATTTTTTGCGGGGTTTTTTGAAGTCGGTTTTTATTTTTGTTATGTAATATAATAATCAACTATGTTTTTTTTAAGTAAACTAGCCTATTCGAGTTCATATTATAAGCTAAACTACATAACAGGTCTAGTGCAGCTATTACCGCATCACAGGTTGAATCATAAGAAACCGGCCCGTGAGTCATGAGTGCCTGCCCACGTGTAGCGCTTATCCTCGTCTTGGGAGCTAAAAAAACGCATTTTAGGTGTGGTCACTAATATCCTGTCATTAATACTCGAACGCTCAAGTAAGCTGGAACCTTATACCTTTAGCATAAATCACTTTTAAAGTTTAAGTATTATTAAGTTAATAAATGTAAACGCTTGTTCAATTCATATTTAGGAAAAAGGCCCAAATCAATAATCCGCCAGTACAAATGTCTAGCCTATTTTCGCTTCCGTACTAGGAATGATGAAATACAATTTTTGTGAAATTTATATTTGTTTCTCAACCATGATTATGTTATAAAAGTACGAGTAAAACTTAAATTTAATAAAATAAAAGAAATAAATGTACAAATATTTTATTTATACAACTTTATTTTTAGTTCATACAAAACCTAAACTGTTTGTACATCGATATGCAATATTTTTCATATCATAGTATATTTTGACCAAATAATATTTATAAAACCTTAAAGTTAAACAAAACAAAGGGTGTCTCTTTGTTGACCGGGGAAAACAGCGGAGTGTGTCGAACACCTGGAGCCCTCGAGATGGTAGGAGGACCCTGCTCCGCCCAAGATGGTAGTAAGCGGGGTATACCGACTAAACCCCTTGGGATGTACCGTCTACGCCTTTATGTAAGGTGCCCACAGGATCGCGCAACGCTAAACCACCGTGTACTTAAAGTTATAGCCAACTAACATAAAATAAAAAAAACTGTGTGGCGCCTGAGTGTCGCTTGTCACAAGGTCTATATTTATTTATATAATTCGTTAGTTTTTGAGATACCATTATGTATGCATTTTTTTTATATTGATTTTTAAACTAATTGATTTTTATGTCACCCGGTTTTCGCGTAACATATTAAAAATAGCCTTGTTTTCAATTAATACACTCGAAATAGTTGCTGTACGTTTTTTATTTCGTTCGAGACGCTTACTACCCTACCGTAAAGCCAAACATCACAGTCATCTCATCATCCTCAACTTAGTTCTCGCTGTGACTCAAGAGGACAAAATTATGACGGTGATTGAATGACATTAGACCACCTCACTCGTGACACATATTGTGTGTACATACCCATTCGTACTCGGATAACAACTACACAAAACAAACAACATAAATAAATTACTTAAGCGATTCCTATTGTAATTCCAAAACTACAATCAAATATATATTGAAACTACGATTATTTATTTTAATACCGGTTAAAAATTTGGCAGGTGACTAAAACAATTAATAACGTCTTAGAGCGATAAGCCCATACAAAATCTGCTAAATGTTAATTTTGACAGCTTAATGTATCTCGATGAGGGTTTTTTGAATTAAAACATCCAAAAGATGGCGTAACTGTGACTTGCGGTTTTATCACCCTCCTCATTGGTTAGTTGTCAGACCAAACTGACATGCTGTCAAGAAGGAGCCAATAGAGACAGTTATAAGACCACGAGACTCCCTTGTGCCACCTGGCGGTTTTTTTTTTTTTTTAAACTCTCAATGACTTGCCAGTTGTAAATGAGGTAATGTTTCGGACGTAAAAGGAAAACAAACTTTCATTTAATGTATTGACGTACCCATATACAAAATAATGAAATTGATGTGTCTGTTTATATTGTCAACAACAACTTGTAACTTGTATGTCTATCCGTAACTTCAGAACCGATTTAATTTGTTCGAGAACAAATAGCTAGCAGGTATTATATGGAGTTATTTAGGCTATTTTAGAAAAAAATATAGGGTTTCCCGCCGCCGAGCAATAACTAGTGCCATATAACGTACCTACCATTTAAAATAACCAAAATTGTTTTTGTTCTCAGTTAATGTTGGAGCCAGCGCCTTTGGTGACGAGTACATCAGCTTTCTTAGTATTTGAAGGTAAACACAAGAAAGTACATTTTAGCTTCCTAAGGCAGGCGATGTATCGCCTACGCGGGTGCGATCACTATAAATGAATTAATACAAGACACTTAGAAATTTGGATCCTAAGCGATTTCGAATTATCAAATCAATCAGAAACGCCAAGAGATACCTATTTGTTTTTTAATTGAGGTAATTGTTTATGGTACTTCTGATAATTGAGAGATTTACTTAAAATAATTTTGTTATCGCACTCCAACTTTGTACATTACATTCAACAGTGTAATGGTAGAATATTTCTTTTTGTTATGTTTACATTAGTTCAAAATATAATTTTAATAATTTATTTTTGATTTGCCAAACCATTAAACGCTATAATTTTGCATCAAAATGCTTTACTAAGTGTATTTGTTGAAAGATGCTTAACATTTAGAAGTTGCTTTCACCGCCATTTTACTTGCGATTTCTAAATACGTGATCCTAATTTTTCTTAGAAGTAGAAGTTTCTTACTAATTTATGTCGTTTAATTGTATGATTAAAATTATCATGTCGTTCCATGTTAGTCAAAAATAATGTACAAACTGTACTTGCCTAGCGGGTCGTAAAGAAAACTAATTGTGTATGGAGTGTTGGGTTTGTGATTATGTAGGTGACGGACGAGCTGGCCACTGGTCACTGACTTTTCACATTTTTCCACCTAACCCAACTAAACTTTATTTTTGACTGTGGTTTAAGGAGCTTATCGCTCTTTGGACTCTGTCTGCCCCTTCCGGAATCACGAGCGTGATAGTGGATATGTAAGTGTTAAAATTATACATGGTAATCATATAATCTGTATTTAGTTTCAAATAAAAAGGTAAAAATGTCTAAGAAAAATATATCTTCGACCCGGATCCCATGATATGGATATCACTCATAACTAGCGTGCGCCATAGCTATATTTAGCTAAACGCCTAGTTTTAATATTTATTTATTTATGTTTCGTTTTAAGAGTTTTCTATTGTGCTATATAAATTAAACGTTCAATACAATCGTTCAAGTGGACTATTTATAAGTAGGCATTTAAGTTACTGGACTGATTTTAAACAGTTTAAAGCTACTATTAACTTTTAAGGTCACCAAATTGTGTTGCGGCAATAGGCAACACTGTTAGTAAATTGTTATACTCAAAGTGAACGCATTCGTGACTCACTGCTCACAAACCTAAAGTGTAATTTGAGTTGCTTGTCTACCAGAGTCAACACCGCTACCCTCGACGCTACCGCCCTACTGGAGTGCCTTTTCATATCTACAAACAAAATGTAGGATGCATATTAAATTCTATTAAAATATTACTTTCCAAGCTATGAAGCACGACCTATTAATAAATAACAACGAAGCATCTCGGCCGTGGCCTTGTAACTATGTGTATTCGCTATACCTAACGATTTTTGATAGTCGTTTACTAAGTTCATTCATTTGTGATTAGATCATGATTTAATTGTTGTCATTATGCAATAGTGACCGTCCTTACCCGTCGTAAGTCCTTTACTTACGGAAGCGTCGTGACGATGAATATTTTACACTCTGACCCACTCGTAACTGCAACGTAGATGCAAAACCGACATGCTTATTCCAGCAGTCTAGGTTTTATGGTCTGGCCCGTGAATTTCGCTTCAGTGGTATTTTTATAATCGCTGGATTTTTGTTTACTTTATCTTAAAATAAACCTCTTCATTTAATAGAAAGTCGTAAGGACGAGTAAATGAGTTACATGGATTTATTCATAAAACTTTAAACATAGAATGTGGTCAAGATGTGCCTACTACTAAACATGACCTCTCGTTTATTAAACTTATTATGTGAAATAGTCCACTGGAGCAACGTTAACCTAGCATACTTATCAAGGTTCAGTCGCTACGCCCTGTCTAGGTGTCACACCCTAACGGGTATTGACCCTACTTCGTCGAATTCGGTACGAGCTATTTCATGTCCCACATTAAACATCGTAGGGCTAATACGCATGATCGATTGTATTGTAATGAATCTGAAATGGTCAATCTATAGCAGCCTTTTGAAACGAAAGTAACATATTCAGTTGTGTGCGCATTATTGTGTAGAGGTGTTCTAATGTTTACAAAATTGTGTTTTTGTTTTTTTGTTTACATTTCAACGGAAGCGTTCTAAAGCCGTAAAACATTTAAAGTACACTTTCAGTGCTCATTTAGGAGGTATGTAGCAAGTATTTTATTAATGATTTAAGAATGTCTTTCCGTTCACCTAGTATCCATTTGACAAGCTTATAGCTTAGTTTGGAATTAGAGAATTGATGTGTCAGTCAGGAGAAAAAAAATTGCGAGGTATGATCGATTAAGTTTATTACAAATCGAGATGCATTTACACCGCAAATAATTGTGATATCATTAGTAGTGGAGTTCACGTGATTATTACATGTTTGTGATTTACACGGATTATAAAGATTAGATGACACATCGGAAACGGTACATGTTATAGGTATATATGTGCATAATTTCACCGGTGGTGATGTTGTGTGCAGATGTTAGGAACTAAGTAAATTAGAAAACGCCGCTCAAACATATCATTATGAATCCAATAGATAATAATATGAATCGCAACCCTCTGCATACAAAATTGATGTGCAATACTTGAGTGATTAACTCTCAACTATTGCAACACAGCGTTTTGTTACTTAATTTTAAAAACCCGTTAAGTTTGCGTCAGTTTTAGGTAAGAAGTTTCATTCGAGTTTACAGAGAATTTTAAAGGGCCACGACCCGCCGCACGAGCATACCATCAAGTTAATAGACAAGTCAATACCAATTAGCACATGTAACCCACTACATGTCTCTGATGAGAAAAATCCTCTCATCGGATAACCTAGTAAATCCAAGATTATTAAAATCAATTAAGTAAATACAATAAGTACAAATTGCCAATAATAAACACATACTTAGATAAGTATATATAGTTTTTGCAATAATAGATATCCACTAGGTGTCGTATTCATTTGTAAGCACATAATTTATTATCAAACGGCTACTTACTTAAATAATTCGGTATTAACTTTAATTTAACAATATGCTAGTTGTGTTATTTTGTGAAATTAAAGTAAGTATAGAATTATTATACCTATTAGTGCTTTATTCTCGTATATTAACTGCTGGTAGTTTCAGTTTGATGAAGATTTTCATGCCTTTGTATTTAATCTTAGTATAGTATAAGCTTTTGTTTTGTATTGCATTAAGACAGGCCCGTGGCTTTTACTAAACTAAGTACACGACTAAACACACACGTGGTGTTAAACGATTTTAACATACAGTCGCTTTATCTACATCTGTATGCAATGATCTAAAGAAGCGCGTTCTAATTTAATTTATCTGACATAAAGTTTTGTTTAACTATTTATATTTAGTATTATATATATAGTAAAACAATGTTTCATTGTGTCCGTGTATTTCGTATTTAACTAAACTAAACAGTAAAACAATATTATTATCACAACAATAATTAATATACCGTGGCGACACGGATATTGTGTACTGATATTGTGTTTAAAAAATATTCTATTTTCCGGTGTTACATGACTGTTATAGTGTAGGTATTTATATTATATTTGACGTCCGAAAAGTCTATCTCACAGTAAACTGAAATAGGTGGCACAGATTTTCTGACTTTGAAACAACGATCATCAGAGAACATCTACCTACTCTGATATAACTTAAACAAATTACTAATGTTAATGCCAGACATTTAATCCACACAACCTACAGATTCTTTTATAATATTTGTTACCACAAAATTCGTTTTTATCGAATATGTTCACGCCCCTACGAAGGCTTAAATAGGTATGATGAACGATGAAGTAAATTTTATAAATATTGATATATTTGTAAATTAATTATGTCTGTAAAGCTATGGATTTAGTGTAGTATTAATAATTCTTTAGTCAAATGCAAAAAAGTACGTAAGTAAGGTAGCTTTACTCAGCCTCGTGAAATAAAACGGAGGAAACTAATTTTCTCGTAATTGTAACTTTAATAGCTATACGAGTGCATTTCGTATAGTATGTATGCTGCATAGGTGTATTCAACGTTGTAGTATAGTTTAGTGTGGTGTGTAGGCAGTGTGAACGGCTTGCGCGTGGCGTCGCGTTAGGTCTGCGCGCTGCGCGCCGGCCGCACTCGCTCGCTACGTGTGACGCGTGCGGCCTTCATGCTTAGTGGGCGGATGACCGCTTGCCGCGCGGATCACACTGACTTTCACCTACGATCGTGGTTTCATCAAAACAAAACATTTTAACCTTATTACTCGCTCATACAAACCTTTGTTAACTAACGAGTTCCACGCATAGTATAGTATCAGTGTCTTGTGAACTCAAATCGACTCCTGTTTTGCACTTGGTGATTTACTATTTAAGATGATAATTACGTTGGTAAAGAAACAGATTTGGTCGCAATTATATTTTAGATAAACCAAGTCATGTTTGGTCATTAGTAATAATAATGATAGTTATATTCAATGTGGATTTCTATACATTTAGGGGTATCTACTATAAACACCTTCTTTTAGGATTTATGGATTGCAAGTGTGTAGTAGACTGTAATTGCTCTGTCGCCGTCGTTTGTGACACATATACTTTCACTTACGATCACGATTTTAACAAATCCAAACGTTTTAACCATATAACCGTGCGCTTATCTTTAATTTATTAAAGATTAAATTTTTGTGTGATATTCAATGTTGTATGAACGCGAATCAAAACAATCTACACATTTTTGGTCTGTGCATGAAATTTTAATGACACATCTATCCATTTCCGTATTTACATCCAAATTAATATGATATTTAATGGTTTTTGATGGCTGATATTTTTTAAATGTTTAATACCTTCCTTTATAATGGATACATTGAAAAAAAAAACAATATTATATATATAATTTGAATACATAAACATTTTCTTCCTTTATTAAATAATTGGGCTTCAGTCAACTGGTCCTTTCATAACTGATTGGTGCAACTTTCAATAAAAACTGCATGTGTTTGATTCATTGTCCCTTTAAAACTCCCGCCGATGTGAATGGCATTTAAGTAGGGAGTTGGGGTTGGTGACGAGTGTGGAGTAGAGGCGTGAATGCGCGTGTCTGGTGCAGAGAGGAGCGCGCGGTGAGCAGGGCGCGGACGGGCGTCCTATATGGCCGGGCCCGAGTCGTCATGAAGGTGGACGCCGAAGCGAGGGAAGCGCCCGCTGCGCCCGTTGTCACGCCGGGCACGCCGATCACTAGTAATACAGAGTCGCCTGTGTCATCCCTGGACGGTTTGTTGGTTTAACACTAACCCTCACAAACGCACTAACACCGGGCCTGCTTCTTAACGGTCTGTGCAACTCGCCTAGTAACACTGATACACGCTGGTGCCGCGTCTGGTACGGTATTTTCACTGTTTGCTGCTTTTTATCACCTTTGTGTTATTTAATATAGAATAGCGTTCGCATTGTTGCATGCACTTATGTTAATGCCACTTCCATGATTTGTTCATACCTATATTTCATTACTTTTTTATGTTCCATTACATATCAATCCCGGCAATTATCAGAGTCGTACCATTATAATGTCAACGACATTTTAATTATATTTTTATCTAAATTTACATGTATTATCCCCTTCAAAGAAAAAAAACGCAAGTATTCTTTGATTAGTATCTATGTCCTCGAACGAAACAATTTAAATATATATAAATATGTTTTCTTTCTCAATAAATAATAAATAAACATCATTAAATAAATGCTCATGGCGCTGTATAGTTTATTCGATATTTATAAACCTACGGCACTATAAATTAATTCAATATATAAATTGACAATCGGCTGCCTACCCATTAGAACATAAGTAACTATAGTACAACGCTACAGTATAATGCTTTCTTTGTTGCGTGATGGTTTGATTACAATTCATTGCGTATTATAGATTAACGAATGAATCACCATAAATTACCATAAACGAATGGTCAGCGAGAATAATGTAAAAATAACAAAAACTTTTTTTTCGTTCAATATCATGAAGGTCTTTATTCCTTATATCTCTCTTTTATACTTGCGCCCTATCAGAAACTAAATAATCGTTTATTATACAGCGATACTAAAACGTTACATTAATGTAAGTAGGTATAGTCTTGTAAGTTAATTTAACTATTTGGTTATGGATTCATATCTCAATGATTCGATCACATGAAACATGAAAGAATAGTGCAGTCTTGTATGTTTGTGCAGCGTTCTCGATTTTACAGCGCCACTGAATTTATTAATATCGTATAATGACTGAGTTATCTACATATATTTATCTAGTGCACTGACTAGCTCGATGGCGCATTCGGTAGAGACCCTGCCCCATGCGCCAAGAGTTGTGGGTTCGATACTCACCCAGGACAAACATTCGTGTAATGAATACTTGTGTCCGTTCTGTGTCTAAGTGTTAATATCCAATATTTATTTAAGTATATATTGGTAATACCATTGTTGTTTCTGATATCTGTTACACAAGTGCTTAAGCTAATTACCTCGGAGTCAGGTCAATGTATGTGATGTAGACTGTTTTTATTTATTTATATTCAACATGTTAAATAGCGTATTATATTATGATACGTATAATTCTTGTATAGTTGCGTGCGTCAAGTCAATTTATGAAACGCTATTACTTGATATCCTGAACAAAGGTCTCAGAAAGCAATTACATCGAACGAAGTAAACTTGTGTTAGTATCATTTATGGTACGTCTAATGCATATGTCAAAATATGAAGCAAAGATTGTAGGTTCAACTGACCTTTGTTTTACATTTAACAGCAAAATGTTGAGTACCTAAACTTGTACATAGAACTAGTATGTATCTGTACCAGCGCTAAAACCATAGATTTAGAATTTTTTGACTACGCAAAAGATACATCAAGCGTGGGAGCGAGAAATCCTGCTGAAATACAAACCGCCCGAGAGAAAAAGAGACAGCGAATGAAGTACCTATATGTCAATGTTTTTGCGAGTAAGAGGCCATAGCGTCCCGGTCTATTCTACGTCGCAGTGAAATTTGTGCATTTATGTATTAAACCTTGGATTAAAATCGAGAATATTAAATGTGCAATTGAGGTGACTTGTTCTGTACGTGATTGTGAGGATACACGACGGAATAATCCGAATAAACACACTTTTAACAGGTAAATACGATTTTATCATTAGATTTTTTCAAACCATATTTTGTCAAATTGTTGCTATTAATCAGTTTAGAAAAATATGTTTACAATAGTATATTGATTATAATTGATCTTTTTAAGTATACATCGTGATTTTAATCAGAATTGAGGAAAATATTGTGTAAAATTGTAAATAGTTTGGTTACGCTAGTGCTTGACAAAGCGGTGACGTCACGAGTATCGATAAAAACTTAATCGTCTTTTAGCGACATCATGACATGAATACAAAGATATTTAGCCAAGTTATGTTGAATTATAATTATATTCACATTGGGAACTCATTATCTCCGTAAATTTGTTAGTTAAGTAATTGATAATTTTTCTAGGTTTCCAAGCAACCCAGCGTTGTATAAAAAATGGATACGGACTATAGACAGACCAGATTGGACTCCCAGTAAGAACTCCACTATCTGCAGCAAACATTTTGACGGCAAATGACGGCAGCAAAAAATTTGTTGCACTACATATTATTTTTAAATAACTGAATGACACCAAATTAAAAGTTGTTGATATATTATTCGTTTCATTTCATTCCATGAGTCAAAGCAAAAGTCATATCTTTTTGTCTTAGTATAAATCATAGAACATATTTCTATTTTTATAATTTTTTACACGCTGAATATACGAATAATTTTACCATCTCATTGTTTATAGAACTGCTTAGAATGAGATTTCTTACCGACTAATTCCAATTTACCTAATATATACAACTACTGATTTCAGTCAATGACATAAATAATTATTCAAAAGTATAAAAAAGCGTTTTAAATACCTATATTATTAGTATACAACTGAATCAGTCGATAATGTAAAAGTGCGTCTTTGACAACACTATTTTTAACTCACACATAGACGTCAACCAACACATGCTTAAATTTATTTTGGTCATGTCTCCGAGCCGTCTTTGTGTATCTTGTACATCCTAAATCTATGGCTAAAACACTTAACGCTATGATTGGAAAGTACTAAAATTATTACATTAAATCGGAGACATCATTGGTATTTATCTGCAAACATATTTGTGCCAACATAAAATACGTTGCCTAAATTTCATGATTTAGGAATACAAATTAACTGTAACATATTAATTCACCGCTTAATATTAGTTTAGATTGCACATATAACACAGTACACATTTACCGATATCTGACCATTGAAATGCTAGTTATTATATAGTTTACCATAACTTATGTATGATTTTCTTACAAATATCGCTAATCGTCCGAAAGTAGTTTAAAGAAAGTCCAAGATGGCGGTTTTTTTAATCCACACTAATATTAAATTAAAAGAGGAAAGATTTGTAAGTATGTATGTAACGAATAAACTGAAAAACTACTCGACGGATTTCTAAAATTTGAATATTTTGAAAAGGTTAGGCTAGGTTAGAAAATAAATGTCCACTCGTGCGAAGCGGGAGGGGGGGGGGGGGGCTAGTATATAATAAGAGAGTGTATATTTTCAGGAAGTAAACCACAGGAAATAGTAATTCGCTATTAGTTATGTTGGGTGTAAGGCCTATAATTTTTTAGGGATTTTAATGCAGATAGTATTGTGTTAAAATTCACAAAAACGCCAGCCAACGGCCAAAATATGACATTGTAAATTATTCTGTCGAAATATTTGTCATTGTGTGACAAACCCTTCGTTGAATGAAAAATTGAATCATCAAGGGATGCCAAGAAAAATCATGTGCAAAATTTTATTATTACATTACAACTTAGATCACATTCAATATGCGTCTGTTATCGCTGGTTCAATTGCCAAAGCTAATGCTAAAACAAAGAGCTATACAAATAACAGTGACAACCAACACAAGAGGAATTGTGGCTGCCCACATGGAGGCCTTCTGTCCCCACTATTGTGGAACAATGTGGTGGATCATTAACTCAAACGCCTGAACAACAACTGGCACTTTACAGTCGGATGCGCCGATGACAACCATCCTAACCTCAGGCAATTCGATGAACATACATATGACATAGTTGAGCAATGGTGCAACCATTACCAGCCAACAGTCAGTCCAGGCCAAACATAAATGGTACACTTCAAAACAAGAGGAACATCGCAATGACAAAGCCACCAAAACTATTTGCCTAGAACTATCGCTGTCCTTAGAGGTTTAGTACATTGGTGTAATACTTGACAGTAAACTAAACTGGGGCAAGCACAACTGGACAAAAGGAATCAAAACTGATAATAGCTTCAATAATATTCTGGCAGACATGGTGGCCCAGATCAGTATGAGGACCACCGCCACATCAGCATTAGAAGTAATTCTAGACCTAAGACCCCAACAGCTAGTCATACAACAAGGTGCGATTGCAGCAGCATAAAGACAAGAAAGTACCGGTGTCTAGAGATCAGACCCAAAGTGTAAACACACTCGCCTTAGACAAGAAATAAGTGAAGAAATCCCGATGACTGAAGCAATATATGAACTGATTTTGGACAAAAGGTCCTCCGTCCAGCTTCGCGAAGAAAGTGCTGACCTGACAGATCAGATAGTCGTGAAATAAGAATATACACAGATGGATTGCAAGCATTAACTTCAATAGTAGTCTTCTCCCATGACCGAAATATTAACCACTAGAGAAACATGGCAACATTTTTCAAGCAGGGGTGTTGGAATAACTAGAGCAGTCACAGCAATAAAATATAGGAAAGTAACGAAGCAAGGGATACGCATAGTTTCAGACAATGCTTCTATGCTACAAGCCTTAAACAACAACTGTATAAACAATGGACTCATTCTAGTGTGCCATCAAGTGTCGAAATATCAAAACCAGGTAAAAATACAGTGAATACGCAAACACACCGGCTCCCTGAGAAATGATGCTGCAAATCAACTAGCTAAAAGACGTTCAGATATGACAGTGTTGGGACCGGAGCGAATCATACCGATACCACTCAGCGAATCAATGTCCTGGTTACGCGTCAAAACCAAGCGACTCCATATAGGTTTATGGGCACCAAAAACCATAAATGGTAACCTATCAAGGAAACTGCTAAGCTTAAGTAGGACAAACCTACGCCACGTCCTAAAAACTCCTAACCTTCCGGACGGAGTTCAAATGGTTTGAAGGATCATTGTAGTGTTCCAGATAATGACCATATAATAATGCGGAAAACACATGCCCAACTAACTAATTAACCCTGTAATATATCAAAACTTTTGTTGACATTAATTAATGTTAAGTATCTCTACGTTAAGTGACATGGTGGCGGTAAAATTTCATAATATAAAAGCTGGAAATATTACAAAATAGTTCGCCCAACTTTTTATTTACACTCATTTTTTTTGGGGATTTGTTATTGTGTTTGTAGTCATAGGCTTTAATTACTGACTTAAATGTATTCGTGATATTTATTGTAAATATATTAATCTCATTAGTCGAAGTAAACTCATTATATAACCAAAAAATAAAAATGCATGAAAGAATCTTATATTCGTCAATACAATTGATTTTTGAAATTTATTTATAATATAAGTATAACAAGTATAATTTTTGAAAATCAGTCAGAATCTTACTATTTACCTGATTATAATGGGTTACCTCCTTTCGTTTTATTTATTATAATATACGGATGTTACACATTCAAGGCTCCCTTTTTCATTTTATTACTATTTAAAAAAAAATGTTTATATTATGCGCAGACTGCCAGGTGCAAGAGTGCGAAGGGATCCCGACGCCCGACCGGGCGCTACTCGCCAAGCTGGAAGAAGAGAACAGGCGCATCGAGGCGGACGCGAAGTGCCCCTCCCTCACCACCGTGCACAGTCGCAAGAGCTCCGACACGTCGCAGATATCGCTGGCCTCCGGTACACATCTTACATCTGGTTTTCTATCAATCAGATATAATCGAATGAATTAACAAAATGTGTCTAGCGACGAGCTAGCTACTTGTCACTACTTTTCCACAATGTTTGATGCAATATTTTTTTGGCTGTAAGTGGTAGAAGGGGTTAGCTGCCCATTTGACTCCTTTGGGTGTATACGTCTGTATCTTGAGTAACAAATAAAATGACATTCGCAAATTGGTAACCTCATACCTGTCGGTTATTTTTATCTAACTACTATTCAAACTTTATTTACCGCTAATTAACCATTAACACAGGTAAATAAAATTAAAGTGCTTAAATGCACTAAGATGAATTTTGCTAATCCACACTAGGTTAAGTAGAGATTAGGGATTCAAATTAGTAAGTGAAACACAATTAAGTAACATTAAAGTTATTGTAGGATACATTAGCATATTACTAAAATGTTCAAAAGATAGAGATATTAAATCGAAAGACACACAGAGTGCAATAATATGGGTTTTGAACAAATTTATACAAGCATTAGATTAGCAAACCGTTCATTATATATGAATTTACGAGCCATACATTGCACTGCATCTGCATATTGTAAACTTGCTCCGCCCGCAGCGCTACAACAAAGAGAGAATTAACGTTCCTAAAACGTGCATCCTTAAACAGACAGGATGAGCTTATATAAAGCAATGTATCAAGATGGTACATGTCCCGATACAACATATAGTCATGAGGTGATCTGTGTACTATTATTATCATTTATACCGTTAAATAACGCATTACAATTCAATTTGAATTTCTCCTAACTATAATTATAATTGCTTAGATTACATAATAGATAGCGATGAATTTAGGCACGCCTAAAGTTTTAACCCTGAGAATAGACATAGTCTACTTTTATTCCAGTAACTTTAGATTCCGAGGTTTACACGATAGCCTCTGTCTCTATGTTACGCGAACTGAATTCATCGGCGATGGTGCCGTGGGAAAAAGCTAGTTTCTTATTCATATTTATTATTTCAAAAGGACGGCATGAATAGGAAACAAGAGATATTAAAGGTCTTATTTTACGAGGTGAATAATGCTATACCCGGAAGAACGATTTGCATCGGAGGTACGCTCACTAATTTGCTTTTTAAATTCAATTAAAATCAGCCGCTTCAGTTGGGCGCCATCGGCTAGCCGGCATTGCAGCAGCAGCTACTAGCCTGGACACTGCTCTGCAATTTTAATGCAATCTCTTACACAATGGTTCATTACGACAGTTATTGCATGCGTACTTTCAAAAGTGGCCGCTAACCAATGTAAAATACCAAATAGTTTTATTATCTCTTATCAGAAACAAACTGCGATAGGATAGATAAGGGTCATCTTCCGCAGTGTTTTGTGTTACAATTGAGATGCGTTGATTCTTTTACAATATGAACGAAAACAACGACCCATTTTACACAAAAAATGTTTTGGAATTCTATTTTGAGCTCATCCTGGAAAACTTTACATCGCGTACGTATTTATTTGTAAATTAAACTGTCTAATTATTGATATAGTTGTTTTACGTAAGTAAAGTGAGGTTATGTTACACAAAAACATTAACTGCTATCAAAAGATTAATTAATTAATTTTTTTATATAGGTAGGTGGTATTTTAGTTTAATAATATTGAGTATCGTGTAAAGCATAAATTATTTTACGAAAATGGTTGGTAGGTAGGTAAACTCTTGTAGAGGAAATTCTCAAAATGTCCTGCCCTATCTACAAAAAATATTGATGTCACATAATCCAGGCCTATTAATTAACGGTTAGTTGGTCTAGTGGTTAAGCCGGGCTGCGAAATCGGAACCTGTAGGAGGCAATTTTTTTTTCTTTTAAATCTTTTATTTTGTATTTTGCTGTGTAGCTAACATGGCGTAGTTAGTACTGACTTTGTCCTGCTGCTTATAATTTATTTCCTTCTTTCTTGCACTCTAAACGCTTGTTCCCTTTTTTTATGACGAAGATTTATTCTATCTATTTTTCGGGCAAGTATGCTCGTTTTAAATGTTTTGATTTGTGCACTTATCTTGCGCGTTATGCTGCGCTATTTCGTTTGTTGAACCTTACCACATACCTTACCACTTTGCCACGTACGTTGGTGGTGGTGGTCACGTGTGTCGTGGTCATTTAGTGATTCTGTTACTGCCAACCATGCCCATCTACACCAAAGCGCTTGCTGGCTTTGCTAATGCTTTCTTACAGATAACGTTAAGACTTACAAAGCAACGCTATCTACCCCTAAAACCATACCCCATGCCACTAGGTTACAGTGCGCCTAATTTATTTGTTTATAACTTCTATTGTAACATGATTAATATCAAAGCTTCTTAACTTTTCGCAGCTACCAGCTCGAGCCATGAGGTGGAACCTCGAGTCAGCACTGGGAGTAACGGCGAAGAAGACTTGTGGAGCCTATGGGGTCGCATCGTCAGCAACTGGGAAACTGAGTGGAAGCGCCGCAACCAGTTCGTGCGCGACCTCGTGCGGCAGGGCGTACCGCACCACTTCAGGGGCATCGTGTGGCAGCTACTGGCTGGGGTCGACAGCTCACCCGAGAAAAAACTTTATGCCACATACATTAAGGTGATTTTTGGTGCTACTTGATATACATAGCCTTTCATGACTACGATGTGTTGTTTACTTTAATATCAGAAGTAGCATTGGCGATTATCGTGCAGTGATAGAAATGCGATAAAATAAACTGTGGGTCACGAGGTTTTGTATAGAATGAGTCTTTTTGCACTCTTTATTCTATTATTATACAAATCTATAAGAACATGTATTTAGAAAACAATTGAAACCTACTTTTTAACTCTTATTCTTAATAACATCACCAAGATTCAGAGAAACGGAAATAATATGGTTTTCTGAATATAAAACTCCATGGATAAAACGTGTTCGTTTAAAAGTATTTACCTACTTGTTGTGACAGGCAAAGTCAGCATGCGAGAAGGTGATTCGACGCGACATTGCGCGCACGTACCCCGAGCATGACTTCTTTAAAGAGAAAGACGGGCTGGGCCAGGAGTCGCTGTTCAATGTCATGAAGGCGTACTCGCTGCACGACCGCGAGGTCGGCTACTGCCAGGGCTCCGGCTTCATCGTCGGCCTGCTCCTTATGCAAGTAAGAGGAAAACAGCTGCAGGAACTGCTGTATTAACGTTTGAAACTAACATGGTATAAAAGTGAAATAATCTATTGTTTGCAATGCAACATAATGGAAATTTCCTGCTAGTCATTAGGTGCAATGACAGTTTATTACTAATAAAAGAATTATATTAAATTTGCTTGCTCGATTACGAGGCCTTCTTCGACGCTTAAGCGAATCTTCATGATACAGTCTAAATCAAAATTTCCTTATTATAATATACCAGATACTTGTCCCATGTTGGTCTGGGACTTGGCCTATGTTTATCTGGGACAAAAAAAAAAGATTGTGCCAACTGTGGTTCTTGCCTAGCATGTCGTAAAAGGCGACTAATGGTTTACGGTCTTTTGGTTATGTGACTGAGTAGGCGACGAGCTAGCCACTTGTCACTCCTTTTTCACAGCTGTCCCATGTTGGTCTGGGACTTAAAAAGAATATGCCAACTGTGGTTCTTGCCTAGCATGTCGTAAAAGGCGACTAATGGTATATCGGATTTTGGGTGTGTGATTGTGTAGGCGACAGGTTAGCCGCTTGTCACTGCTTTTTCACAATTTTGCATCTAACCCAGCCCAGCTTTATTTTTGGCTGAATGTGGTTAAAGGGGCATGCTGCCCCTTTGACTCTGCCTACCCCTTCGGGGATTGTGAGCGTGATGTTATGTATGTTATGTAGGTATGTATGTAATATACCAGATAACTGAAAACCTTGACATCAATACTGGCAGTAGACTTGTCGTTGGTCTCCTGTGTGTTACTGTTATCTGATTTTAGCTATGAGCTGTTACTACGATTTTGATCAGGTCCGCTGAGGCAAGCACCTAAACAAATTGGTATTTGATCAATATGTAATATTCCTTCCAAATATACTTGCCCTATATGTAATGCAAATCGACATATTGAAAAGTTGTAGCAGTAAATATCCTGCTTAATAAACATAGTGGTTTTCTAAATCATCAGACTGTGATCCAATTTATAAAACACAATCGTAGGTTACCTCGGGATTATAATGACGAAAAATGCAACCCATATAAGCCCTGTAAGTAAAATAAGTTTAGTGTCAACGAGAGTCGCTCGTATCCTGCCCTCGCTCTGAATCACAGTTCTGTAACTAGTCTTTCAGGACCTGTAGAAGTAAAACGTTGACGGTAAAATACCAAACATTCGAGTGACAGACCCGTTGGCCAAGTGGTCAGAGACCACTGCCAGAGTCTGGCCACGACACCGAGTGTCGAATCCCGTTAGGAGCAGACGTTATCAAGTATATAAAGTACATGCATACATACTTAGTTTGGAACTAGGGAATCGTTGTGTAAGTCGGGAGAATGTATTTATTCATTTATTGATCATTGTTGTCAGATGCCCGAGGAGGAAGCGTTCGCGGTGCTGGTGAAGATCATGCAGCAGCACCGCATGCGCGACATGTTCAAGCCCAGCATGGCCGAGCTGGGCCTCTGCATGTTCCAGCTCGAGAATCTCGTCCAGGAACTTCTGCCGGATCTCCACGTGCACTTCCAATCACAGGTGACACACATGTCACTAACTTTTCTTGTCGAACGCGCGATTTCTAAAGATCTCGTAAAACGTTACTGAACGTAACACGTTACTGTGTCCCCGAGAAAAGCTTCGGACGGGAAATTTTCCCTTTTTGATGAGACACAAAAATGGTTACCGTTTACCTGGGTCTTCTGCTTCTCGCCACGAATCAATAGCTTCTCAAATCATCGCCTATGAATAGAGATCGAAGTGCGTATTTTACCCACGTTCGGCACTACGATAAACGATGTAGGTACACACACCCACATATTTGATTTTTAAACAAATGATAAGTAATATTGCATTGTTTTGAGTACTGTGAATCAGCTTTACGTTAGTTACATATATTAATAACTGTAACAATGTTTATTTCTCGATTACAGAGTTTCAGCACCTCAATTTACGCGAGTAGTTGGTTCCTGACCTTGTTCACTACCACTCTCTGTTTGCCGCTTGCTTGCCGTATCATGGACGTGTTCTTGTCAGAAGGAATCGAAATCGTGTTTAAAGTGGCTCTCGCCATGCTCACTCTTGGCAAAAATGACTTACTGTCCCTTGATATGGAAAATATTTTAAAGGTAAGTCAAACACTTTAAAGGTATCACATCAAATATTTTAAAGTTAACACGTATATAACATCTTCAAATTATTAAAACAGAAATTGGCCTAATGCCTCTATGGGCCATAGAGGACGTCGTCCTAGCGTAATTTTTTTTTTTTTCAATTTGGGAGCGGAGTGGTAGCACAATGGTAAGGACACGCGCCTCATAACCGAGGGGTGCGGGTTCTAACCAGAGCACGTACCAGTGGATTTTTTTAATCTACGTACGTATTTATTCCACTAGCTCGGCGGTGAGGTCAAACATCGTGAGGAAACCTGCAAATTCAAACAACTTCCAAATATTATTAAATAACAAATCATACATGATTTCCTGATTATATGTATATACGTACCTCTACATTTTCAGTGTATCCAAAAGGAACTACCAGCCAAAGCCGAAGCAGATAAAGACGCGTTCATGAATTTAGCGTATTCTATTAAAGTGAACCCAAAGAAAATGAAGAAATTAGAGAAAGAATATACAGTGATTAAGACTAAGGAGCAAGGAGATATAGCAGTGCTTAGGGTAAGTGGTTTTAAGGAAATACTGTTATACATATTATTTGGATAGTAAGTTTTCTAAATTACTTCTTTCAAGACAAGGCTTAAATTAAAACAATGTTTATTCTCTCAACAATGAACCAATCATTGTATTAAAGTTCGAACTGCGTCATAGTAAAGTTATCTGGTGGATATTTTATTCGAGTCGGTTAAAAGCTTTTTTGCCACATGGTTTAAAATACAAAAGTTGTTTATAGTGTGTCATATTCATAAATGTCATATAAGACAACTGCCCTACTTCTAATTGGTACCTACACAATTTTAAAATTTGCCGTTAACAACTTCGTCTGCCTGGCGCCATTGTCCGGCAGTGTCTACGCCAGGAGAACCGTCTACTGAAACAGCGTGTTGAACTTCTGGAGAAGGAGAGTTCAGCGCTCGCCGAGCGCCTGGTTAGGGGGCAGGTGGACCGCGCTGAGGGCGAGGAGGAGACGTTCGCGCTAGCGCGCGAGGTGCAGGCGCTGCGGCGCGCGCACGTCGACGCGCAGCAGCGCCTCGCCGTTGCGCAGGACGAGATACGCTCGCTCGAGATGACCATCGCTGAGGTATGCCGTCGCACCGATACATATCGTCATAACAAGCGTGATACTGCAATACCGCTTAACTAACACTTAATCATCAGGCTAAACTTAGAACTTTGAAAATCAGGCCTTTTGATCAAGTGCTAGTTACGCGGTATTGCAATATCATCAATGATATGCTGCTTCTGTAAAGCGTAACCAAATCATAGGTCGCCGTCATTCCATGTTAACTTAAGAGTTTTGTACTAAAAACAGACCAAATTTCTCTTTCCCTAGTAATCAAATAGCTATACGAATAATGTGCATTATAATGGTAAAAAAAGACTAGATTCCTTAAACTCGTAGACTTATCGTTCAATATTATATTACTGTAACTTATATTTTTGTATGCCTTTCTCTTCTCACAAATGTGAATTGTATGATCAGAATAATTCGCGGCAATCGTCGTTGGAAGGCATGGAAGGCGGCGGTGGCGGAGGCGGGGGTGGTGGCAGCGCGAAGGGCGAGGAGCTGGCGCGCTGCTTGCAGCGCGAGCTAGTGCGCGCGCGGCTGCACGCCGCCGAGCGCGAGGCGGCCGAGCGCGAGCTCACCGCGCGCATCGCCGAGCTCGAGAGCGAGAACAAGAGCCTGCGCCGGCAGCGCGTCGACAACAACGTCGCGCACTTGCAGGTATCGTCACGATAATTAAGTGTTAAAATCGTTTGCATTTGCTCGCGTGGGCGTACGTCGGGCAACTGGGTGCGCCCGGAGCTTTTAGAGGTTCAATATATACCTATGTAAAGTACTATATAATAAGAAGATAAATTCAGTTACTAAAACAATATATTCCGATCATACTCATACACCCTAACGATTTAACAGGACGAGTTGATCGCAGTAAAGTTGCGGGAGGCCGAGGCAAATCTGTCTTTAAAAGAATTGCGTCAGCGGGTCACCGAGATCTCAGAGGCTTGGCAGAGGCATCTGCAGGTTGGTATCAGAATGCTATATACATACATACATAACATATTATTATGGTATTTCTTTTTGCCCGGAAATCCTTTTTTATTTCTTGTTTGTTTTTGATGTAATGATTTTCAGCAAAGCGGCGTTATGAATCACGTCTTCGATTGTACAATCGCTAAACAAAAATTTTTTTTTGCTTTATATAACACCATACAACACAGATCAAAATTCGATATCGCTGTGACTCGAACACCGTCGCGGCCTAATGTTGTATAATTTATTCAATTCAATACAAAATATTTCATAAAACCGTCTTGCACAAACAAGGACGTTACAAGATACTAATTATTTTGTTTATCTCTTAACTCGGATCATTTTCGTATTTGCTACTTGACAGGACAACAGACCAGAGACGCCGGCGCCGCCTGTGCAGTCGAACGTAGTGTCCGATATTATGGCCACGCCCAAGAAACTGCTCAGGGCGTGGGAGGGACGCTCCGCCGATATGCAGAAACTCGACGAGGAACTGATGACCACCAAGATTAGGGAGGGGGTGGCGCTCACAGAATTAAAAGAATTAAGATTAAAGGTCAGTACGATTTTGTTTAGATAGTATCTGTGTAATATATTTGTTGTCGAATTCGCATCAGTTCACATTTTATTTTAAGAAGACACGTTACAGTTAATGTGCTAGCATTACCGAACCATATATACAAGGTGTTTGGCGCATGGACCGATTAAAAATTTGGGATACTAGTGGGGTCATTTGTTATCTTTCCACCCTTGGACCCTGGTAAAAAGAGTCACGGTTATGGAAATGTGATTTACATACATAACATCACGCCCATAATCCCCCAGAGGCGTAGGCAGAGTCAAAGCAGATGACCCCACCAGTATCCCAAAAAAATGTGTCGCTCCATGCGCCAATAACCCTTTAGGTATAATGCTAACTCATAGGTTTTGGAAAAACAATCATTCAAATTAGATTTTTTCTTGATCGACTATTTTAGGCACACGCTGGTTTCATCCTCTGTACGACTAAAAATAATAAGCAAGTTCCTACATATGAATATTTGCAGCACCAACGGTAATACAAATGCATTCAGCAAGCAAGTTTTCATGGTCGACCTTGTAAACTTATATATATAATATGTCGCTAGTTAGCATTATGCTTTAATGATGTTTTCCGTTGGTAGACGACCTCAAGAATGGTACTTTACCGGTTCCGGCCGGCTCTCATCAATGCTGTAAAGCAGTGTTTTTTAATCTATTATTCACGACCCCCATAGGAGTCGCTGGCAAAAAGAAAATGGCAAAGTTGTACACATTTTCAGTAAAAAACAATTTTATGGCTACGGGGGGTCGCATATATTTTTAAACTTTTGAATGTCTTTGAAAACACTGTTTTAAAGAAAATTATCATTTGTTGTCAGGTGATGGAGCTGGAGACGCAGGTGCAGGTGTCGACGAACCAGCTCCGGCGGCAGGACGAAGAGGCGCGGCAACTGCGCGAGAACCTCGACGCGGCGCTGCAGCGCGAACGCGCGCTTCTAGCGCGCCAGCGCGAATTCCAACACAAGTACACCGACCTCGAAAGCAAGGCCAAATACGACTCGATGCAGGCCAACATACGCAACATGGAGGACGCACAAAGGATAGCCGAGCTCGAAACTGAAGTTTCCGAATATAAGTTGAAGGTGAGCTCTTTTGCACTTAGACTTAATAATGTACATTATCATAATTTCCTCTTGTAAAACCCAAAGGCCATAATATATATCCTTGTAAAAAATATTCAAAATAAATATTTTGATACTATACTTATAATACATATCAGCAGGTCCAAAATACCCAAAGGAGCGAGCATTAAGCTCATTTAACTACTTATAGCCAATAAGAAAATAGACCTAGATAAGTAAAAAATGAGGCAAATAAATACAAGAGGTTACCCTGTCGCCTACACGAAATAAACTCAAAAATCACTTAAGGTGATCAAGGTGATCAAAATCAAATCATCATCTGTAATTGACGTATAAAAATTCCTACCCGCTATTTGTCATTAGCGTATGTAAAATGGGAAAATAAAAAAACCCTTGCATAGTAGGCGGGCACAAAAAGACAGCATCAACCCTGTCGCTTGTAACGTCGCTGTTTTTTTTTTCAGAATGAAGTGATGGCGACCGAAGGCGAGCTGCGCAACAACATGGACGACTCGGACCGCGTGCGCGAGCTGCAGGAACAAGTTGCCGAGCTCAAGGCCGAGGTGAATATCGCACGCTAACAACAGTGTCAAACACAATACACTAGTTCTGAAAACGATATGACACGGTTAGCTATTCACAGCCCTCTTTGACCAACCAGTTATGCAATCCTAATTAATATGACTGGTTAAATTACTTGTTAGGATATGGTCAGTTAAAATGAAAAACATTATTTTTCTATCAGAGATATAAAAGTAATTTTTCCTTAATCAATTTCAAAAATAAGTTAATTTGTCACGGGCTGATATTTCACCTTAGATGAATAATCTTGCAAGATTTCATCTTTCAATTATTGATGTAAATAATGCTAGGGAAGTCCGTGAGTTATATCAGTTATATTATTATACTTGATGTGATCTGGTCATTTACATTTCAGAATTTGTTCATATTGATAGAACCTACCACTGATTATTTATTTTTCTAAGCTACACACTAACAACTGAACAGTAGGTATGCGTATTACTTATACTAAATTATTTATAGATAAGTTCATATTAGTAATCGTGTTTCTTAATAAATTATAAATAAATCTTCTAACTTTTTAAGTTCAGAAAGACCATTTTGAATAGATTAAATGCAACATACTCAAAGATGAAGACCATCTCCAACAAAAATATAACTTTAGACAGTATGATAATAGTTTTCTACGTAACATATAGTAATTTAAAGTATCATAAATCTTTCTAAGTACTGTTTAGAGTATGTCTGATATATAAAAAATAGCCAAAAAAGCTCAACAAGATACATATTGCTGCGTTCAAATAAAAACCATAATAGGATACATTAACACAGCCTGAAAGCTTTGCTTATCTAACACATCCAGTCCACCGGTGCTGACCGAGTGAACGCTTATACGGGTATTGTAAATAAGATATTTAAATGTTTTCATTTGCACATGACACTGAGGGACATCGACCAACGTTACATTTCATACGAGCGCACGTGTGACCACAGGCGAACAACTGCTTCAATCATTGTCCAAGCATCTGCTTTAATCGTTCGGGTTCACTAATGATTAGGAAAATATCATTAAAGGCTGGTGTCCACAACATAACCACCGAAATGACCTCTATACGTTATGTAATGTTATAATTATATATATATTCAAGGATATCATGTTTTATATTTTATTGTGGTGATATCAGTAGTCATCTGCGCCATATTCTTTGCTATGAGTATTTCTAAATATCTAAAATGTTGCATTCGTTCGAATGCAATTATTTATTGCATTCGTTTATCTACTATATTAAATAACGAGCAAACATTGAATGATTTAATGCCTCTTTTTGAGTAAATATGTATTTCATCAAACGAAATCTAATACAAATTTAATTGAAGTACATTCCGAACCGAGTTGCCAATTAAATTTAAGCTACGATAGATAGAATGTGTTTCGCTTTTTATTCTCAAGATGTCAGCTGTGGAGGGGTATTAGTAATGAGAAATCAGGTTATTGATGCGTATATGCAAATAAGTTGTATATATATTATGTATAATACTTAAAGACAATACATATAATACGTCATAATTTGTTGAAGTATTTATTTAATAAGAATTCCTAAAAAAGCATAAATTGATTTATGGGAGAATAATGTCATTTAAATCTTTCTAAATTCTATCCCGATATATTATATTCATTATTTTATTTATAAATATTCTTCACCAACACTGCTATTCCAACTGAAAATTAACTTGTGATGGTAAATTGTTCTCCCTCGGAGACTTTCATATCGCAAATGAATAAAAATTATTATAAAAGTTGCTTTGCAGAGTTTTAAAAATAGTTTATTAAAATCCACTACCTTATGACTAATAACATCAAATTTAAAGCAGACTCCCATCGGTCCTGAAAGAGGTAAAAGGATAAATATTTAGAAGTTGTTTATTACGTACAATGCGCTTCTATAGATGTGTCTGATACAATCTGTTTGGCACTGCACAGTTTCCGACACCAATCACCACACCGGACACTGAGCCCTGGAAATGGCTCGAGTAAGTGAAACCATTAGAGTCACTATCCGATGTCTGTGTTCACCTGGAGAATCCCTTCGAAGAGTGCTCATGTTGCAACACAACGCTTTAATTATATGTAAATTACTTGTTATTTTATATCAGCAACTGGGCATTACCTTACCTACATGACATTTAATGCTGACCGTAATTGTTATTAGTGGTGACTAGAAAATTCAACAGTACAACACATTAAATAATAACAGTTAAAAAACTGCCCTAAACGTATCACCTGGATTTAGCAGGTGGACACATAGATCGGTTTTGTCATTGTGTTAGTCCGTTGTGTATGTGTAAAGGGTTGGCGAACACTATCGCAGCATCGGCTTCGAGTCTTCCTTTAGAAGTAGTCGTTGGCGCCTGTTCCATGGACTTTTTAAAGACATTTATGGAGTAATCTCTAAAGTGTATTGAATTTATTTTTGACGATACCGTTTTTTAACATCTCTTTTTGTCTTCCAAAAAGGCCATTATATAACAGGTTCTTACTCTCAGTTCTAGGTAGCTAGATTTCTTATATAGAGAAGATATCCACAAAGTATATAATTCGTAGAAAAATTTAAGCTTTTGAGTTTTTTTATGGTACTAGTTCACACTTAAAAGACGCAATTTATCGTGTCTTGAAAACTTGCAGTGATTTTACTATTTTACTATGATAAATCACGACATATGTAACTATAGCGATTATATACATACAAACCTAAGACATTTAAAGCAATGTTATAATATTTAACATTGGGTATACTATTTTACACAAACCAATATAATCAATGGTGGTGTATTTACATACTTTTTTGATATCTTGTACATACATTGCACGCTTGTTTGTGATCACTCATACTGCAGCATGAACCTCTCACAGCCACGCTTTCAGTTGTTTCAATCACAAATAAACATCAAAATGATAGTTGCCTTTAAACCAATTGCAGGTTTGCAGTTTTAATATTCTAAAAGTATTGGCGTTATAAAAATGTGCTGCTGTTTATCCTCTTTTTCGCATGTTGATTGGCTTATTCGTTTTACCTACTAATTTATAATTTGGACCAATTATGTACCTTTTTGCTTTACGTTTGTGACCCTAACGTTTGTAATTATACATATCGATTTTTTTGTCGTATTAAATCAAATTCCTCTGTATTACTTTACTGAAATAATAATTACTGTAAGATAATCCAGAATATTCATTTAATCACGATTTACAACACGTTTACACTGGCTAGATCAGATGTATTTATTTATAGAATTATATTTTTGAAATGAGAGTAAATAATTAAATCAGATTTACTAATAGTAGTATTTTTGTCAAATGTTATAAATAAAACACATTTGGGTAGTGTGTAATCTTAGTATTCGGGCTAATGAGGCTATATAGACTGTGGTTATTTAGCTTTCATGTGAGTAAATGCGATGTTGGCGTAGGTCATGAGGCTAGAGGCGTGGAGGGCGCGCGCCCTGGGGCACACGGAGCTTAGCCGCGCCATCTCCGTGGAGGAGGACCTGGAGGAAGACGACAAGCTGAAGCTGATCCTGCGCCGCGAGTCGTCCGCCTCCCTCGACCTGCCGCCGGCGCCGCGCAAGCCCGCGTAGCGCCCGCTGCGCCCCGCCCCGCCCTGGACCACCGCCACACCGCCCCGACACCGGACTCGGAGCGACTCGTGTGATGACCACTCATGCGCACTCATTTTGTGGCATTGTTCGCCATGTCGGGACGGCGTACGGTGGATCGAGTCCATACAAGCGACGGGACATAGGCATCTTAGAAAACCATATGACGAATTTTGAAAAATAAGTAGTACCATCGTGTTCCAAAATTCATAACATGTTTTTTTAAGATGCTTATGTCACGTCGCTTGTATGGACTCGAACCACTGTGTGGTGTGGCCACGCTATTGCCGTCGACGCTAACATTTATGCGAAATGATAATTCAATAAAAAAGGTAGAAGAATCATACACACAAGGTGGAGCCCGAAAACTGAGAGTATAGCATATACGTCTAACTTTTCGGTTTTTATTGCATTCCATTTGTATTTTCATTTGATTATTAATTCACAAGAATCTCGATTTTTTTTATTTAGTGGTATAAGGGTAAATAAAGGTTTTTTGCGAAATGTTACCCGGTGCCTAAACTTAATGTGGGAAAAAGTTAGTACGATTAAGTATATATATATCGTAGTGGTATCATTTGCCTTTTTTATTAAAATATCGTCGCCACCACTGGTAATATAATACTTTTTATACCCGAACAGCAACACTTAAATATATACATACACCCATATTCATAATTGCTAAAGTAATAAAACGCTAAGTACACACTTATTTCTTGTTTAAAACTGTTTAAAGGATCACGTGACCTTTTTTCAGGTTATATTTTGACAGCTAATAGGCGCACTTGACTGAATCCGGTGTTTATTAATTTTCAATGTTTTTAGTATTATTACATGTATTGTCAGCTAACGCTCTTAAACCTCGTTTGTTAATCCATGTATTATAATTTAATTTAGCTTAATTTTGACTACACCTTATTGTTTGGCTCAGCCTAAAGACTGGAAGTTCTTGTTAGATAGTATTATAGAATTATTTTCATAAATATCTATCATACGGTCTTTGACAATTGAGCCCAACAATATAAATTTATAAGTTCGATTTCAGGGAATATCATTTTATATTACTTTTTTAGTAAGTAAAAAAGTTAAATTTGCTACAAACAAGGGTGCGGATGTTTAAATGAGCTAGTGTTTAGTTCAGACTGTAATCAAGTTAGTGGCTTGCCCCAGAGGCCCTACCACCCCGCCCTGAAGTCGCACTATATGAGCCACACCTATTTTATTATTATTGCAGTATTCTATACCTTTTCTTTTACATAAAACTTAAATAATATGTTGTGAAAACTATTCAACCAGATTTAAAAATAAATTCACAAGGATAACCCACTATAACTTCTTAATTTGTAATGTCAATTTTATATTTCTGCATCTGACTAAATGTGCCCATCTGAGAACAATACAGACCTTTTTTTAACTTTGTGCGTAGTTAAGCTAGTTCTATCTTTAAACCATAGATTTAGGTCGAAATGCAATAATCAAAACACGCTTACTTTCAATAGTGTTCTTATAAATAACTCGTGATGCCAACTACTACATCGATGCACGATAGGTTAATCTTTTATATGGTTGTAGCTGAAATATACAGGTAGTGTTAATATTTCGTACATTTAGACGTTAGAATGATAATTATCGGTAGCGATTGGGTATCCCTGTACCTTTAAGTATCTAACATTATAAACGAGTGTGGTTCAACCATATTCAGTATACACTGAACATGCCAAATCGATCTCTTTGATCTCAAACATCAGCAATTTAGAGTTTTCTCTGCGATCTTTTTTTTCTGATCAAAAGACCGAGTGAATTCGATAGATATCAATTTCTTTTAGCAATATTAAAAAATTTGCAATTCTATAAAATCTCTATTCCAAAATTATAAACAGAAAGTATCCTAAAATTATTTTATTGATTAACTACACTTAAATTATTATCAGAAATTAATTCAAGGTGAACATTCCATTTGTCTATTGTAATTTATTTAATATGAATTTAATATTATTTCTTGCAAGTACAGATGATGCTGTCGTCTGTTTTTGAACATAGCTCTCGTCTCTCCCCCGTCGGAAAATGACGTGTGTATAAATTTACAAATTAATTAATACATTTTTTCCCCTTATGGCATTATTATTCGAGAATTCGAGATGGACTACACATCTAAGTATGACTTGCATACTAATTCAAAAAATATATAATGACGAATAGGACGGTAAGCGGTAGTATGATGAATGCCAATAAAAACTGTTAGATGACAAAGCTCACATAAATGATGATCATATTATATACGAGTACTTATTATTTGTTTAATGTTATAGTGGTAATAAGATTAAGTATTTTCTTTTATTAATTTATTATCTAAATACTCATCATGACAAATTATATACGGACTAGTAAAAAAAGGACTCCACGCCACTTACTGGACGTTGAAGCTCCTCAGGTGCCCTAACTTGACACGCAACTTACGTCACACATTGACATAATAAGTGCTCCAAATGACAGATATCCAATATCTTTCTATCCATAAGTATCTCACTCACACATGCATAAACGTGGCCTCACGCTGTAGTATGACAGCGTGGAGTCCTCCTTTTTTTAACTAGTCCGTGAAATTATATAACTATTTAAAAAATATATATCAACTTGTTGCAAAACTTAATCTATAACTCTTTAAACTGAATAAGTGTACCTTTTTTTATTTTAAAATACTGAAATATAAAAACATCATAGGTCGTACTTGACTTATATAATAACTACTACTAAATAATTTGATATGAATTTGTCATTTTGACATTTTAATGATTCTATACAATGAATTTAAATGAATTCATTTACTACTTATTGAACATTTTTTTATATTTATTACAATATATGTCAATTTGAAAAAAAACTTGATTGAATAAAGCAATAATGAAGGATAATTCAGCTTGAGACCTGATGACTGTTAATATTAACGTTAATCATGATTAATTAATTATTTTCTAAATGTGTGTCTTATAGTCAATTTATCAAAACCTTGTAATTAATACTCTGAATGACTCTGATTTTTTTTATTAATAATGGATATTATTCTATACAATTTTACTATTAAAAATAAAGCAGGCAAATTATAGTAGAAACCATTTTTTTATATCTCACTTGGCAGCTACATAACATAAATGCGATCAAGAATGAGTTATAATTATAGTATTGAGATATTTCAACAAAGGGCGTCATTGTTGTTTTAATATGGCCTGCTCATCCGACACGATAATTTTATATAATTGTACATTCATACTTATATGAAATAATTATGTTTATTGAGTTTTTTAGATGTATGCACGTTGTGGAAAATATTTTACAAGTTTATTTTTGTTAATTTAAAGTGTAAAATAATGTCTAACTTAGGACATTAACTTAAGTGCAATAGCAAAATGACATTCGCGTTCGGGCGGTCGCTCAAAACGAAGTCGAGGCTCCGTCGAAAAGCATGTCTTCTCGTCAGCCGCGCCTTGTGGAATGAGCGGCATGCTTTGAGAATATCTACCTATTACTTAATAATTTATTTTGTTTATAATCAATTTCCGTCTTAATATTTTTACTCATGAACGTTGTACTTATACTTTAATAATGTATTTTATTGATAGATTTATAAAAAAAATTTAATACCTTAATATTTTAATCAGTTCAATAGTATCACACTAAGCATAACAATAGTAACTTTTCAGCGAATTTATGTATTTTCGTATCATGTATTGGTAATATTCAATCTGTAATGTCACGTATTTTAGTAAATAAACTACTCTGTTTAAACTTGTTGTAATTATTGCTCCTTTTTATTTTTACTTAATAACTACTTACATATAGGTACCAAGGTAATACAGTACATGTTCAAATTAAAAATATCCTTTATATAAGTATGCTTCAAGAAAGCACTTGTAAAAGTCAATAAACAAAAGAAAGGAACAATACTACCACCGGTTCAAAAGTAGATTCTATCGAGAGGAAACCGACAAGAAACTCGATAGTTACTCTTTTATATGCCAAATAAACAATTTTGTAAATTAAAATAAAAATTAGACTTAAACTAGATACAACTGCAGGTGAACACTTCATTATGAAGTTAACCATAAATCCTTGTCATTGAGGTAACCCTTAACCTTGTAATAGCCCTTACTCATTAAAAAAGATTTAATGCATAATTTACGCTTATGTATTTTATCCCTGTATTCCTACGGGGTGAAACCGCGGGGCGCTGTTTTACATAATACAATCCAAAATGAATAGTGATGCTATTGTTAAAATATTTCTATGAACTTTTCTCTAAGTGAGTCACGTGGTCTGAGGCCGTATATGGCTCTGACTGCCCTCAAGGGCGGATCCAGGGGGAGAGTCATGGGTGTCATGACCCCCCCCCTGGGCTGGGTCCAGGACCTAGGTGGACCACTAATTAAAATTGTTAAACATAATGTTTTTTAAATGTCCCAAAGGCCCTTTCGTACAACCCTGTCAAAGGCCTTCTCCATATCCACAAAACCGCAAAAAACCTTCTGGATTTGGCCAGATGCTTCTCCACGATGTTGCGAAGAGAGAAGACTTGATCCGTGCATCCTCTACCATTCCGGAAACCCCCCTGTGCCTCCCGCAACATTCCATCGGATTTCACTCTCATTCTGCTTTCAATAATCTTGCCATACACCTTTGCTGCTAAGCTGATCAAACTGATGGCTCTATGAGTGGCACTGTCCATACGTGATCCAGCACCCTTGTACAGAGGCACGATGACTGCCCGTCTCCAGTCCATTGGGACCTTTCCGTTTCTCCAGCATAGATTGCAGAAGAACCAGAAAGCGTCGTGGACGCTAGCGCCACCTAGCTTTATCATCTCCGCAGATACCTTGTCTATTCCCGCGGCCTTTCCACTTTTCAGACTTCGTATCGACCATTCAATCTCATTCATAGTGATGTCTTCATCAGACGCTGGCACCACAGAATCAGACATAGCCTCACTCTCAGTGCCAACATCCGAGACATACTCATACATTTCTCCAAAATATTTACTCCACCGTTCTAACACCTCATTCGGGTTTGCAAGAATGTCACCAGCTTTAGATTTAATCTTTCCTATTCTGGACGCCGACGAATACCCCCGAGACCTCTTAACCTCCCTCCAAAAGAGCTTGAAATTAACCTCGAAACTATTCGTTAGCCTCTCTTCTTCATTCATAGCTACTCTTTCACGCTTCTCTTTCACTAAAGCTTTAGTTTCACTCTTGCAATAACGGTATATTTCTTTCTTCATCTCAATCATACTTTCATCCATTTGCAAATGAGACATAGTCAAGTCAGGCCTTCTTCTTTCTCGCTACGTAGGCTTTGACCTCCTCATCCCACCTTGCGTCACCTTTCATTGTTTTACGTCTCTTTGCGTATCCACATGTTTCTTTTGCACTGTCCACCATACTCTCTTTCAAAATGTTCCAGCATTCGTCAACATCTAAGTCAGAAAGACTCGCATTCGCAAGTCTTTCATTGACTAAGCCTACATACACACTCCTTACACTTTCATCTTCCAGTTTTTCACTCCTTATCCTTTCAGTGCCCCTGCATGGAGTACGCACTCGCCAGTGCCTCCACTTCTTGAAAAGCCCAGCAAACTGGCATACTACCACCAGGTAGTGGTCTGTTTCAAGAGTAGGGCCTCTGTAGGCTCTTGTATCCAATATACTATTGCGGAGGCGACTATTAACTAAAATCAAATCAATCACACTTTTTTGGTCATTCCGTCTCCAAGTATACGTGTGAATATCCTTATGACGGAAAATAGTGTTTGCCACAAGGAGGTTCCGTTCCAAACATACTTCTAAGATTTCCTTACCAGCATCATTCACTCTCTTGTCTCCACATGGGCCAAGGACTGCTTCATAGTCAGATCACTTGGTGCCAACCCAACCATTCAAATCTCCACACATAATTATCCTCTCATTTCCTTTAGTCAGGTCCAGAATTTCTCTAACAGACTCTAGTTCTTGGGGACTGGCTGAGCTTATTGGCGCATAGCCTGCAACCAGAAAGACTCGCGTAATACCCATTTTAATACGAACCCAGAGAAGTCTCGGGCCAACTAATCCATAGTCTTTCACACCAGAGGCTAAGCGAGAGGAAAGCACTACTCAACTCCACCGCTGGCATGACAACTCTGCTCCACACCAGACCACAGAGCCATCATACCACCGGGAAGCTCATCTGCCCTTCCGCTTAGTCTCTGCCAAGCACAGAACATCCAGGCGTCTCTCATTCATTACTTCAATCATCTCATACATCTTATCTTTCATTCCACCTCTTATATTCCACGTGCCTATACGGCACTCTGTTTTCCTCGTTCCGCTGTGTTCAGCGTGGCGTGAAGGGTGGCGGCCCCCTTCGTCGCACTCGCCACTTTACCCACCGACGAGGGCTCGCCGGTGCGCGTCGCATCGAGGGAACGCCCTACCCCGCACTGCGGAACTAGTTCGGTCCAAGGTTGCAATCCGAGAAATCGGATTGGCAGGAGTCGCGACGAGCACGCCCTTGGAACATGACCCCCTAAATTTTTTAATTGGATTCTGCAATCGAACTCAATTGATTTAAAAAAAGTTGCAGACACTATTAAAGATACTATAAGTGTTCTACAAGATAAAAGAGAAAATGCGGACGTAATTTACCGACAGCTTTTTGAAGAGGCTAAAGAAGTAGCTGAGCAGCTAGATGTAGAAATTAAATGTCCCAGAATAGTGTCAAGACAAATACATAGAGCCAATAACCAACCTGCTCAATCTGCGGCAAAGCATTTCCGCAGAGCTGTAAATAGCTCTGCGGATTTCTCTCGGCTCTGCGGACGGAATTGTCTAACACAGATCAGAGAAAAGCAGAGTGAAGTCTACTCTTCTCAGATCGTTAACACTCTTTTTTTGATGAATTTATTTAATGTACAGATAAGAAACTTCCAAAATCAAAGTAGCGTACTTATGTTACTCTTTATTACATCAGCTATCTGCCAGTTATAGTCCCACCAAAATCGGTCCAGCCAGTCCATAGATTGGCTGTAACAGAAAGAAAGACAATAAGAAAAAAATGTAATAAAAAAATATTGCTTTTATGTACCGTGTACCCATATGCATTTAGTAAAAAGCGGTTTTTTTTATTATTACAGACACTTCAATTTTATTTATTTGACTTCAACATCCACCAGATGCTTTAAAACCCCCGAAAATAAAGGAAATTTGCTTATAATTTCAATTATACCGATTTAATTATCTGTTAATGTCAATGATAATAAAAATTAAGAGACACACTAAGTACCTACCTAAAAAATTCTTTCGATGAGAAGGTAACATTACAATATAAATCTATTTCACATCACATACTTTTCGAGCTGATACTCACTGATTTTTTTTTTATGCTGTCTGGGAGTTGTTGGGCCCATTCCAATATTCAGATGGTGCAGTATCAATTCTAGGGTCCCACAATAACAGGTCATCCAATAAATAGCTATTAATGTGACGGTTTTAGTCATCATTTTTATTCCAGATTAAATAATTTAATTAAAATTTCAAAGATAAAACTAATAAATTAAAACAAGTAATACCAAGTATTGTAGTACTTATAGGTACTAAATGGAAATAAATAATAAATACATACATATAATCATGCCTGCAATCCCTGAAGGAGTAGGCAGATTTCAGAACCATCAAGCTCCTTAACCACATTTAGTTGAGTTGGCTAACTCGCTGCACACAAAATCACAAACCTAATACACCGTTTACGACATGCTAGGCAAAGAACATAGTTGGTACATTCTATCGAGTCTCAAAATAACATGGGACAAATTCAGTGACATTATAATAATAACAATAAGTTATCATTCAGAAATGTTAAATAGAAGCAAATCATGTATGTCTTTGTTAGGTACAAATTTTTAACAGGAAATTAAGTAATGAAATTAAATCTTCTAAGGTACTTGAAAATTTTATACCGCTTTTAAATCAAGAATTTTATTAAAGTTTGGGATCAGAACAAACAAGTATTCATCACACAAATGTTTGTCCTGGCAATTAAACCCACAACTCTTGGAGCATAGGACAGGGTTACTACTGAACCAGCTATCGAGCCAATCCATGTAAAGAAAGGTGATAAAAGAATGTGTTATAAGTGCTTTATTTTTCTAAAACAACATTGACATTGCCGCAAGTGATATATAAATTCACAAATCCACAATGTAACAATATTTAAAACTTAGCTCTCACATAACTTAATGAATAATTCTTAAGTCCGAGTGAACATGTTAACTGTTTTTATTTATCAATGAAACGGGTGAGAAAGTTAACAGACTATATGTATTAAGATTAACAGAATGTATTATGTTACTATAGACTATATGTTCTGTATTATTTGTAAAAATAACCACAAAACCAAGTTGAAAAGTAGGTATGTATATATCCTCAAAACAATATATAGGAATTAAATACTATTGATTTGTATGTCCTATTATTACTGCAATTTAACACTCAGCACCAAGCTTTTTAGAATTTAGACTTAAACTTATTTTATTACAAACATTATGGACTGTCATATTTTTCTAGAGATTAATGTTAATCCTTTTTAATATAGCTAACATTGTAAATATCAAGAAAAAGCATATAAACTTCTAGAAATAATAAATTAGTTTAAGAAGATATCCATAGTAACATTTATATATGACAGGGAACAGAACATTGGAAGAGCACAAGTGAAACTTAATAAATGCGTCATTAAGATCACAACTTTTATTGAGTTGAACTTCATTTCACTGCTGCTTTTGTTGTTGTGCCATTTCTCTAATGTTGTCTTGGGTTTCTTTTAAGTTCTTCTCTAAATACTGTTTATTATTTTCTAATTCCTTTGTACGAGTTACCACCAGTGATTCACGATTTTTTAAGTTACTCTTGACCTCTTCCAGATCGGTTAGAACAAACATCCTACCAATAGACTCGTAAGTTTTTGTCCCAGGAGGCCAGGTGCCAATTTCGTCTTGAGTAACATTAATATGTCGGAAAATTTTTTTTAGAACTTCTATTTGAGAATCTATGACTTGGATCTTCTTATAAGTCTCGACCATCTTTGCAACGAATGCTTTTTTGAGTTCTACATCAACTGGCTTCGCCATTATGTCGAGGAGGTTCGGGTTTTCGAAGAATCTTGAAATATTTCAACAGACTTTCTTCAACTCTACAGCAAATGACATGACAGGAAGTGGAGAAAATAAAATTTTTAGGTTATCTTTAGTTTTTTGTTACTTCCTAGGCATGGGTAAAAAATCGATATAGGTATTATAATATCGATATGTTTTGATGAATAATCGATATTATCATAGTCGCCTTTTTGAAATCTTGAATAATGATTAAGAACTTTAGACAAAATTTTTCTTCACTATATTTGAGGTTGTATTTTTTGAAGAAATTTTAACCCTTAAACTTAGAAGTAAGGTGAACATTCAGACTATTTCAGACACACGCGGGCTACATGAGTACTGAAACCAATGGAGACAACATATTATTATATACGAACAATTTGCTATACAAATATGATTAATATCGATATTGTATTCATAAACCTCTATCTCTTTTTAACAAGCCTACAATGCTGTACATAAAAAGAGACAACAATATAATTGACTTAAATCTTTTCGGTAACATCAGCAATTGACGTCATAGAAATATCTAATGGAAGCCGCCTTACCATTTTGGTTTCTCGCTTTATGTTGTCAATCTCAGTGGAATTTGCAGTGTGTTGTGCCAATATTGATAAAATTTGTGATTATAACTTAATCTCACTTTGTAACATTCAGAAACATAGTCATAAATAAATTGTTCATAAATTATGTAACTAAGTAAAGTGGAATGACACTACGCAAAGGCGCCATTTTTGTTTCTCACTCAAATTGGGCTTCAATTTGTCGTAAGTATGCCATCTCCATTGGTTTCAGTACTCAGAGGTGTAAAATTTGGATCGTCGATCGATTTGGATCGTCTCGGCGCAAAATGCCCTTTTAATGATGACAGGAACAAAAACAAAAGGCGGTTATCAACGTTAATCTTAATGCTCAAACCGAACATCTTAGTCAAGAAATTTATCTTTTATGAGTATCGGTGTTTAAGCGATGGGTATAACAAATCAAATGTATAGGATTTATTTTATATCTGCACAAAAATTACAGATCCAAGCTAGTGAGTAAATTACACAGGCAGGTATATTTTTTTAATAATTGCTTTGATTTTACCAGTCAGCAATAAACCACGGACAAAGAAAAAAGATGAACTCCGCGCTGTCGTCGTCGTTGGTTCTTCGTCTCGGTGAGGCGGATAAGGGCCTGGAACTTGAGCTCTTCGCCCGGGCTTCTTCTCCCGTACGCCTCGAGCACGGGGTGACGAGGGCCTCTCAGCGGGAGAGTCCTCCTCCCTCCACGCTATCCGACGCACCCTCGGCGCGGTCGGACCCACCGGGTGCAGACCCATTCGGGAGGCCCAGTGAGTCTGCCAGCGAGCGGGTGCGGCTTACAGATGAGGCGCAAGAGGGTAGAAGTCGGTCTGTCTGTCTGGGAGGGCATGTTCTTTGTTTTCAAATGTCTAGTCGGTCGTGGGTTGGGTAAAATTAAGTGATTTTTTTTAAGTTCTCCAACCATCTTTATCATCCTTCGCACGCGCAGCAAACAGGTCAGCACTCCGCTCTATTAGCTAGACATTTGGGCCTTTCCGGTACTGAAAATGACAACTCCTGTCAGTTTTGTTTTGTCTATGTCACATCGTATTTTAATACATATTACCAAATTAAGAAAATGCCGACGTGTGCGGTGGAATGCTGCCTAAAATATCACTTTAGAAACAAAAGAGTGCGACCGGATCACATTTCATAAGTATTATGAGATTGAACGTATAAAATCATACAAACACGTATTCGACTTCGGTGTTGCTAGAAAACCAAATAAATAATAAATATCTTACCTGAAAAATTGGGAAATTCGTTCTTTGTTAACTTTATCAACGTATTTGTTAGATTAAAAGAAAAAAATATCCCCTTAACCCCTTATTGCATGAATTATAAAACGGATGAAATAAAACAAAAATTTTAGCGATTGTATCTTTTATTAGTCTTAATTAAGAAATTAATAATAATAAAAAAAAATTTTTTTATTTATTTTGGAATTTAGCTCACAAAGCCATATATGGATTCGTATGCAGTCTAGTGAAATAATAGATATCCATATATGGCTTCGTATGCATTAGGAACATTATAGAAACTTATATCTTATGAAAATATTTAAAACAGTTAAGTTTATCATTGTAACACAAATAAACTCTACACTTTCCACACATAGTGAATGATCGATATTTTGAACATCCCTGACATAATTGAGAATTTTGTTTCCATTCGGGAAAGTGGTCAAAATTGTCTGAACGAACAGAGTCTAACGGTAAGTCCTGGTGCCGGGCTGGAGGTTTCCGTGATTTTTTGTTGGGAACAGGTGAATCACACAAAATAGGTGGAGTATCGCCTCGGCTTGTTGGAGAACCGGTAGAACTCACTGAGGGTATCAATCGACGACAGCTAGACGACAATCTGGTGGTTCGAGTCTGACTAGTGGTTGGTATCTGGCTGGTGCTTGGCGTCTGGATGGTGGTTGGTGTCTGGGCAGCTGGCTGTTTGTTAGCATTTGAACATGATGGTGAGTTTTCATGTTCTCCCGGAGTATTAGGTCGACGCTTTGACGCGTACGAGAATTAGAGTTAGGGGAGAGGTATTCTGAATCAGGATCAGATGAAAGCTCATCGTCACTCACAAAGCCATCGCCAGGAATAGGGTTAACATGCTTGGAAGTACCATAAAAGCGAGAAGGATTCATTGCTGCAAAGAAAGAAAAAAGGCAAATGAACACACACAAAGCCATATATGAGCGTTAGAAATGTTAACGTGAATGCATACGAAGCCAAATATGGCAATTTCAAAAAAGGATCCATAAGTCAAGTAAAACAAAATAAAATACCAAAAAAGCACCTGTTTCATGTTATAGCACATATATATATATCACAATATAAAATTCTAGGATTTTTAACTTACCGATTTATTACTTTCTTTTCACAAATAAAATTAACATTACATTTCTGCATCCGAACGGTGGGCCGCGCTGCACATAAACCCAAATATTTTGACAAATGTCACCAACCATAGACCAATAAAAAATACGTTCCGTTACACGAAAATATTTATAAGATATTTATAACAATTGTTTTGAAATAAAAATAAAATAGAATTCTAAAAAAAAATGCCAAAGTTTTAGAGCCACCAATGGCTTCGTATGCGGTAAGGGGTTAATAAAATATACCTACATTGGTCTTTGCAATAGGGGTCCTTACTAGAGTCCGACCGAAACTGGTTTTCCGGCCGAAACCGAAACCGAAATTTCGGCCATGGCTTCAGTTTCGGCCGAAACCGAAACTCACGTGGTCAAGTATAACATTCCTTAGAATACTGAAATTTGGTGCATTTTACCTATTATCATGCATTAATTAGGACATGAAATGGAAACACAGTATATTAAGTTTATTGTAATCATTTATTCTACCCTTTCACGCTCATGGGAAATATTTTTCCCTTCCTTGAAATTCGTAATCAATGAGGACTATCGTTTTTTGTCTCACCAGGTGGCGTCACTGTAGAGTAAGGTCCTAATGTACGGCTGTCAAAGTCTGTTATTACGGGCGCCAAAACAAAAATTTACATTTCAATCATATTTAATACAATAAAACCGTAGAATAAAAGTATTAGCCATGCCACAGTGTTGCGCAGTACCGTTTTGCTCGAAAAAAAAGGCGGACATAAGTTTTCGAAAGATAGGTCTTAAAGCAGTGGTTAAACTCATATATTTGCCATAATTAATCTAACGTATTGCTAATTGAATTCATGTTGCGAATAAATAGAAATAAACCTGCGTAGCCAACCCACAAACAGTCACATTTGACCATCATTTGATATTTCGGAGACCTCACGCTACACAAGCGCCCCTAGCGGCGAATTCATACGCGATAGTCCTCATTACTCAAATATCACTTGAATCATATTTATAACACCGTATTATTTAAAAGTTTTTAAACTAATAATAACAAAGTTACAATGTTTTATCATGCGGTTCATGTAATTCGGTGAGTACAATTTCATATAATAATAAGGCAAATTGTAGATAATGAGTATTAATACCTACTAATGTCAAATTATCTCAAGGGAAATATTTTTCCCTATGGTCCATAACTGGTATATTTTATACTAGAGTTATTACGTGTCGTAATCTTATATAATTCGCTATTTCCTTGTATTTTTATTATATTTACCTAATGATTTTTATCCCAGAGAGCGGTGGTAGCTCAATAGTAAGGGCACGAGCCCCTGGATTTTTCAAATCTATGTAGGAATCTAGCGTACCTGGAGCGTCTGCCACAGCCTCGCAGAACTGGCGTGTGCGCCAAAAGCTAGTCTATCTATCTATTTCTATTTCTATCGGCCGAGCTCCGCGTAGGGCGAAGCCCGGAGCGTCCCCCTCCGCCTCGCAGAGCTGGGTTTTGGCAAGCACACGCGCAGCGTGTGCGCCAAAAGCTAGTCTATCTATCTATCTATTATATATAAAGCTAAATTACCACTCACTGACTCACTGACTGATCGGGGGTGTTTTTGAAGGGGAAGGAGGGGGTTTAGGACTTTTCGATGTATGGGGGGTGGGTTTAGATTTTTAATCAACGCAGCTTTTTTTGTTTTTTTTTTCGAAATTCAAGATGGCCGCCGAGTATGGCTTAGCGGGAAAAAAAAAATGTATGGAAACGTGGGGCGGTTTAGACTGTCAAAGATTGTTGTTTATGGGTTAGGAATGGAAAAAAAATAAAATGTCAAAAAAACAAGATGGCGGCGGTGCAATCGGGGTTCGAAAAAAAAAATTAGAGTCATTTTTGCGCAGTCGTACTGAAGGGACGCGCATAGACAGTGGAAAACTTTCTTTTGGAAATTCTTGCAAGTATAGTCGACTCGACGACCCCATCCATAGATTATAGAAATTCAATATGGCGGCGGCGCTGGCGGCCATTTTGTCCCAAGAAAAATTTTTCCATTTTTCGAAGGCGTTTTTCGGGTGGATGGCAACACTTTAGAGAATCGCTTGTAAGAAGGTTATGGTGGGGAATTTATTCGAGTGTTACCATGCGTGACGATTTCTACCAAATTCATGGTAGTTTTCGGGCCATGGGAGAAAAGGGTAGGAAAAAAAAATTTTTGATTCTCGATAAATCGAGTATGCAGTTTTGTGGCAACCCCGACCCGCTTGGGCTTTTTTGTAGTTTTTTTGAAAAATTCTGGCAACACTGGAAATTATCGGTAAAAAACGTTTTTTCGACATTGTCGTCTTCTAGGAGCCCTGTGGGTCAGAGGAAGCGTCGGAGGAAAAAACGAAAAATGAGGGTTGATGGTTTATACGATCCAGAATAAGGGAAAAATATGGCCATTACAAAATTCAAGATGGCGGACGCGCTGGCGGCCATTTTGTAAAACGTAAAATTTTCGAAAAAATTGTTTTTGATTTTTCGGGTAGATGGCAACATTTTAGAGAATTTCGTTGTATGTGGCAGGGGTAGACAAATTATTCAAGTGTTGCCATGCGTTTGAATTTCTACCAAATTCATGGTAGTTTTTGAGCCATGGTAGAAAATGGTAGGGAAGAAATTTTGACGTTTTGCGAAAATCCGAGTATGCAGATTTATGGCAACTCCGACCCGCAATGGCCTCATGGTAGTTTTATTGAAAAATTCTGGCAACACTGGCGACAGCGGACCAAAACATTTTTTCGACATGGTCATTTTCCAAACTCTCTCTGGGTCCGAGGACGCACGGGAGAAAAAAACGAAAAATGTGGGTTGGTGGGGTATACGACCCAGAATATGGGAAAAATATGGGCATTCGGAAATTCAAGATGGCGGACGCGCTAGCGGCCATTTTGTGAAAATTTCACTTTTTCGAAATTTTATTTTCAATTTTTCGGGCAGATGGCGACACTTTAGCGTTTTCCAATGTACTAGGCGGATATGTGTCTTGTCAAGATGTGTTGCCAGGTGAAAAAAATTTTTGGTAGTTTTTGGTAGTTTTCGAGATATGGCCCAAAAAGGTCGAAAGTAGAAATAACGACTTTTTGGTAAATTCATTGCCAGGTACCTAGAGGGCGGGTCTATTAAAATGACATTTGACTATTTTAATCTCATTCGCATGGCAACACTCGGAGCGGCGGGGAGGTGAATCCCGAAGGCATGGTCTACTTCCAGAGGCTCTGGAGGACTCATTATACGTTGAAGGGAAAAAGTAAAAATGCAGTTCGATGTGGTATATAACGTAAAATGCCTAAAAAATACTGGCTTCAAAAAAATAAAAATGGCGGACCAAGTGGCGGCCATTTTGTAAAAATGAGAATTTTTCAGAATTTTCAAAGTGGTTTTTGGGGCAGTTGCAGTTAGCAAAGCTAAATTTTGATAAAGACTTTTGTTGTAGAACCCTATAAGACCTATCGACTGGTTATAATTTTTTCCCAATTTTATGGGTAATTTTCGAGTTTTACTCCAAAATGTAAAAACTCGAAATAACGACTTTTGCTAGAAAATAAGTATGAGGATCTGTCAGAAATGGTCATTTATTTCCATTTCGATCCAATTTTGAAAAATAAATCAACAGTCGAAAGAAAAAAAATAAAAACTCCACGTCATGTTGGTATTAAATTTTCCCATACATTCTGTACTGGAGCCGACCGCAAAGATAAGTTTGTACGAATTTGTATAGGGAATCGGTTGCATAGTATTGCGGTACTGTCTTTTATCATACAAAATGACTATGTAACTTTGCGTGGGCATAGGCAGAGTACATTTATTATGCCTTAATTTTCGCAAAGTCCTAGGCGGAGCGCCGCGTAGGGCGCAGCCCGGAGCGGCCAATCAAGTGATGTAATTTTGCTAATGTATAGGCGGAGCGCCGCGTAGGGCGAAGCCCGGAGCGGCCAAAGAGTTAATGTATATTTGCGAAGCCACAGGCGGAGCGCCGCGTAGGGCGAAGCCCGGAGCGGCCAAACAAATGATGTAATGTTGTGAAGCCATAGGCGGAGCGCCGCGTCGGGCGAAGCCCGGAGCGGCCAAACAGTTAATGTATTTTTTCGACGTCATAGGGGCACAGCCCGGAGCGGCAAACATATAATGTGATTTTGCAAAGACATCGGCGGAGCGCCGCGTAGGGCGAAGCCCGGAGCGGCCAATTTAGTTATGTTATTCTGCAACTGCTTAGGCGGAGCGCCGCGTAGGGCGAAGCCCGGAGCGGCAAATTAAGTGATGTAATTTTGCAAAGTCATAGGCGGAGCGCCGGGTAGGGCGCAGTCCGAAGCGGCCAAACAAATGATGCAATCCCGCAAATCCATAGGCGGAGCGCCGCGTAGGGCGAAGCCCGGAGCGGCCAAACAAATGATGCAATCCCGCAAATCCATAGGCGGAGCGCCGCGTAGGGCGCAGCCCGGAGCGGCCAAACAAATGATGTGATTCTGCAAAGCCACAGGCGGAGCGCCGCGTAGGGCGAAGCCCGGAGCGGCCGAATAAATCATGTCATTTTGCAAGACCGCAGGTCAAACTAGGTACGCGAGGCCGGAGGCCGAGTGCCCTCCGGACCGAAGGCCTGGTTCTTTAGGACCCATTTGATGGAACATAGGGCATCAAAAAAAGAATAAGAACGCCATTGCGAACGGTCCAACCCAGCCATGTAATCTAAGCGAGGCCGTAGGCCGAGCTGCGTATCGCGAGGCCGAAGGCCGAGCTCCGCGTAGGGCGAAGCCCGGAGCGTCCGCCTCGCAGAGCTGGGTTTTGGCAAGCACACGCGTAGCGTGTGCGCCAAAAGCTAGTCTATCTATTATATATAAAGCTAAATTACCACTGACTCACTGACTCACTGATCGGGGCATTTTTTGGGGTGGAAGGGGTCGGTTTAGGACTTTTTGACGTATGGGGGGTGGGTTTAGATTTTTAATCAACGCAGCTTTTTCTTGTTTTTTTTTTAAAATTCAAGATGGCCGCCGAGTATGGCTTAGCGGGAAAAAAAAAATCTATGGAAACGTGGGGCGGTTTATACTGCTCGAGATTGTTGTTTATGGGTTAGGAATGAAAAAAAAATAAAATGTCAAAAAAACAAGATGGCGGCGGTGTAATTGCGGTTTGAAAATCCGATTTAGAGTCACTTTTGCGCAGTCGTACTAAAGAGACGCGCATAGACAGTGGAAAACTTTCTTTTGACATTTGTTGCGGGTATAGTCGACTCGACGACCCCGTCCATAGATTATAGAAATTCAAGATGGCGGCGGCGCTGGCGGCCATTTCGTCCCGAGAAAAATTTTTACATTTTTCGAAGGCGTTTTTCGGGTGGATGGCAACACTTTAGAGAATTGCTTGTAAGAGGGCTATGGTGGGGAATTTATTCGAGTGTTACCATGCGTGACGATTTCTACCAAATTCATGGTAGTTTTCGGGCCATGGGAGAAAAGGGTAGGAAAAAAAAATTTTTGATTTTCGAAAAATCGAGTATGCAGTTTTGTGGCAACCCCGACCCGCTTGGGCCTTTTGGTAGTTTTTTTGGAAAATTCTGGCAACACTGGGAATTATCGGTAAAAAACGTTTTTTCGACATTGTCGTCTTCTAGGAGCCCTGTGGGTTAGAGGAAGCGTCGGAGGAAAAAACGAAAAATGAGAGTTGATGGGTTATACGATCCAGAATATGGAAAAAATATGGGCATTGCAAAATTCAAGATGGCGGACGCGCTGGCGGTAATTTAGTAAAACTTAAAATTTTCGAAAAATTTGTTTTCCATTTTTCGCATGGATGGCAACATTTTAGGGAAACGCGTTGTATCGGGTAGGGATAGACAATTTATTAAAGGGTTGCCGTGCGTTTGAATTTCTACCAAATTCATGGTAGTTTTTGAGCCATGGTAGAAAATGGTAGGGAAGAAATTTTGACATTTTACGAAAAATCGAGTATGCAGATTTATGGCAACCCCAACCCATAATGGCCTCAAGGTATTTTTGTTGAAAAATTCTGGCAACACTGGCGACAGCGGACCAAAACATTTTTTCGACATGGTCATTTTCCAAAGTCTCTGTGGGTCCGAGGACGCACGGGAGGAAAAAACAAAAAATGTGGGTTGGTAGGGTATACGACCCAGAATATGGGAAAAATATGGGCATCCGGAAATTCAAGATGGCGGACGCGCTAGCGGCCATTTTGTGAAAATTTTACTTTTTCGATATTTTATTTTCAATTTTTCGGGCAGATGGCGACACTTTAGCGTTTCCCAATGTACTAGGCAGATGTGTGTCAGGTTGAGATGTGTTGCCAGGTGAAAAAAAAATTTGGTAGTTTTTGGTAGTTTTCGAGATATGGCCCAAAAAGGTCGAAAGTAGAAATAACGACTTTTTGGTAAATTCATTGCCAGGTTCCTAGAGGTCGGGTCCATTTAAATGACATTTGACTATTTTAATCCCATTCGCATGGCAACACTCGGAGCGGCGGGGAGGTGAATTCCGAAGGCATGGTCTACTTCCAGAGGCTCTGGAGGACTCGTTATACGTCGGAGGGAAAAAGTAAATATGCAGTTCGATGTGGTATATAACGTAGAATGCCTAAAAAATACTGGCTTTAAAAAAATCAAAATGGCGGACCAAGTGGCGGCCATTTTGTAAAAATGTGAATTTTTCAGAATTTTCAAAGTGGTTTTTGGGCAGTTGCAGTTAGCAAAGCTAAATTTTGATAATAAATTTTGTTGTAGAGCCCTATAAGACCTATCGACTGGTTATAATTTTTTCCCAATTTTCGGGGTAGTTTTCGAGATTTACCCCGAAATGTAAAAACTCGAAATAACGATTTTTGGTAGAAAATAAGTATGAGGATCTGTCAACATTGGCCATATATTTCCATTTCAATCCAATTTTGAAAAATAAATCAACAGTCGTAAGAAAAAAATTAAAAACTCCACGTCATGTTTTCCCATACATTTTGTACTGGAGCCGACCGCAAAGATAAGTTTCTACGATTTTGTATGGGGAAACGGTTGCATAGTATTGCGGTACTATATTTATAATACAAAATGACTTTGTAACTTTGCGTGGGCATAGGCGGAGCGCCGCGTAGGGCGAAGCCCGGAGCGGCCAAACTATAAATGATGTCATTTTGCGAAGATGAAGGCGGAGCGCCGCGTAGGGCGAAGCCCGGAGCGGCCAAACACGTGATGTTATATTAAGAATGCATAGGCGGAGCGCCGAGTAGGGTGAAGCCTCGAGCGGCCAAACAATTAATATATTTTTGCGAAGCCATATGCGAAGCGCCGCGTAGGGCGAAGCCCGGAGCGGCCAAACAAATAATGTAATGTTGTGAAGCCATAGGCGGAGCGCCGCGTCGGGCGAAGCCCGGAGCGGCCAAACAGTTAATGTATTTTTTCGATGTTATAGGGGCACAGCCCGGAGCGGCAAACATATTATGTGATTTTGCAAAGACAAAGGCGGAGCGCCGCGTAGGGCGAAGCCCGGAGCGGCCAATTCAGTTATGTTATTCTGCAACTACTTAGGCGGAGCGCCGCGTAGGGCGAAGCCCGGAGCGGCCAATTAAGTGATGTAATTTTGCAAAGTCATAGGCGGAGCGCCACGTAGGGCGCAGCCCGAAGCGGCCAAACAAATAATGCAATCCCGCAAATCCATAGGCGGAGCGCCGCGTAGGGCGCAGCCCGGAGCGGCCAAACAAATGATGTAATTCTGCAAAGTCACAGGCGAAGCGCCGCGTAGGGCAAAGCCCGGAGCGGCCAAATAAATCATGTCATTTTGCAAGACCGCAGGTCAAACTAGGTACGCGAGGCCAGAGGCCGAGCGCCCTCCGGGCCGAAGGCCTGGTTCTTTAGGACCCATTTGATGGAACATAGGGCATCAAAAAAAGAATAAGAACGCCATCGCGAACGGTCCAACCCAGCCATGTAATCTAAGCGAGGCCGCAGGCCGAGCTGCGTATCGCGAGGCCGAAGGCCGAGCTCCGCGTAGGGCGAAGCCCGGAGCGTCCCCCTCCGCCTCGCAGAGCTGGGTTTTGGCAAGCACACGCGTAGCGTGTGCGCCAAAAGCTAGTCTATTATATATAAAGCTAAATTACCACTCACTCACTCACTCACTGATTGGGGTGTTTTTGCGGTGTGAAGGGCAGTTGCAGTTAGCAAAGCTAAATTTTGATAATGACCTTTGTTGTAAAACCCTATAAGACCTATTGACTGGTTAGGATATTTTCCCAATTTTTGGGGTACTTTTCGAGATTTACCCCGAAATGTAAAAACTTGAAATAACAAGTTTTGGCAGAAAATAAGTATAAGGATTTGTCAAAAATGGTCATATGTTTCCATTTAGATCCAATTTTGAAAAATAAATCAACAGTCAAAAGAAAAAAATGAAAATCTCCACGTCAAGTTTTCCCATACATTTTGTACTGGAGCCGACCGCAAAGGTAAGTTTCTACGATTTTGTATGGGGAAACGGTTGCATAGTCTTGCGGTACTATCTTTATGATACAAAATGACTTTGTAACTTTGCGTGGGCTTAGGCGGAGCGCCGCTTAGGGCGAAGCCCGGAGCGGCCAAACAATTAATGATGTCATCTTGGGTTGATGAAGGCGGAGCGCCGCGTAGGGCGAAGCCCTGAGCGGCCAAACAAGTGATGTTATATTACGAACGCATAGGCGGAGCGCCGAGTAGGGTGAAGCCCCGAGCAGCCAAACAATTAATATATTTTTGCGAAGCCATATGCGGAGCGCCGCGTAGGGCGAAGCCCGGAGCGGCCAAACAAATGATGTAATGTTGCGAAGCCATAGGCGGAGCGCCGCGTAGGGCGAAGCCCGGAGCGGCTAATCAAGTGATGTTGTTTTGCAAATATATAGGCGGAGCGCCACGTAGGGCGAAGCCCGGAGCGGCCAAACAAATGATGCAATTCCGCAACTCCATAGGCGAAGCGCCGCGTAGGGCAAAGCCCGGAGCGGCCAAATAAATCGTCGTTTTGCAAGACCGCAAGTCAAACTATGTACGCGAGGCCGGAGGCCGAGCGCCCTCCGGGCCGAAGGCCTGGTTCTTTAGGACCCATTTGATGGAGCCATAGGGCATCAAAAAAGAATAAGAACGCGACTGCGAACGGTCCAACCCAGCCATGTAATCTAAGCGAGGCCGCAGGCCGAGCTGCGTATCGCGAGGCCAAAGGCCGAGCTCCGCGTAGGGCGAAGCCCGGAGCGTCCCCCTCCGCCTCGCAGAGCTGGGTTTTGGCAAGCACACGGGCAGCGTGTGCGCCAAAAGCTAGTTATTGTATATAATTCTACAATATTCCCCTTATTTTTAATTAAATATTTCGTGCAAAATAGCAGTAAATTAAATATTTGTAACATTAACCTGCTCTTTACTTTACCCTTATTGCCCACCGGGAAAAATATTTCCCATGAAATTACAAAAAAACTGTAAGCCCTGCTTTGTTTTATTGATAATATTTAATTATTTTACGCCCAAAACAGTAAAAAAATAGTTGCATCCTTATATTTAGATAAGACAAGATATCCAAGAGGATATCTTGTAGTCCTGTAAGAGTTTATATAATATAAAAAATATTAATAATATGTCCCATGTTGGTCGGAGACTTAAAAAGAATGTGCCAACTGTGTTTCTTGCCTAGCATGTCGTAAAAGGCGACTTAAGGGGTTTTGGGTATGTCATTCTAAAGGCGACGAGCTAGCCACTTGTCACTACTTTTTCACAATTTTCCATCTAACCCCTTGTTTCTGGTTGAATGTAGTTAAAGAGGCCTGCTGCCTCTATGTCTGCCTACCCCTTTGTGGATAATGGGCGTAATGTTATGTATGTACTTATATCAATTTTTCAAGTTAAGTTCTCATAGCAAAATGTTTATCAATTATCAATAATCAAATCACTAATTCTTACTGTTTCATTAAATACTAAGTATTGTATTTGTACTTAGTAGAATCATCAATCTCTTATAAGTAACTCTTATATAAAAATAATAATTATTAAAATTACTATTACACTCTTAGTTCCAGTCTCAACAAAGATAATTAAATCACCGTTTAGAATTAACAAAGGTACCTAGATCACAATAAGTAGGACAGTCATACTTACATTTAGAATTAAGAAACTCACTACTGAACTACAGTAAACATTTATGTTGAAAACAGTTATAAAATCAAATAAAAAACACAGGGCCGCCAGCGTCCGCCAAAGCGTTGCCGCGAGAAATGAAGTTAGGCGAGCGTGCACGACAACTTCCGAAATCAGTTTCGGTTTCGGCAAAAGTTTCGGCCAATTTTGGCCGAAACCGAAACTTCTGCCGATACTTGATTTTTGGCCGAAACCAAAACCGAAACCGAAACTTCGGTCGGACACTACTCCTTACAATACTTTCCTTTCTATGTAAAATTATTCACCATTTTTAATAGAGATCAAAATATGGTTATATGGGTATTTCCGATATCTGGTAGTATTCCTAAGAATCTCTCGCGCACATGCTTAAATACAGAGTGATGCCACATATTATGTGACTTCACTCTGTATTATGACAGCGCGGAGTCCTTTTTTTTCTTAGTTCGTACAATAAACAGTAAGTATGTACGTAGTACGTACGTACGTACGTACGTACAACAGAGGGTCACTGCCCATTTAAATTATTTTATATTCATGTTTTTCACCTAAATTTAATAAATTATCTAAGAAATGACGTAAGTAACTTATTTTATGAAAAAAAGATTTTTAAAAAGTGTACTTAATAATAACGTTTTTAATTGGTTTTATCTCTCAATCAGTCTAAATGATGCCTGTAGCAACATCTGTCTGTGTCAAGTCTATACGAAATCTAAAATTTAAGTGACTGACCAGACATGATTTTATCAACCCACGCCAGTAATCCCCGAAGGGGTAGGTAGAGTCCAAGGAGCAGATAGCTCCATAAACCACAGCCCAAAACAAAGTCGGCTTAAATGGACAATTGTAAAAAAGTAGTAACAAATGGCTAACTCATCGCATTACACGATAGACCCTATAACCATTTTACCATTAGTAGTCTTTTAGTCACTAGGCAAAGAACACAAATGGTTTATTCTTTTTAAATCCCAGACCAGCTTAGGATATGGTTTTAGGAGTCTAGATATGGTTTATACAAGTGAAAGTAATAAAAATGGTGGTCCAGTCTAGTGCTAGTTTTCCTGAACTATCAAGTATTTTTAGAGAAACTAATCTACTGCATAGTGTAGGTTTTTAAACTGGTCGACTCGTCCCCTATCGCGATAATGAGTAGGTATGGGCGTTCCTCTTTAAAACAATATATTACAGAAAATATATAATCGACTTGGCGGGGGCACTACCGTGCCCCCAGATTATAACCACACAAAAATGCTTCTTAGAATAAATACATTTGCTTGCATGAGCTGTCCTCTAGACATTATTATACCGTTTCTCATCACAGCGAGTTATGGGATATAACTAACTAACTAAACTTCACGCCACTTCCCTAGCGGGGTAGGCAGAGAGAACCGAACGCCATATGGCATAAAAGGGACATAGAAGATTGTCTTATCTTCTATAATAAATAAACACCAAGACAAGTTTCTAAAGTCGAAGGTCCTTTATTTCCATGTACTTATACAACTTAGTCTGAAGTATCACATGAATTCGTAATTAAATTGAAATAAACTTCTTATAGATTACGGGAAGATAAATATTTAAGCTACCTAATTCAATAGTGTCATACACACTACGTACTAACTTGTACACTGAAACATACCACTTTTGAGATTATTTTAATAAATGCCACATAATAATACCTAAATATTATTTTACAACAATTTAATCCAAATAAAAAGAAAGCTTTTATTTAATAATATTCTGAAACCTAATATTACTGATGGTAAAATAGATTTAGCCACTTGTCTAAGTGATATGCGAGCCTGTATGTATTTAAGTAACGACTCTGCAATGGATGCTTTATTTGTAGCTACATAGACCTTAAACATGTGGCACATAGTTCAATATCTCAATGTTGATTTGTATTATATTCGGATATAAAATTAATTAATGAGATCTTGATATTTATTACAAGCGGATTGGGAATCAAAATTAAAAGTAAATTATAATAAGCATAACAAATTGTACCTACACTAAACGAACTTTATATAAACATACTATTGAGACGGCTTCAAAGAACAATAACAAATGCACACAGAAGTTGCTGTCCGACTTATCTATAGGACAACTTGTCCAACATAGTCTTTGCCTATCATTGTCACGCGTAAATTTGGCGAGTTCAGACTCCTATTTCTTATACGCAAAGAGTTCCACAGCGCGCAGCCGTAAATTGCAAGTGCTAGGTGTCCTAATATTGTTGTATAAGAAAATTGGTATTTTAGGATTCATCATGCTATCTTAATCTTAACTCTTAAGAATTCCATACCACATTTATTATTGCGTTTTAAGAACTGCGTTTCACTGAGAGAATCGCCTGTTTGCCAACTGGACTTGCAAAGTTACTACTCAAAAAGCGACTAGTCTACTCAGCAGACATATTTTCGTGACACCTTTTATGTGTGCGCCAGTGTCCTACTTTTAATAGCTTATTTAGTCTTTTGCCACATATCCCCCTCTGTATCTCGCCTCGCCCTAACTTCGCACGTCGCGTGAAATAGGATTTTGATCATAGTTCAAGTAATGCTTAATTTTACATGCACAATTTCTGCAGAACGTTGCTAAGTGATTTTATTAAACAAATAACATTTACTTTGATAAACAACCAACCGAAACGAGGGCACGAGTATAAACATCATACTCGCGTCGATGACGAAACCCATCGACCATCACAGAAAACATCACCCGAGGCGATTGTCACAACATCAACCCGTGGCATGCATTGCGTTTTTTCTGTCTACTCCCGCGAGTCAAAATGAGTCAAAAGAGAAAAGCAATCAAGCCGTCTCCAACACAATTCATGTAAACTATAATACTTTGTATTCTATTGTTGACTCAACCGCCCCGTGAAACATTGTGTTCGAGTCGGCCGAGACGTTAACGAGTCTATAATATTACTGTTAATGAATCATACTCTGATTTATTTTTTATTGATGAAGTCATCATTATCTTTACACTAAGGATCCGATTACTATTACGGTATTCTACTTGATCATTGAAAGTGGTATACCTAAATCATATATAACAGTGACTTCGAGAGGGTAACAATAGTAAATATTTTGTGTATAGTGAGGTTGATTGTTATTAGTTAATCTCGGCAGGTTAGTGACATAGTTTTACATAATGCTCAATGCACTTTGCACTGGTATCATTATATTTGTAAACGCAAAATTGGGGTAGCAAAGTAGTATTTAAGTCCTCTCAAATATTCGAGCAACTTTTGGGTTTCAAAATGTTCCCTGTTCCCCGAAACAGTCAGCCCGTGTGTAAAAATAACAATGTAAATAAAAACAAACTTTTATTTTTAAATGAAACCCTCTACGTGATTTAACTAATTAAACAGAAGTAGTAGCTTTCAAGTGAGATGTTAATCGTAAGTGATGCATTTGAGTGACCAGAAAATACACACGAAATTTTATTTTTATTACACGGGCTTCTATTTAGTAGTCAAAATATTCACTTATCAATATTTATAGATACGTACACAATTTATTTAGGTGAAATACAGATATTTAATTAGATAATCAGCAACCAAATAATTACCAAACGAGAATTATTGTTTATCAATATGTTACCTAATTGCGAAAATCATATCAATTATATTTTCAAAAACTATATACCTACTAACAAGTGACTGACCTAAGTAGGTATAACATTATTATTACATTTTAGTTATTATTCGAACTATTAAATTATTATATTCCAAATTAATAGTTTTATGATTGGTAAGCAAATAATAAAATTTTATAGGATCCAGTGAATTTTGTGGCCTTAACTAAATAAAAATGCAAACAGTACATTCTTGTCATAAATACTAAATAAACATAATAATAAGTTTTTCGACAGTTAAAAACAGGTTCAAAAAGTCTAAACTTTAATTAATCAGCACTTATAGTTATATAATAAAAATGGTAGACCAATAAGGTCATACGTAATCAACAGTTATTTATTTACAATTAAACGACTCAAACATTTGATTACATACAAAAATAAAGATTTCGCAATGAACGATTGGCTAAGAAGCACAATTAATTACCGCACTGTACAGGCAACAAAACCAGGGGCTTTATTATATCCAAGAACTTGTTTCTTTGGAACTAGATAAGCGATATGTACTATAGATAGACACACCATATATTTACACATTTAAATACTTTAATCATTAGAAGGGAAGGGAGGAAATGTTTGGATTCTGTAAAAGAATAAATTTATTATTGACGAAACACCTCGATGATTTTAGTATATAGGTACCCCAAGAATATAAATGATTTATAATGATTTAAGAACGGTACGGATGCATGTTAGATCTGAACAGTTGTAAAAAAACTCTTACATAAATGAAACAAAAAGCGAATGTTTACTGTAGGTTGTTAGCTACTTTGATTATTTTTATTTTTATTTCTTTTATAACGGTTAGGGGTCACTACATAGTGTAGACGTGTCGTCATGCCACTACGACTTCACACATAATGTTTTCTATAATTCTAAACATTTTCCGAAGGTGTACAGCGTTTGAAAAATAAATGGTTTCTTATTCGCATCCGTCTTAAGCATTTAAGTTCATAAGTAATGAAAGTCCAGTAAGAAATTTTATTGTTCATATGGTTGATGTTTTTATTCATACACAATTTGTCAGAAAACTATTAGTTACTATTTATTATGCAGAAAGAATTCCTCTTACTACATATTATGTTCGTAACTTCTAGTATAGAGAGTATATCATTTAGCCCTAACTATTTCTACGTTGTGTATATTTCTTTTAAATGCTTCCAGTTTATTATGTTTTATCACTTTTAAGATAAGAAGACTTTGTGAATATGTGTAGTTTTACTTTAGAAATAAAATAACTTTTTATGATTATTACAAGATACCTTAAAATATGTAGGTAATTTATATTTACGAGTACACATATCTAAAGTTGGATATATTATTTAACGTCGAAAATGCGATAATCCGCAGAATATTATACTACTGACAGTTTATAGACAATTTTATAACAGTGTAGGTAATAGTTAAATAGTATGCAAACCAATTTTTAATTATTGCTTTCCGCTACCTCGCCTACAAATTACTCGAGAATAGTTATATTTATAATCAAATACTTTCGTCCCAGTTTAATGTTTACTGCATGTGCATACTGTCAGTCACGATGACCAGGTTTCCATCTGCTGTTGTAGCAGTTGTGACGCAATTGTTATATCAGTTCCAAATCTATAAAATAATCGTGTACAATGTTTTCTAACGTCTGGAGAAAAAAGTAAACATCAAAGCTACTGTTGATGTTACTTGTGATGAGAGTATATCCTAAACATCTCATGTTTTATTATAGGCAATATGGAACTAAATCGCCGTTAATTTGACCTTGAGAGGTCTTACCCAACATCAATTTAGATACAATACATAAAATGTAAATAATGCGTAGAGGGTTTAGACAGATTTTGACAACTTATTTGAAGTCAACTCACTTGTAGACAAGAGTTTGACAACTTATGATAATAACTTTAAATATTTGCCTTTCAAATTCATAGTGCCAGAGAAACCATCGGCCCTAATTAGTATCAAGACCTTACTGAAAGATTCAGTTATGGACTGATTCGTCGTCTTCATGTTAAATTGTACTATTCATGCCTGGCCATTTCTAATTTATTCATATACGTGGTGTCCTCATAGTTGGTATTGTGCTTTCCTGAGTGAATATTTATGCTACTAACAGCTCTCGTATATCCTTATTTTAATATTCTCTTTGGAAAAACTATAGATACAACTCCCGTAAGAACACTATCCAAAACCGAATTCATTGCCTCACCAGCTCTACTGGTTAAAATAGCCAAATGAAATCACACAAACTCTCGCGCAACCATCACACACTTAACCTAACAAGAATACAGAAAAAAACAACATACATTTAGTACATAAAATTAACTGATATTCATAAAATCCATATCACATACCTTCCATATTTACAATTCAGTCCATTCTCCACAGTCGTAATAATAAAAGCATATTTACATAAACAGACATACATTACAAACAAAAAGATTTAGAGAGCACACAGAGTTCGTCGCCTCCAAACCTTTATCAAAGATAAAATATAAAAATAACACATTTAATTTTGACACGGCCTCTGCCGGCGTCGCGTCCATTACGAAACAAATTACGACAAATACTACATAATTCATAAAAAGCTGAAAAGATTTCATTCGTCCCTGTGAACTCGCGTAAATCATTGTGACATGTTATACATTCTTTATGACTTCTAAAAAATTCTTATTTTTCTTCCAACTAACTCTTTTCATACTAATATAAAGCGACGGTAGGTATCCATGTTTACATAGGTACCAAACAGCTAAACTACGCCTTGACGAAGACATACGTAACCTAATTTAATGCAGGGTTTTAGATCTTTTGGATCGCTTCAATGCTTTTGAAGTTCTCACCCAGGGCAGCATGAAGTCACTGAAATAAAAAAAAATGCTATTAATCCTATTATCAAATTATTTTAACACACTTAATTATGTTTTTCAAAAGAAACTAAAACTAAATACCTCTTTATGCTACCGCTATTGTCAAAAATAAATAGTGCCCAAGGGCGGATCCAGGGGGAGGGTCATGGGGGTCATGACCCCCCCCTGGGCTGGGTCCAGGACCTAGGTGGACCACTAAGTAAAATTGTTAAACATAATGTTTTTTAAATGTCCCAAAGGCCCTTTCGTACAACCCTGTCAAAGGCCTTCTTCATATCCACAAAACCGAAAAAAACCTTCTGGCTTTTGGCCAGATGCTTCTCCACGATGTAAAGAAGAGAGAAGACTTGATCCGTGCATCCTCTACCATTCCGGAAACCCCCCTGTGCCTCCCACAACATTACATCGGATTTCACTCTCATTCTCCTTTCAATAATCTTGCCATACACCTTTGCTGCTAAGCTGATCAAATGATGGCTCCATGACTGGCACAGTCCATTGGGACCTTTCCGTTTCTCCAGCATAGATTGCTCAAGAACCAGAAAGCATCCTGGACGCTAGCGCCACCTAGCTTGATCATCTCCGCAGATACCTTGCCTATTCCCGCGGCCTTTCCACTTTTCAGACTTCGTATCGACTATTCAATCTCATTCATAGTGATGTCTTCATCAGACGCTGGCACCACAGAATCAGACATAGCCTCACTTGAGAGAGAGTTGGCACTGAGGTGCCAACATCCGAGACATACTCATACATTTCTCCAAAATATTTACTCCACCGTTCTAACACCTCATTCGGGTTTGCAAGAATGTCACCAGCTTTAGATTTAATCTTTCCCATTCTGGACGCCGACGAATACCCCCGAGACTTCTTAACCTCCCTCCAAGAGAGCTTGGAATTAGCCTCGAAACTATTCGTCAGCCTCTCTTCTTCATTCATAGCTACTCTTTCACGCTTCTCTTTCACTAAAGCTTTAGTTTCACTCTTGCAATAACGGTATATTTTTTTCTTCATCTCAATCATATTATCATCCATTTGCAAAGAAGAGACATAGTCAAGCAGGCCTTCTTCTTTCTGGCTACGGAGGCTTTGACCTCCTCATCCCACGATGCGTCACCTTTCATTGTTCTACGTCTCTTTGCGCATCCACATGCTTCTTTTGCACTGTCCATCATACTCTCTTTCAAAATCATCTAAGTCAGAAAGACTCGCATTCGCAAGTCGTCATTGACTAAGCCTTACACTCCTTACACTTTCATCTTCCAGTTTTTTACTCCTTGTCCTCTCAGTGCCCCCGCATGGAGTACGCACTCGCCAGTGCCTCCACTTCTTGAAAAGCCCAGCAAACCGGCATACTACCAGGTAGTGGTCTGTTTCAAGAGTAGGGCCTCTGTAGGCTCTTGTATCCAATATACTATTGCGGGGGCAGCTATCAACTAAAATCAAATCAATCACACTTTTGGTTATTCCGTCTCCAAGTATACGTGTGAATATCCTTATGACGGAAAATAGTGTTTGCCACAAGGAGGTTCCGTTCCAAACATACTTCGAAGATTTGCTTACCAGCATCATTCACTCTCTTGTCTCCATATGGGCCAAGGACTGCTTCATAGTCAGATCGCTTAATGCCAACCCAACCATTCAAATCCCACACATAATTATCCTCTCATTTCCTTCAGTCAGGTCCAGAATTTCTCTTACAGACTCCCAGAACTCCTCTAGTTCTTGGGGTCCAGCTGAGCTTATTGGCGCATAGCCTGCAACCAGAAAGACTCGCGTAATACCCAGTTTAATACGAACCCAGAGAAGTCTCGGGCCAACTAATCCATAGTCTTTCACACCAGAGGCTAAGCGAGAGGAAAGCACTACTCTAACTCCACCGCTGGCATGACAACTCTGCTCCACACCAGACCACAGAGCCATCATACTACCGGGAAGCTCATCGGCATCGCTGCCCTTCCGCTTAGTCTCTGTCAAGCACAGAACATCCAGGCGTCTCTCATTCATTACGTCAATCATCTCATACATCTTATCTTTCATTCCACCTCTTATATTCCACGTGCCTATACGGCACTCTGTTCTCCTGTGTTTGGCGTGGCGTGAAGGGTGGCGGCCCCCTTCGCCGCACTCGCCACTTTTCCCACCGACGAGGGCTCGCCGGTGCGTGTCGCAACGGGAGAACGCCCTACCCCGCACTGCGGAACTAGTTCGGTCCAAGGTTGCAATCGGATTGGCAGGAGTCGCGACGATCACGCCCTTGGAACATGACCCCCTAAATCTTTAAGTAGAATACTGCAATCGAACTAAATTGATTTAAAAAAAGCTGCAGACGCTATTAATGATACTATAAGTGTTCTACAAAATAAAAGAAAAAATGCGGACGTAATTTACCGAGAGCTTTTTGAAGAGTCTAAAGAAGTAGCTGAGCAGCTAGATATAGAAATTAAATATCCCAGAATAGTATCAAGATAAATACATAGAGCCAATAACCAAACGGCTCAATCGGCTGAAGAGTATTTCCGCAGAGCTATTTACATCCCTCTTCTAGATTCAATAATAAGTGACCTACAGGACCGTATGTCTCCTGAAGTACTAAATTTGTTTCAGCTAAGCATTTTCATGCCAAAAAGCGAATACAGTAATCAGAAATTGCAACTGTGAAACAACTAGCAACCGATTATACATTGTTACTAGATAATACTCCAGTTTCAGTCGTTGTAAATGAATATCGGCTGTGGATGGTGAAGTGGCAGCGGAGTCATGATATACCGCAGTCGATTTCTGACTTTATTTTAAATTGCTATATTATATCTAACTTTATTGAGATTTATCCTAATATAAGAAATTTTTTATGTATTATGGCTACACTACCTGTTAGTGTAGCGACAGCGGAAAGATCTTTCTGTACGTTACGAAAAATCAAATCGTGGCTAAAGGCTTCCATCGTTGAAGAACGTCTAACCGGACTGGCATTTCTCCTCGTCCATAAAAACGTACCCATTGAAGCAGATGAAGTGATAACGCGTTTTGGAAGAAGTCGTAAAAGAAAAATTAATTTTGTCATTTAAATATATGTATTTTTAAGTACAGTAAGTAATTACATACATTAATAAAATACCTACTTTTTACTTGTATCTATGATTGATTATAAAAATTTAATTATAACTTCTTGTGCCTTGATCACGACTCTGTGGGGGGTCACAGAGTGGCACCAAAGCTGGATCCGCCCTTGATAGTGCCAAGGTAGGAATCAGTTTAAACAATAGATCAGTGATACCACCAACCAAAAAAAATAAATAGCCTTAATGCTTAACGCACCGTTACCCTACCCGGTGGGGGGACGGGTGGTGTGTGGGACTCCCGGGGGCCCTTGAGTAGGCGGTCCCTGCTCCGGGCAAAGATGGTAGTGGCCGGAGTATACCCACTAAAACTCCGCAGTACCCCTCATCGCATGAGTGAAGGTGTTTAAGGGGATTTCGGCACAGCCTTCGCTGCTTTGAATAATGCTTTATCTTGGCAATATGAAGGCATTAAATAAATAATGTGCCTTTAAAAAAAATGTTTAAAGGTTTTTCATTCGTTTTGGAATATGTTTAAGGAGATTATTGCTCCATGGACTCCGCCTACCCGTTCGTGGAATGCGGGCGTAAAGGTAGGTATTATGTAGTAGTAGTATGATGTAGGTATACGCTTTAGTCATGTTGGTCAACGTCCCATGGTCTGGGGCTAAAAATTAATGAGTCAATTGTGTTCCTTACCTGTCGTAAAAGGCGACTAATGATATATCGGGTTTTTGGGTTAGCGATTGTGTAGGCGACGAGCTAGCCACTTGTCACTACCTTTTCACAATTTTCCATCTAACCCTGCCCAGTTTTATTTTTGTCTGAATGTGGGTGAAGCAGCCTGCTATCCCTTTGATTCTGCCTACCCTTTCGGGGATTACCGCGTGAAGTTATGTATGTATGTACTAACGCTTCAGGTAAGGCGGGCACGATCTCGCCGAAAGCCATGACGGGCAGCGTGTCGGTGATCTCGATGAAGCGCACGTCACGCTGCGGCTGCGGCCAGATGGTGTAGACGGAGGGCTGCTGGCACGAGGTGGAGGCACCGCCCCACGGGTCGCGCTGTCGCTGTCGCAGCCGCTCCACGTGCCGTTGCTCGCGGATGCGCCGCATGTGCCATCTGCGACCATAATCGGAAACGTGTATGGTTTTTTACCAATACTTTTTGGTTCAGGGGAGGGCAATAAAATTTTTTTTCGATATTCCTAATCTTTGTACGTAATTATACCACTAGCTCGAGGGTGACAGAAATATCTTGAGGATTACGATATTCCAATTGTCTGGATTCCCAGCTTAAGATTTACAAAGCTCAGGCAGCCGTCGTTATTGGTCACTAAAAAGAAAAAAATAGCTTTACCTTAGTTGCCGCCTCTCTTCCGCTTCTAATTTTTGGTGCCGCTTTTCAAATACTTTATCATCCAGATTCTCAGTTCCTTCTAGCGTATAACAGCTGCTGTAGGGTTTTTCGCGCCATCGCGGTACCTATGAATAGTAAAGTTTTAGAACCCGAATTCAAAATTATCAATATAACCCTGGTGTCACATGATGATTGATTACACACAATTGTATCTGACATTTTCACATTTTAATTATACAACATGTTCGAAGATAATCTAAAACAAATTCTAGAAATAAATTCTAATTTCAGGAATAACTAAGGTCGAGACGAGTTGTATTTTGTTTGGAAGTCAGTAACTAGCGGTACAGTAACTATAGACTATAACGGGCTTACTATAACAAATGGTATTTTAAGTACAAATAAGATTTCCTACTATAAATAAATTAAAATGTTGTTGCACACGACGGGCATCCGCTATTCAATATATACGCAAAGCTATCGCAGACATTAAATTAACTTATTATTTAATATTATTATTTTATTAACTATGATGATTTACTTCTTGTTATACAAACCTCGACTGTAGGCCGCTTCTCTGGCTGCTCCACATCCTCCAGCTTCACGTCGGGGTCGAGGCCCAGGTACCAGGACAAGTCTGGATCGCCCACGCTAGTATAATATGGTTTGTTCGTCACCATACCCGGAACTGGTGACTTCTTTCCGCGACAAGCAGCTGTGTAAGGAATTTGAAGGTTCATTGGAAAGGAAAAAATCAATTGCATAAGATATATGCTATATTTCTAGAATGTGTTAATTAATTTTAAGTATATAATTAAATTTCCACGTTTCTTACAACATATTGGATGGTTGTTAGTGTTATATTTTATAAGAACATTGAAAAATCGTACTATAAAAAAATCCTTACCTTTACCCTTAACTAACTTCGGTTTCGGCCCAGGTGCAACTCCAACCGCCTTCTGAGCATTCTGAGTTTTCAAGTTCTTAACAAGACCGGTGGTGGAAAGAGCACGTTTTCGCCCTCGTTTGCTCTCAGTTCCCCGTTTGATTGGTTCCATTGATGGTTCACCCTGTAAATGGTCAACATTCAAATAATACATTGTATATTGCGAAGTGAACATTATTAAATACGTATTTAATTTAAAATAACAATTACGAATTTAAATTCAACTTACGCCTAGAAGACTGGAACCAATGAGACTATTAGTCCGAACTGTCCGTTTTTTATTTTTATCTATAATCCCCTTATCAGTAGTAGGACTAAAATCCACTGGATTCAATGTATCCAAATGCAAAGGAGAGCCAGTAGAGAAGAGGTCTTGAAACTCCACTGATTCTAGAGAGGGTAAGATATTTGATGCTAAATTATTTGAGTTCTCCCCGTAGGAGAAATCGCACAAGCTGGTCTCATTTCCAGGTTTGTTCGGATTGTACATCCGCCAGTCTATTTCTGGCTCTGTCTTTACTAAGTCTAGATCAGGATCCTCCACAATCATGGTCTTTGCTTCCTTTTTTATTTCTGATGGGTGTACATAAGTGGTTGGTAAGTTATACCTCTCAAGCTTAATTTTATTTGTAGTTTTTATTTTAGAATCGGTAGGATCGTATATGCGCCTGGACGTAGTTGTGGTGCCTTCGCCTAAAGCGTCAGAGCAAATTTTCATTCTTCCATGATTTGTTTTTTGCAACATAAGCTTTGGAATCGGCGATTGTTCTCTGAGGTCAGCTTCCCCGAGCTGGTACGGGTCTTCTCCCGTGGGCGTAGTATCAATCAGTTGAAGCCTATCTGAGAGTGATCCAGTAAATTGTGAAGTCCTTTTGGGTATAGTATTTCTTGACTTTCCATATGTATTTATCATTTTAGACTTCTTATTTAAACTAAATGAACTACCAAAATGTTTATCATCATCAAACACTTTGCCTGGAACAATCGTAAAATATTAAATATACTACAAATACTATGAATGTGGAAGTTGATGTTCTAAAAAACTTATTAAATTCTTAACTTTAAAATATCAATGGGAGTGAATAAATATATAATAATAAAAGACGATTTTAAAGTCCAGCTATATTAAAGTCTATTAAAGTAAATAAACCATTTTGACAATCACCACCTCCATACTAGATTATTTATTAATCAACTACGTAGTTACTGTAAATTATATTGGTTGACACTGCGAAAACAATTTATTTAATTTTTAGTAAATCAGTTACGGCTGAATTAGATTTAGTCGTTAAAATGTGCCAAACTCCCCAAAACATCACATTTTTGAGGTATTTGAGGACCAAGTTACCAAAACTGGCTCGTAGGCACGGTATTAGTACTAATAAATTGCTTACTGAATGTTAGAACAAGACATATGTTATGAAAAGTAATGGTCTCTAAGTTTTGATTGCCAGTATAAATCATATAACTTTATTGATGCCTTGCAGAATATTCGCATTAGAATGTTATAAAGAATTTCAAACAAAAAACAACTCAAAAATGTGACGTGATGGGAAAATTTTGACTGACTTGATGACTGAATTGTGTTATTTATATGCTGTTTGTCAGTATCAGCTGACATTGAAAGCGGCCGCGTGGAATCAATGTGGATCATTAGTTTCTACTTCAGACAATTGTTTGGAGGTTTTCCCTTTGATTTTGTTTTTAAACCACCTCTATGTACTTGGTTTTTGTGGATTCTGACTATGCACAAGCTGAAGTAAAGTTTGCATTTAGACCTTTGAAAGACGATACTTACAAGCTTGATTTATATTTGTATTTTAATAGAAGGTCATGTCAGGAGCTATAATAACCGTAGAGTTTGTGTGTTGAGGATTATGAATAGACACCGGATTATATGCATTTGCATGTGCATATGCAAATGCATAAGACGTTATTTATACATTATTGCATATTTTAGTATATGGTTTTTAATAGTGCTTATTTTAGTAGTTAAGTATGTCAGGCATGTTATATTATGTGGAAATAGTGAATACAGATTTTAGAAATATAACTGACGCCGTAGAAAAACTAAGGCCTTGGAAATATTGGAAGCAATATTGAACAGAATAACCAGCCAAACTCTGCCTGGAGTTTTCTGTAGAAAGGATACCAAATACCAAGTTATGCCTGGTAACATACGTTAACGTAGAGGTAATTCTCAGCGTACACATTTATATTAAAAGATAAACGTCACAAGTTTATTCAAATTTTATCTAGAAAAATGTTTAGTCGTTTCTGGTGACAAGAACTATTACACTGGTTAACAAAAAAAATATCAATTGTATGTTTTCTGTGATTTTTGTGTTTGTTTTTAACTCAGTTTAGTGCTTATTTTTCAAATATGAAATGACTTTTTCTGTGATAGCTCTTGCTTGTGAGTTACAACTACCTACTGTAATGTATCAGTTTTGTTTAAATTTTTGTGTTTTGTGAGACAGTGAAACATATTTTGTTATGACTTTTTTAAGAAGATGTTGTTTGCTTAATACATATAGTTTTTTATATGTTAGTGATGAATATATCTTTAAAAATTACGAAATCCTAAAACACTTCGTAAAAACTGCGTAAATTTAATACTTTAAGATAAAATTGTGCAATCAAGACCTGGCGGCTTGTCTTGATTATATGTTACCATAGTGCAGTGCAAAAATAAGTGCAATAATGTTAGTAAAACCCATGATTTGGCAATAACCGCGAAATGACCATATGGATTCCTACTTCTGTGTAATGAAAATATTTGGAAATCGAAGCAATGAGGGTTTTCAAAATTACAAAAACCGCCAGATGGTACGAGGGATTTTTCTGGTGATTTTATCACTGCCACTATTGGCTCCTTGTTGACAGCATGTCAGTTTGGTCTGACAACTAACCAATGAGGAGGGTGACAAGACCGCAAGTCACAGTTATGCCATCTTCTCGCCATCCAAATCTTCGTGAAAACCAATGCAATATATCAAAGTTAACCCTCTGATTCAGTTCTACTATAAATGTAGCCCGTCAGAATGTTAACTATTTATCAGAAGGATTTAAATAACTTAATAAGATGTCTGAACTTATAAAAAGACGCTTCTGAAGTTTTAGCACCTCGTTTAAAAGAAAGGCGCAAGAAGTTAGTTTGCTTACTACATAAACCAACATGGCTCTATCGTATTCCATCGTACCCGAGAAAATATGATGTTATCTGGTATTATCATGAAGAAAATAAAATATTAGCATAAAAATTCACTTTATGCACTGGCATTTAGATCGATTTCGACAAAATTTGCTTGCTTTCAGTGAGTAACAGGGTCATAGATTTTTCATCAGGATATACAGACAATGGAAGAACATTATTGATGAAGATGGAACCCAAATATGATGCCTGACTACAGCTGGGTTGTGCAAAGAGATCAGCGCATAGTTGTTTCAAAGATTTTCATCTAACCCAGCCTAGTTTTGTTTTTGGCTGAATCTGGTTCAAGGGGCCTGCTGCTCCTTTGACTCTGCCTACCTCTTCGGGGATTATGGGCGTGATGTTATGTTGTGTGATGTGTGTATAAAATATAATTTGATAGTGTAGATAGAATAGGACTTTCGCTCAAGTTTGTAGTAATTTTACTTGTATTAGTAGAAACAGTAAAACTCTCCATAAGTAGAGCTGTTAGCAGTCTTCCAGTATTTTTTCCTAAAGCTATATAAATGTCCAATAACAATAAAAATCTCTCAGGAAATAACTGTGAATTCAAAACAACAAAAAAACAGTGTAAAAAGTCTGTTGGTGATTTTTTATGTAAAACAGTCATGCATATTTATGCCATTATTTTATATCAAACTGTGTCGAAATTCATAAATAAATTTACTTACTGCTTTCAGGTATTTCAATCTTTGTTCCAGGTGTCTTAGACATACGACTCAAACTTCCTAGCCCTGTAGAAGTTCTTCTCCTATTCCTTTGTATTCTTTGGATGACAGGATTACCACTAAAACGATTTACAATAATCGTCACAATAGTCACAATTTGAACAAATATATTAAGAATACATTCTATCGTTTAATTAGAGTGATAGACATAGATAAACATATTATATTTACCTATTTGATGTCACAGTATACAAAGCATCAGAACGGGGTTCAGTCTTTATTTCTTTCTTGACAAATGAACGCTTATTTTCAATCATCGTGAAATTTTCACAGCTTAAATTACTATCCAAAATCGAGGGGACGCCTAGGTCTCCTTGCAAGAAACTTGCCACGTCTGTAAATTATGCAGAAAATTTAAATTTAATACAATTATTACCATACCATTTTAGAATCCTGCAATATATAGATGTAATAAATACATATTTGAAATCTAATATGCAGGAAATAATATCCATAGCATTATATTTGCTTAATAACTATAAATTAAGTCAATTAATAAAACTACATCACCATATTGAAAAGTAAACAAAGTTAGACTGACTTACATAAGCAATTGAATATCAATCTAATAACACATCTAATGAAGGATTAGCAATATTTAGAATATTAAAAATACAACAGCAATAAGAAATAAAGTAAGTAGCATTTACCTTCTGTGTTCCTGTGAGCGGTGAGCTCAAATGTATCTTGACCGAAAGGCTTTGTTTTATTCAAATCACTATCAAAAATAAATGAATTTGTTCTGTTATCAGGCAATAGGAGCTCGGTAAAGCTATTTAGCATTATCTGGAACAAAAATTCAAACCAATAAATAAAACAAAATATAATAATAGTAATTACTTACAGCAAATACAATATAAAGATTAACAGCTTGTAGTTTACTTATGTTAATATATTAACTAAGAAAAACTGCTTTAATAATATACAAAAAGTGAAAACTTGCTGTCACATTCTTTTGTAATGCGCTATAACTGTGCAGCTGATAGTATGCCATTGTGCCCCACAGTAAGCTTTGGCATTCAGTCTCAGATGCCTGCAGCCAATAGGGATGTTGACATCATATATAAATAATTCCAAAACTTTATTTTTAACAAACTATAATTTGAATATGCAATTTTGAAAAGGGCAGATCTGGCACACTTGGGCAAATTTTTTTTTTCATAATAATGAGTTTTAAATGCTTTCCTGTTTATTTGAAAACAAAATATTTCTGGTATTTTATTTGCAATGTAAGGACGTGAATGCAATGATACAGAGTTAGTTTTATAAAGGCCAGAAGAGATGAGCTCTTTTCTATTTGTTGCTTAGACTATATATTAGATTATATACATATTAAATACTATTCTTACTTTCCATTTTAAGATTTAAAAATACAATATAATAATTTTTGATCAAAAAAGACTTTGAACAGTTAAAAAATCGCAATAAAAGAAGATAGAGATGACATCTCCAGAGGATTTTGTCTTTTATAATAGAAAGAAATAAAAATAAAAAGTACATGCCATCACTTATGAACCCAAGCTAAAAAAAAGTATCTATAAATCATTTTAAAATTGTAAATATTGTAAAATCTGTTGTATTGGGACAGCTCATGAAACGTGGCTATGAAAATATTATGTTTCACGATGTCAACTACTTGAATATACCAAATTTGTGTAATTTTACCGGCTTGCCAACCCAATTTAAAAAAATGGTTTGACTGTAGTGGTAGCAAGAAATTTCTGAGATATTTACTAGTCCTATGTTGGTCTGAGACTTAAAAATAATAGCGTAGCATGTCGTCAAAGCTGACTAATTGGTATATTTGTGATTATATTAGTAAAGGCGATGAGCTAGCACAAATTTTATTTATGGCTCAATGAGGTTAAGTGTTGGTATCTACGTACATATCTTTGTCATTTTATACTTTATAAGGAAAAAAATCAAGTTTGTAATAGTGGCGTCCCTCGGCAACCCGACAACAAGCGTAACAGGACGTCTATAACGTCGTAACTTGATAATGACAGGGCACAATACCGCAGCTAACATGCACAAGCGTAGCCACTTTGCCTAAGGATGAAACTACACACTCATATAGATATAAAGATCGTTTACATTATTATTTATCAACTAGCTGTGCCAGCGGTGTCACCCGCGTTTATGGTTAATATTATAAAAACTATTTCCGTCATACATGATTTCTATGTAACTTTAACCATTAAGGCTGCACACGCGACGGAAGCTTAAAAAATGGAGTAACTTCTCCCGTTTTCCCAACATTTCCCTTCACTACTCTGCTCCTATTGATTGTAGCGTGATGAAAAGTATACTTTAACCTGCCCAGGAGTATGAAGAATAATTGTACTAAGTTTCGTTAAAATCCGTCGAGTAGTTTTTGTTTCTATAAGGAACATACAGACAGACAGACAGACAGACAGACAGACAAACATTTTACTGATTGCATTTTTGGCATCAGTATCAATCACTAATCACCCCCTGATAGTTATTTTGAAAATATATTTCATGTACAGAATTGACCTCTCTACAGATTTATTATAAGTATAGATTGTAAATTCATGTCGTTTGTTTAGCCCAAAAATAAAACTGGACTTAGTTGGAAAATTGTGAAAAAGTTAGTAACAAGTGGCTAGTTCGTTGCCTACACAATCACAAACCCAACACTCAATACACTAAAATATTTTATTGCCTTTTACGACATGTACGTACATGAGAATAACATGTATGAATAGAATGTACATGTACATTCTTTTTAAGTTCAAGACTATTAATAATAATAATAAGATATCAATAAAAATAATGACAAATATGTACTTTTACTTAGAAAACCGTAACAAGCCCTTAGAATGTCCTAGGAAATTGCTACATTGAGAGAAACTTTAAATTAAAATATTGTGTAATAAAATGTTAGTAAAATTATACCATTTTTACAGCCTGGTCTTGTAATCAAATAACAAATTATCTATTTTATATAACAATATGAATGGATATGCAATATATTTATTGCAGGGTAGACTAAAGTTTCTCTCTAGAGTATTTAATATTATATTTTTTGCCCATGGCGGTCTAGGACTTAAAAATAATGTACCAAATGTGTTCTTTGCCTAGCATGTCATAAAAGGCGACTAATGGTGTAGGTTATCTGATTGAGTAGGCAACGAGTTAGCTACTTGTCACTGCTTTTTTCAAGTGATCAGATACTCTGACTCAGGAATCAAGTGATCTATCTATCCCAACCCAGCTTGATTTTGGACAAAAGTGGTTAAAGGGACTTGCCCTTTGACACTGCTTACCCCTTAATTGCAGGTGTGATATGTATGTATGTATGTAAATATTATCACGGCCGGTACCACAGGCGAAGGGTATATTATGATATTTTGAATAAATGTGGGTTAAGAAGCTTGTTGATGTTTGAACGTATTTTTTTAAGAAATGTAACACACATTACCTGTGCTGGTGGCTCAGCTTTGACAACGGTGGAAGTGACCGGTGTCGGCGGCGGCAGGCCTCCCGGGGGCACGTGGACTAGTGGGGGCGGGTTTACACTATGTCGCTGGCTCACGGTACTCACTCGTCGGTTCAGCTTAGTTTTGAGCTGAAAATTTACCATTGAGATACTTGATAACTCTCCTAAATTAATTATGAAAAACTCACTCAAAATGGATATTTACGAAGTGAATTATAAAAAAAAACTATTAAATTTAATAGTATAAATTAAAGCTAATTCTGAATTATAATATATTTTTACAGATAAAAACTAGGAGTGTACTTAAATTTTTATGCATACAATTAACATCTACTAAGATAAACTCAACACAATTAGAGGAAATATACATAAGTATATTAAAAGTTGCTCATTGATATTAATTTGCACAAGGTAATTATTGGCCTTAAATTAATAAATGCATAAGCTAAGTATTTCACACAACATATTTATTGTTTTACAATAAAATTAACACATGCATACATATATACATATGATAATATTTATAAATTTCTACATTAAGAAATATATATCAATATTCTAACTTGAGTAATTATTTTTTTTAAATAGAACAAACAGGCATTTAATATAAATTTTTAGTCTAGACACATAAGTGTATAACAACACCTTTAAAAAATTTTCACACTATATTTAAAAGCATTGTAAAATTTTTTTTTATTCACCATGCAAAATGTATATGCATACATTATCTGAACAATAAATATATACCAAAAATCAATAATGATGGCAGTTGTGAAGTAATACAATAAATATTTATTTACTAACTTTGTTACGCATTGCTATTTAAATTGGTACTTTGATTACTTACATTTTTTATAATAATCATTTTATTCGCAGCATTTGGCAAAATTATATTAGTATGTATGCATGTGTAGATAGATATATCCTAGAATTTTAATAATTTTCTTATTTAATTAATAGTATTTTACTTACAATATTTTCAGGTCATATAAAATAAAATTGGGATGGGAAAAGAAATAGAATATGTCAATCAGTGAGATGATCAGACAACCTAAGACACACAGCGGGACATAAATGGAGAAGGATTGCATCGCATCGACAGAACACAAGGAAAAGTGCTAGAGGAGGCCTATGCCAAGAGGCATACTGAATTGATAGACATAATTTAAAAAATTAATTTAATATTCCATAGCATGTTCAGAATAAAATACTTTATTATTATTTTATAAAATAAAATTATAACAGTGTCAGATCTTACACTTCAAAATAACTCGCTTTGCATTTAGCTAGCATTTGCATTTATTCTAACTACATTATAGCTATCTTATACTGATTTGCTCGTAATACAAATTTAAACTGATTTTATAAATAAGTATTATATAATATATGCATATATCATAAAAAAATCACCGGGACACAAGTCCTATGCAGAAAATACATTTATGAGGCGTTACATCACTTGTATAAATAATATATATTTTTTTAGGATTACACAAAAATCCCTACCTCCAAAATCATTTATGCTTGTGCTATGATACAAGGCTACAGATAGGTGTACTCAAAATACCACATGACTCAATTACAGGTCATGGCCACCAGTCTATGTCCATGTCCCTGTGTGATTCGAACCCGTAACCTTTGGGTTCCCTTTTGGAGTATCTGATTACTTGACCAACTGGCCTGTTTAAAATATTAATTCAAAGTTTATACCCGTTTTATTTGATCTTCAAAAACATTGGATCATTTGCATTTGTAATTTAAACTTACTGTATTTGTAGCACTTTACACAAACTGTCAAAATATCATACATTTATAAGTAAAGTTAAACAGAACTTCATTCGAAAATTTAAGGAAATTGCTGACTTTATGTACATATGAAAATATTACAATTTAAAATTAATCTATAAGACATACACTACTGACTGTAATTACCAAATAAGCATAATTTGACATGTACAAAAAAGTAACTTACTGTATCATTTTCCTGTTTTAAAGCTTGATATAATTTGTCCCTCTTAGTAATGAGTTCGTTTTGCTGTTGTATCAGGTCCAGGTGATAAATTAGGAGGTCTTTAAGCCTCTTGTTTTGGCTCTCACTAGCTGTTAATTGGTTAGTAAGTCGGCTGATTTCAGAGCTGGTGCTCACTACTAGGTCCTTGTCTTCTGCAACCACGCAATGGGTCGAGATCTCGACGTCTTTGTCCAACTGCAGCGTCTGTCTGCGGTCTGAACTCTCGGAGTGACACGCGTAGATGTGGTCGAAAGGGAAACTCAGCAAGCCGTCCTTAGCGTCTAATTGATTCAAAGTCGACAGATCCGTCGAGAAATTCACCAAATTCGTTTCATTTACACTGCGACTGTTCATTTTTATAAGGAGCCAATCGTAAGTCGCTTACGACGAGCCTGCCGAGTGCCGGCTGTCAAAAACTAACTAACCGACACAGCACTTGTTCGTTTCATTACAATTTTATTGATCATATGTTTCACTATACACATTAACACATGTTACAAAAATTGAACGTACAGTACAATTCGTTATTACATTGTCAAAACAGCGACAAAACTACGTATTCTGCTATTCTGACATTTCTTTCACGCACATGCAAAATGATAAAAGACGCATAATAACTATGCTATGGATTCGACCATCAATAGTTTTAACGGAAGTGATACTACGGTGAATCATTTGTGTTAATAAATTTAAAAATAAAAAGTAATTAGATTGTGTCACTTAAATAAAACCGGGATTTTGAGTAAACTGAATAAAAATTATATGAAAATTCATCAACTAGCGTCAAGGCGTCAACCGTAGACATTTTTAGTACTTTTTTTAAGCTTGTCAAACACACAGTAGTGATGTGAAATCAACTTTCGCGCGCGTGTAGACTATGTGTTGGGGCTTACTGCCACATAAATAGGAACTGCGCGTTTTCCAGACAGTTTAAAAACAGGCCTGCAAAATAATGGCTTATAATAGTACCGTGACTTTAAGAATTGGTCATTCTGATATCCCAAGTTATCTCTGCCGGTGCACGATTAAATTGTCGCTGGTCTGTGACGGTCTGTGACGTCATAATGTCTTGTGTGGAAGAGCGAGATAGTGCTATACAGAAATTGACAGATTCACCCAGTAGTTCTCTTTTGTAAAATAATACTCAATTTCCTATATTTTTTGGTTTTACTCTCTGAGTACTGAAACTAATGGAGATGGCATAACTACGAAAAAGTGAAGCCCAATTTTGAGTGAGAAACAAATATAGCGCCTTTGTGTAGTGTCATTCCACTTTACTTAATTACATACTATAAGTCTTTGAACAATTTATTTATGACGATGTTTTTGAATGTTACAAGTCAGATTATGTTATAATCACAATTTTTATCAATATTGGCACAATACACCACAAATTCCACTGACATTGACAACTTAAAGCGAGAAACCAAAATGGTAAGCCAGCTGCACTTAGGTATTTCTATGACGTCACTTGATGATGTTACCAAAAATAGTTAAGTCAAATATGTTGTTGTCTCTTTTTACCTGCAGTATTGTAGACTTGTTAAAAAGAGATAGATAGAGGTTTATGAATACAATATCGATATTAATCATATTTGTATAGCAGATTGTTCTTATAGAACATTAGGTCGTCTCCATATGTTTCAGTATGTTTCAGTACTCAGACGTTTTACTAGAATTTTAGTAAATGGTTTTAAAATCTATTAAATTAGCAAATTAAACTTATATGCTTTCCAAATCAAGATATGATTAAGTATATATATAATCATCCTCTTGCCCTTCTCCCAGTTCATCTGGGGTAGGCGCAGCATGTCTTCTTCTTCCATACATCCCGGTCAGCCGTCATCAAGCTATCCACTTCCATTTTACTCATATCATCTTTCACACAATCCATCCATCTCTTATTTGGCCTTCCTCTTCCTCTCCATCCACTAATCCTTTTTCTATTGATCTGAGCCACTAATATTCATACTCATCACTCTCTTTGTCACATGTCCTTCCCATAGATTTAGAATTTTTCGACTACGCTAAAAATACACATAGCGTGGGAGCGAGAAATCCTGCTGTAATTCAAACCACCCGAGAGAAAAATAGACAGTGAATGAAGTACCTATATGTCAATGTTTTTGCGAGTAAGTGGCCTTAGCGTCCCGGTCTATTCTACGTCGCAGTGAAATTTGTGCATTTATGTATTAAACCTTCGATTATAATCGAGAATATTAAATGTGCAATTAAGGTGACTTGTTCTGTACGTGATTGTGAGTTTACACGACGGAATAATCCGAATAAATACACTTTTCACAGGTAAATACGATTTTAACATAAGATTTTTTGAAACCATATTTTGTCAAATTGTTGCTAGTAATCGGTTTAGAAAAATATGTTTACAATAGTATATTGATTATAATTGATCTTTTTTAGTATACATCGTGATTATAAACAGAATTGGGGAAAATATTGTGTAAAATAGTAAATAGTTTGGTTACGCTAGTGCTTGACAAAGCGGTGACGTCACGAGTATCGATAAAAACTCAATCGTCTTTTAGCGACATCATGACATGAATACAAAGTTATTTAGCCAAGTTATGTTGAAATATAATTATATTCACATTGGGAACTCATTATCTCCGTAAATTTGTTAGTTAAGTAACTGATAATTTTTCTAGGTTTCCAAGCAACCCAGCATTGTGTAAAAAGTGGATGCGGACTATAGACAGACCAGATTGGACTCCCAGTAAGAACTCCACTATCTGCAGCAAACATTTTGATGGCAAATGACGGCAACAAAAAATTTGTTGCACTACATATTATTTTTAAATAACTAAATGTCACCAAATTAAAAGTTGCTAATATATTATTTGTTTCATTTAATTCCATCAGTCAAAGCAAAAGTCATGTCTTTTTGTCTTATAAGTATAAATCATAGAACATATTTCTATTTTTTTCATTTTTTACACGCTGAATATACGAGGAATACATTTTACCATCTCATTGTTTATAGAACTGCTTAGAATGCGATTTCTTACCGACTTATTCCGATTTACCTAATATAAACAACTGCTGATTTCATCAATGCCATAAATAATTAATCAAAAGTATAAAAAAGTGTTTTAAATACCTATACTATTAGTAGGTATACAACTGAATCAGTCGATAATGTAAAAGTGCGTCTTTGGCAACACTATTTTTAACCCACACATAGACGTCAACCAATACATGTTTAAATTTATTTTAGTCATGTCTCCGAGCCGTCATTGTGTATCTTGTACATCCAAAATCTATGGTCCTTCCTCTCTTCTCATCACATGCCCATACCAAGATAAACGGTTTCCTCTCATCTTATCTATCACTGATGCCACTTTCATACTTCCTAATATATTTATTTTTATCTTGTCCATTCGCGTCACTCCCCACATCCACCTTAACATTCTCATTTCCGCTGCATGCACTCGTCTTTCATCCGTCTTCTTCACGGCCCAACATTCCGATCCATACAGTATGGCAGGTCTTATAATGGTTCTGTAGGTTTTGCCCTTAATCCTTAAGGGTATCCGTGGATCGCATGTTGCTGCTGTGACCTGCCGCCATTTCACCCAACCTGAGTTGATTCGATGCCTTACATCCCTGTAAATACCGCCGTCACCCTGCACCAGAGACCCGAGGTACCGGAAGTCGGAACAGATAGGTACGGACGTTCCGGCAAGCGTAATCGGCAATGGGTTGGAGAGACCGCCAAAATCGCAGAACAGGTATTCAGTCTTGGTTCTGCTGATTCTAAGGCCAACACTCTCCAGCCGTTGCAGCCATACCTCCAATCTGTTCTGGACCTCCAGGACATCTTCAGCATCTAGCACAATGTCGTCAGCAAACAGCATGCACCAGGGAGCCTCTTCCTGTATGTCCGATGTCAGCGCATCCATTGTCATCAGGAAGAAGTACGGACTAAGCGCTGAGCCCTGGTGTAAGCCCACAGCCACATTGAAACTAGCCGTGGTGCCGGCGGTTGATCGGACTTGGGTGTTGCATCTACTGTACATGGCACGAATCAACTGCAGCTATTTCTCAGGCACACCTTTCATCTTAAGGGCCCACCACAAAACCTTTCGGGGAACGCGATCGTACGCCTTTTAGAAATTGCTTTAATTTTCCATATTAAGGTAACAAATTTTATTATTTGATCAAAAAATAGTTTTTTTTTAATTTGAATTTGACAACTAATTATTTAAAATTTATAATTATCTCCTAACGAAATACGATAATACCTTAAATGAAATATATTTTACAAATGAACTTTTATACGGTTTTTTATGTTGTTAAAACTTTTGTTTATTTCTTGATTTTTAGTGAATCTGAAGTTCGATGATGATAAGTCTAGATACCTACGACTAGATTTTTTTGTTCCCGTTCCTGCTCCTCATGTCTTAGTCAGCATTTTAGTGTGTAAGGTAGATACATACTTCAGTTAACACTTCAAGAGTTTCATAGTTGCACATGACTATATATTATTAAATTCTATTCGTAACTGGTGGTTATATCATTTAATTTGTAATAATTTTTAATAATAAAAAAAATATTTGATAACAAATACTATTTAGTATAACTTTTTGGTTCAAGTAATATTTATCGATAAAAAAAAGAGATGCTATACGATTCTGAGATTATCGGCGAGGATAACATTTACCGTCTAGGACTAAAAAAAAATTATTGACAAAGGTCCTTGCCAAGCATGTCGTAAGAGGCGACTAATCGTGTACTGGGTATTGAGTTTGATTATGTAGACAAGGTGGCCGCTTGTGACGACTTTTTTATAATTTTCTATTTAGTCCCACTCAACTTTATTATAAGCTAAATGTCTGGTATAAGGTGCTCATTGGTTCTTGGATTCTGCCAGCGGTACCTTCAGGGTTTGCAAGTCTTCCTATATACCGGTTTATTTTACCGACAAGTAAATAAGTAAGCTATACCCATGGACTACTTAGTAAAAAAATAAGGACTCCGCGCCACTAACTAGACATTGAAGCTCCTCAGGTGCTCCACCTTGACACGCAACTTACGTCACACATTGACATAATAAGTGTTCCAAATGACAGATATCCGATATCTGTCATCCATAAGTATCTCACTCACACATGCATAAACGTGGCTTCACGGTATGATAGCGTGGATTCCTTCTTTTTTTACTAGTCCGTGGCTATACCTATAGGTAAGTACTCAGGTCTGTCATAAGTAGGTAAGTATATAAGATTAGAACTTCACGCTATGAAGTAATGAAAAAAACGGGCCAAATTATCATAATGCAGGTACATAAGGAATTAATGGAACATCTGAATGGACGTTAGGCTGGGGATCTACTGGCAGCTTGCCAGAGCGGTTCCACACATAACATTACGACGTATAGATACGTACGTAACCGTGAAAATAAACTTCTATGAATACATTTTCACGGTTTATACATTCAAGAATCAGTATTCGTGTGGTATTTGGTACGGTTGACGTTTTTATCCTTGAGAGAATATAAAACTTGTGTCTACTTACTACAGAATAGTGTAAAACTGGCTCACCAATTTTGGATATCGTATCACCCGCCAACTGGTATTGTAACATATTCAATTAACCCATAGATATCAATGTAGAAAAATAATTTAATTGTAATTTTTAATTAATTTAATTTATTTATATTTAGTATGAGAAGCCCATTCAGGCGATGATGATCCTCAATCGAATCGTCAAATTGTGTTACTTTGATACATTAGTATCTAATGGCGTTTAAATATGCTTAGGTACGTGATTGTTTTGCAAAATGTATTGTTCGCATATCTCTGCACATATCTATAAGGAGTTCACTATACATAAAAATGTGTAACTTATGGAATACAGTAAATGTAGACGTTATTAAAAAAATTTAGGCGCAAAGCACACATCAAGCGGTGATGAGACTCCACCGATTCCGGAAGAAGAGCTGGAGCAACAGAAAATCGAGCATGAAAGACAAATGCAGAAGGTAAGAAATACCTTCTTGGTACTTTAGTTCCAATAGGTCAAGGATAATAAGCATATTAAAATGAGCATTACATACGTATAGGTATATATTGTTTTGAAATAGTGGGAAAACAATTATAAAACTGTATGTATGTTACTTTATGCTCACGTCGTACACACTCACTTAAAATCTATTTATCATTTTAAGTACCTATCACTTATATTGTATTGCCCCTCCCCCCCACCGAACCAAAAGATATTTTATTGCCCCCTGGACTAAAAAAATGCATTTTCCAACCTTATTCAGTTTTAGTCCACTGCTAAAAGAATAATGATCGTCCCGTATCCTTAACCTTCCGAATAAATGCCTTGAATGGTAGGTACCTACATAATTTAAGGCATGAGAAGTAATAACGCTTCATATAAATAAAGCCCGATAAATATACCGATTTATTCAGAGTAAGTAATTGATGACGGTTATTCCAGTTATTGCGTTACTATAATTATACAACTATCATGATTTATTATTCTAAATAAGTATATTAACTTATAAATGAAAGAGTGAGTGACCCAACCCGGAGTTAGAGGCAAGGAAAGCATTTAACGGACAGACCGTACATAGGTACAGTATATAGAACGGTGGTTCCCAACTATTTGCTAGGCTAACGGTTGGTTCGCGAACTAATTAATTTTCTGTAATTTGTGAACTACTGATATAGAAATGAAAGCACTAAGACAGAAAAAGTCCATCATTTATTATTATTTATGGTGAAAATATTTGACATTATAGTTAAACAAATTATTAGATACATTGTAATAAAATACACTAAGACTGATCTTTGCATGACTTATTGAGTTTGTCAATTTTTTAAGTAAAAAAATTATGAGAGACTCATAAGTAAGTTATTTAAAAATAAAATGTAACCATTGTAAATGTTATTTTTGTGTCACTATGTAAAAGTCAGTCCTTTACCATAATACTTTCATTTAATTTATGTAATTATTAGATATAGTTTATTTTACATTTGTTTAAAATTATCAGGAGAAGGAATGTCAAGCGCGAGAAGCAGAAGAAGTTCGAAAGTTGGACATAGAACTATTGCACCAACGAGCTATCGAAGCCGAAGAAGAACAGAAGAGAGAGGTACTATTGGTGTTGTCACGTTTAACACGTAGTCCACTCTGTCATGACATTACAGAGTAGCATTTTTAACGTTTGTACTATCAATACATATCGTCAAGAAATGCAACATAATCTATTAAGAAGCATGACTAGTATATGGCAGACTCTTAAACAAAACAAAACGATATTGCCAATTTTGTTTGGAAATTGTGTCTCGGTTTCAAAATCGCACTTACGATGGCCGTGTGACTCGTGCCAGCATCGATAAAACGCGTGCTGATGGCATACGTCTATCCTAGGGGTCGCTGCTCGCACGTTTTGAAACACTAGCCTGCGGTATGCGAATATGGTTTTGTAAGAATATCGGTGACGATGAAAGATTTGTTTGAATAGATAGCGGAAGCAGGAGAGTTGCGAGGCATGAACACATCATGGTCACACCACAGGCTCTGCGACTTGCAGGGCCAGGCCGCGAGGTGGCGGCACAGTAGACCTTCTATACCGGACACCACAAAGCATTATAGGGTAAGTACAGATAGTCTCTCTAAAATTTTATTAAAATTCCATTTAAGATGCTATCACGCTTTATTTCAATATCAGTTAATTTAATAGGATTGATCTGATTATTACAAATATAATAAACCTTGATACATATATTTATGACTGACTCGATGGCGCATTTGGTAATGACCCTGTCATATGCGCCAAGAACCCACAACAGGTTCGATCCCCACCCAGGACAACCGTTCTTGTGTGAATACTTAGGTACTTGTGTTTGTTTTGTGTTTAGGTGTTAAGATCTAATATTTTTTTAAGTTTATATTTGTAATTAGCTTTAAATAAAATAGATACCAATCTTTAATCTGATATCTTCTTTAGCACAAGTGCTTAAGCTACTTGCTTTGGAGTCAGATCAATGTATGTGATGTGGTCTGATATTTATTTGTTTATGTAAACCAGTGGCTGTTTACTGCAAAATAAAATAAAAAAAATCGAAATACTTCGACTTTGTTTTTAACTAATATTCTAGAAACGTATGTAAAAATGCACATGGGCTTAAACAATCATCTGTATCTGTTTCACTCTGGAACTCGTGTGCCGAGGTAAGTACAATACAGAAGGCGAACGATAAAAGTAACCGACCAAATTTATGAATGTGAAAATGGGGCGGTGCGATCTTCGGCCGTCCATCTATGTAGTAATGAGTAATAATTCATTCTGACAACTTCTAAACCTAAAGCATTTTATGTTTTCACATTGATATAAACAAGACACATTATTATTATATGTGGTTATTTAATAATGCTGTAAGAGTGGCAGCTATTGAGATTAAACGTGCATACTTTTTCTTCTTAAATACCGCGAAGCAAAAGTGATGTACCTACCTCTTACATAGACTATTAAAAAACTACTTTTTAATAGTCTGTGCCTACATATATATATATACATATATTATAAGTTTGTGCCTGTTTATGTAGGTACATAATAAATGATGACTGAGGTATGGATTTGGCTTAGCTAATTATTATTACTGAAATCAACTTATACAGCGTGTCCTAAGCAACATGTACCAGCGAAGGTCAGTGGTTAGTGATTAAATCCCTATATATGTTCTACGATTTTTTGTAGTTTTCGAGATATTACCATTTTTGTAAAATTTTCATATTTTATGTATCTGAAAGCGGTTTTGGTTATAACTTTTTTGTATGATATTTATCTGAGATATTTTTTTTACGCTTAAGAAGTGTAAGCATCTGCAGAAAACACAAAAATGCGCGTGTTTTTAGGACTAATAACTCAAAATTGGTTCACAAAGTGGAAAAGTATGTTTTAAAGATATTCACATTTTATAAAAATTAAAAAAAAAACATACTTAAGTATGCCCAAGCGAATGACTAGTGCGTCATTTAAAAACTTTGCAGGTTCTTTAACTCTCAGAATAATACAAAATAACTAGTACTTAATGAGGCATTTGTATGCGACAGTGCAGCTCAAAGTTAAGACAGTCAAAGATAGTAAAATTAAGTTCAAACGTTTGTAATGACTTTTCTCACATTTTCGCGATTGGAATGGGGAATAGTTGTAAATATTAAGATATAGCGTATTTCCAAAAAAAAAAAATATACTACTAGCGTTTTGGGTTAAATCATTTAGATACCTAGTCCGCCATTATTGCTTACTTGCGCTCACTCCTGGGGACATAACTAAGGATTAGTATACCGCTACTATTTTTAATAAATTTAAAATGAAAATTTAACAATGCTTAAAATTAAGTTACACATTTCAATCGCTACAAGATGCGCGTGGTATTTGGTTTTGATTAAGAGTTAAAGACAGCCGCAGGCATTATGAACGGGTCTACCTTTTATTGCCGAACTTTTTATGTCATAATATTGAATTGCATAACATCGAATGGCAGAAACTTTATTTAGCCGAAAATCTTTTGGCACGTACTCAGTAAGCATATATGTACTCAAAACGCATAACTTTGTAAGGCAGAATCATCTTTAGGCATAAGTTCTATATCCATAATAATGAAAAGGCAGAACTTTCATACGCAGAAAATTTACATTTAGAATCATCCTTAGGCATACTTTTCTTATCCATAATATGAAAAAACAGAATCATCGTAGCTCATAAAGTTTACGTTCAGAATCATATTTAGGCATACATTTCATATCACATCATGAATGAAACTAAATATTCTTTTTACTATCAGATAACCGACTTCAAAAAAAGGAGGTTCTCAATTCGAGTGATTTTTTTATTAGAATGTATCAATTCATATCTTTTTACAAAAATTTTATGATTTGTACCCATTTCATTTGCAAAAATATGAAAAAAGTAATTTCTAATGCAGAAAAAAAATTCACTATCTTTGACTGTCATAACTTTAATATAAGGAATATTTTGTTTAACAAATTGGTAAATTTGTACTGGATATCTTTACAGACAATCAACATTTAATAACAAATATTTTAGATTTGATTTTTAACAAGTCCACAAATTTGGCTTAACATTAGTTGCATGAAGATTATTACAAACAAATTAAATACCTACCTACTACTTACTAGCCTATCGTTTTATTATTTTTATCCCACCTCATTGTAGAGGTTACCAAAATAGTACACAAACTGGTATATGAAAACGGGTCCAGGTTGAACACAGACAACATAGTACAGTTACATACATAATTATTAACGATATTTTTTATTCAGAGCGTATTGAAGAAGGCGTGCAGTGCTCAACTGACCAAACCTCAATCGAGTCAAAGCATCAGTGAAGAAGATGGTATTTTTATAAACCTATCTCGTCTGGGATCATGCAGAGGTAAGAGATAACGCATTTTTTAGAATACATAGTTAACCTGTTAGTAGGTAAATACTTACCTACCAACAGGTTTGTATATACATACAAATTTAACAGATGAAAATATCTACATCTTTAAATATATCTTCGTAACAAAACCATCTCACGAATAAACTTGTTTATGGGTAAAAGGCGACTAATGATGGTGCGGCAGAGCTAGGGTTGCCAACCGTACTTTATTATTAAATATTGTACGTTATTTAGGGCAATTGTACTCTATACTTTATAAGGAAAATAAAGTACGCGGAAATACTTTATTTCGCACAATTTGATTTCTCTGATTGTATTTTTGAAAAATTTAACGACAGTTATTGGGTTTGATTAGCAGTGGTGACAATTATCTGTGAAAAGTTGTTAAAAGTAATGCAAAAATATTACCTATATTAAATATACAAAACAACAAAGTAAAATAAATCGTACTTTATTTAGACTGAGTGTACTTTTCTTCCTACCTTAAAAAGCCAATATACTATATTTGCACAAAAAAAGGTGGCCACCCTAGGCAGAGTCCCCGAACGTAATTTGAATGTGTAAAATAACACGTTTTGTGGGTACATTGAACTATAAAGTAGAAACACACTTAACATTAGTGGTTTCTTTAGTATTTTCGGATTAGGTATTCTCAAAAAAGAATAGTTTTTTTTTTAAATTGGGATGTCTGTTTTACAAATTGGGATTTCTTGTTTGCCTTAAAAGTAGTCACAAAATTTTATTACAACTCGGATACCACTCACTTTCCACCCCAGCTGACAGAGGCCAATTTTAAGGAATATGTCGAATTACCAGTAACACTGTATATCTTTTTCCTGAATCCCCTTTCTATCCCATTCAATATATCCTAAAAATGCCCGATCGATCCAAGCCATACATTTTATTCACTCCAAAATGTCCTTATATATGTATTATCTATATATAAATAACAACAATATAAATAAACAGATAAGAATAAATCGTTAAATGTGTTGCTAAACACAATATTCAAGAACGGCCAATCCTGCTTTTTTGTTTCATGTTTTCGTTAAATCTCAACGATGATTTTTATGGAGAGAAAAAACGTAAAAATTGCGAAGAAAATATTAAATCAATTCGATATATTGCACTGCGACCACACTATATCGCAAATTTAAATTAAGATTATGTATTATGCACACGATTTAGGTATATAGGTACACCACTGGTAGATAGCAATAGAGTTAAGTGAATTTAGTTAAGTCTTACCTAGGTGTATTTGTATATATTTTATTTGATTTTGAATCAAACCCATTTCATTATAATGTAATCGATTTTACTCTTAATTCCGAACAAACGGATTTCAGGTTGGGCAAAAATTCATTCATAAACTGTATGTAGGTTTAAGAAAACTTAAAATTAGACCTACGTTTATAAGCACATTAATGTTACGACCTACATACTAAAATTAAAACTTAAACAATATCATAAACATTAGAATCAAATAAACAAATTTCAGTATTCGTATATCCACAGAGTAATAATATACTACGTACAAGTATAACATACATAAAGTAACTCAGCCTAATAATGAAAATTTAATGGTCTTTATATAGGTAGATACCTATGTTCGCAGAGCCAATACAGACCATGTAGCTTTAACGAAGAAACATTAATTTAACAAAAGGCACAAAATAGTGAACCTAGTACCTACTACCACTCAGGACAAAACAAACTGGAACAGTTTTAGTCCACCAAAGATTGTGGGAAGCCCCAACGGCAACGAGAGTTGGTAGCGAAAGCAAATCTGGCAAAATAGGTATATCGCCAACTTTGACTTTCTCATATCTATTATATAGGTACTAATATTACAAAGAGGACAAATTTCGTTGTGTGTTTGATTGAAAAGGCTTCGACACTACTGGACCGATTTGAAAAAATCTTTCACCAGTGGAAAGCTACTATATCAGCGAGTATATAGGCTATATTTTATCCCTGTATTCCCATGGGAACTACGCGGGTGAAACCGCCTGACGCTGCAATGAATAATAATTTGGCTAAAGTAATTAATTAATCACCTTGTCTACATATTTCCCATGTTCGTCTGGGACTTAAAAATAATGTGCCAACTGTATTTTTTGCCTAGCATGTCGTAAAGGGCGACTAAAGGTATATGGGATTTTGAGTAGGTATGTGATTGTGTAGGCGACAAGCTAGCCACTTGTCACTACTTTTTCACAATTTTCCATCTAACCCAGCCCAGTTTTATTTTTGGCTGAATATGGTTAAAGGGGCCTGCTGCTCCTTTGACTCTGCCTACCCCTTCGCGCGTGATGTTATGTATGTATGTACGTATGTCTGCATATTTTGGCAATTTGTAAAACGACTAGTCATTATAAATAATAGCTATTTAATCACATTGGCTGTAACATATATACATACTACAATAATAAAATTAGGTAAACTGGACCACCGAGTACATAGTTTATAACCCGGAGATGGAAACGTCAATAAATCTGACATCTTTCAGAATCTTCCCAATAAAGTCATTTAAATATCAATTTTTTTAAATATTTTTAAAAGTTTTCTTTTAATTTCTAAATCTTAAATGTAAGTAAACATTTATTTACATACTAGCTGTGCCAGCGGTGTCACCCGTGTTTATGGTTAATATTATAAAGACTACTTCCGTCATACATGATTTCTATGTAACTTTAACCATTAAGGCTGCACACGGGCCGAAGCTTAAAAAATGGAGTAACTTCTCCCGTTTTCCCAACATTTCCCTTCACTACTCTGCTCCTATTGATTTTAGCGTGATGAAAAGTATACTTTAACCTGCCCAGGAGTATGAAAAATAATTGTACCCAGTTTCGTTAAAATCCGTCAAGTAGTTTTTGTTTCTATAAGGAACATACAGACATCAGTATCGATCACTAATCACCCCCTGATTGTATTTTTATCCCCATGTTAAGCTTTAGTATGTATGTACTGATAAGAGCTTAACTTAGGACCGTATACTTTACAAGTGCAATGTGCATATTGATTCTTAAAATATTCTACCAACTCATCTGAGTAGCAATATCTGAGTAAAGATATTCTACAATAACAAGGCATGCAACAGATATGTCCAATTACGGGTATATTGGTAATAAAATGTGTAATACAATTAATCAACCAGTGCGGATTTTCATATTTGTAACATAGCCTTAGTATGTACACGACCTCCCAGACCCAAATATTGTAACGTAATGATCCGGGTATGTAAATTAATTTTCACTAATGTAGACAAGATAAAAGTTTTATGTGGTAAGCACTTTGTTATGGTATAACATCTATATAAATTATTGGTACGCTTATAGATAATAACAACGAACAGTGCAGCAATATCAACTGATTATATTCGAAAACTTAGAGAAAGCCAGCACATTATTAAAAAAAATTAAGAGCAAGTAAAACCTATCCTTTTTAGAGATCCACAAGAAAACATTGAACCAAATAATTTATACGCTACAGGAAGAGGCAAAACAAATTTGTAAATAAATAATACAAAATTCTCTTGACATGCAATTATTTATTACATCAATATATTGGACACATTCAACACTCAGTTACACACAGCTTAATAGTTATATAAGTTGCTATGTAATTTACTTATTACATTGAACCACTACAAAATAGAGTAATATAAATATATTGATTTATTGTCTTTGAAAATTTTAAAATAGAATATAAAATAATTACTTTATCAGGCGAGTTAGTACAAGGTACATAATTTATCTCATAATAAGTTTTAAGAAACATTACCCAGTCCCAGTGCTTTATTATCAATTATAATTTCAGTCTTACTGTGTAATATTTTTTTATAAAATGGACGGGCCATTTTATTTCAATATCTAAAACAGTCTTACGCTCAAATCAAGTATAAATATGCAAGTTTAAATAGTTAGTTTTTTGAGGTTGTTGTAAATTGCTGTTTTATTTTAAATTATTAATTTTCGGGTTTAAAATTGCACATTTGAGTTTAGGTTCGTCATTAAGAAATCAATGAGCTGAACATATTTCATCGAGATGTACCAAAAATTTACAAGTTTTCATTTGTGAATATGGAGAGAAAAGACTTAAGTCAAAGTAGTACGTAGGCGACAAGTAAAATGTCACATTGCTTTCCATATATAGACCAGTGTCAATAATTTTTAAGAGCAAAAAAAAATATAGTAGGATGAAACCCATTGGAAAAGGTAGAGAATATTACAAAAATTAAGGGAATAATAAATTACGGGCGATTTGAGGTCGAGAAGGGGAAGAGGGTGAGGTTTTAAGGGTAAAAAACGGTTTAACTCGATTTCCGGAATACAAGACCTATGAAAAAAGCAGCTTTGAATCATTTAGTGAAAAAAGTGTAAAAACAAAAGTTGTAGATCTTTTTATTACCTACACTACAACTTTGCCATTTAACTTTTTTCATAGGACTTTTAGTTTTGCCGGAAATCGAGATAAACCGTTTTTTACTCTTAAAACCTCACCCTCTTCCCCTTCCCGACCTCAGATCGCCCGTAATTAATTTTTCCCTTAATTTTTGTAATATTCTCTACCTTTTCCAATGGGTTTCATTGTACTAGATTTTTTTTTTCACTTTTTACCATTTTCAAACCTATCGACACTGGTCTAATATGTTAAAAATATTTATCGTAAGTAACATTGAGATGAATAAAATTTTATTAATCAGTTCAAGGGTGGATCCAATTTTTCTTCTCCTTAGCCTACGCGTTGTTTATTATCATTCTATATCACTTTGCAAATGAAAGCTTTGCCCTCATATATTCTATACTTTTGGGTTCACCCTTGTATTTAAGAATACCAATTAATTATTTAATTTCTACGAGTAACGCTTAATTTATATACAATAGAGGATAGTCGCAAAAATTCATTAAAACATTCAGAAAATATTTTTTGTAAGTGTAAAAAATTCTTAATTAGTTTGTCTAAACTATTAGGTTCGAATATACGTATATTAAAATGTTTAAATAATTTTAAATTGACCGTTAGGGTACAGTTTAGTATTATCAACGTAAGTACATCAAATTTATATTAAGTTTAAGTCTTACAACTATGGTTATATATGAATACAAGGAGATAAATTGGTTTCGACCAAGTGTTCTAAGGAGCTATGAAAATTCAATGAGTAAGCTTCTATAATATTATTAGGTAATCACGTTTATATATAAACGAAAAGGTTTCCCCTAAAAGCCATTACCATAAAAACGAGATGACGGATTTTCGTGACAGCAGTGGTTGGCGTCCTCGCGCTCACTTATAAGACCTGGCCATGTAAGTACATGGCCTTTCTGGATTTTCTTTCCAGTCCCGGAGGAAGTCGCACGCGCTTGAACTTCTATTATTATTATTATTTATAATTATTATAAGAGTAACATATGAGCATAGGTAAAAAGGAAGCAAAATGTAGGCTAATTACAACGTATATGGCCTTACAATTTTGGTCTTCTCCTTCTTAGAAGCCTCCAATAGAGTGTTGCAGTCGCTAGTAATTGCTTCCTGTTGGACAACATTGAACAGTTAGAGCAGTATTATTTAGGTCTATAGACACTACAGATCACATTAATAGACTTACAGATTTACGTTCTTGCTTCTTGTTTGACCGCAAAATTCTATCAGATTTTACCTTCTTCGGCTGTGAATTAAGTAAGTAGTAAGGTTATTTTCAAGAATGTTGTCTAATAAAATAAGTCATCATAATTAGTAATACCTGATCACTATTTTTATCCAATAATTTTGGATCCGGCTTTGGTTGATCAGGTTTTGCTGGAAGGGATGTGATTTTCTTCGGTTTACCTTTCTCTTTGATCTGTAAGATTATACAATATTTATTATTTTAAAAGATTGAATATATAGTATAATTATGTGAGAGTCGAAGATATTTGTGCAGTTGCAATATAAATTAAGTAATTACAATAGCTGGATTTCGTGCCGAGGCATAATGCAAACGGATAGACACCAGAATACTTACTATTATATTTTTAACATCATCCTTAGTGATATTAAGGGTCTCGCGTCCAGTTAGCTGTACACTGTTAGATCCCTAGAAAGACAGAAAATATATGTTTAACCGAAAGTTATTAAGCTTTTGTATAAATAAAAACTTCCTCCTTCTTAAAAATGGGTGTGTATATGTAGGTATATATTATAGGCGCATATTATGCACTAACATTATGTGTCACAACTTTTAAATATGGAATTTATTATTAAATGATGTCTCCAGCGAATAAACAATACAGAGAGGTGGACAATTTAGAATATACCCAGCGTGCGTATGATAATATAATATTTCTATCTTTTTAATTTGTAAAATACTTCCAATATCATTAAAATGTTAGGGCGCTCGAAATGTCTTTATCTTGCAAAAGAATAAACTAATTTCCTTATTTCGATTTATATAAGTAAAAAAATATTATAATATACTTTTTAATTCCATTAGGATTCCGAGTTTCTATTTAAGTTTTTAACATGTAATAGAGACAAAAGGCATAATGCAGTCAAGTCAAGAGTAAAAATATAATAGCTTAAACCATATTTACATGAATAACGTACTTTGGCAGTCTCAGTTGAATTCTTAGGAGTGCTTATTTTTTTTGTCATTTTCGGCGTCTAAAATATGATACCCTGTTAAAATAGAATTTTAATAGATGTTAACGGAATCTACATTACTTATATATAAAAAAATCTAAAACCAACTTTAATTAAATAACCCGGCATTAAATATACCTATTTTGGTACTGTTATTTTAGTCGGGTGCAAACGCTTAAAGTTTTAAAGACATACGTACATACACACATATTGCCCAATAGAATAAGTATACAAAATGTACACAGTAGTAGTCTTATATATAACTATTTAAACAGAAATATATAGACAAAGTAAATAGATAGAGATAGATAAATATCATGTGGGAATGAGAACAAATTTACTACTTAACTTACTAGGTATCTTGTGATCTAGTTGCGTAATACTTATACATATGCGATTATTCTTATTATTGTTTTCTAGTAGAACGAATTTCATTGACATGGAAATATTAGGAATAAATTTATCTTAAGGCATGTATTGTTTTCGTGAGTAGCGGTGGTAGCTCAATGGTAAGGACACGCGCCTCTCAACCGAGGAGTGCGTTCAAATCCGGGCACGTACCTCTGGATTTTTCAAATCTATGTACGTATTTATACCACTAGCTAGACGGTAAGGGAAAACATCGTGATGAAACCTGCAAATTCAAATAACTTTGGATTTGTAACCATGATCCAAAAATTGTCTGGTTCCCCTATCTTAGGGTTACGAAAGTCAGATCGGCCATCGCTTCAATGTAATTACCAGACTCGCTACATCCTGGATCATGGTCTAAGCGGACCCCGTCTAAGCACGGGACATAACGCTAGGAAGATGATGATGTATTGTTTTCGTCACGAAACAAAAGTTGTAAACAAAAGGTTTTTAGAAATTGCCGCAATATTAATAGGTAATTATAATCACTACATACCTGAACATCATTTTTTTCAATATATTGAGCAGTTTTTAGCCAAAAATGGCTTCACATCTTCAGATAACTTTAAAAAAATTACATAAAGAATAACACATATAGTAAAAAATCAATGAGACATATTCGTACATGTTAAATTACTACATCAATCATGGGCAGTTTAAGACAAAAAAAACATGTTATAGCTATTTATCTATCTAGAAAAGTTTACAACTTAAAAATAATAGAGGGTCTATTCAATAATTTTGTTAAGTTTAAGTTATAATTATTGAATCATACAATAATAGATACAATATCGAGGAAATTATAACTCCCTTAAAAATAAACAGTCATTGACAATCTACAAAAAAAAATCGGATGATATTTTATCAATACGTGAACAGTTAGATAAATAGCCATACAATTAAATAAATAGCCATGAAAAGTAATTTTCATGTTTTAATCGAATATACCTAGTACTCATCTATTCATTTGGCTTAATACAGATGTTTTTTTACGCAAATTGTCACCGCGACCTAGTAAATTTCTAAAAAGATGCTCATACTCTATCATAACTAATTAAACTTCATGCCACTTCCCTAGCAAGGTAGGCAGAGAGAGCCGAACGCCATATGGCAAGGTCCTTACACACCTGACTTGTTTCTTTACCATTCATGATCCTTTTCATACAAGCCTTACGTACGGTTTTTATGGCTCTTAACATCACCTTTTGTTAACACACCTCCAATCTGGTCGTGGTCGTTGAGTCTGGGCCTTCCGCGACTCCTTCATTCTTCCACTTTCGCATTGTTTTAGTCAATCTTTCATCATCCATTTTACCCACATGTCCGAACCACCGGAGCATGCCTCTTATTGCCTTGACTCCGACGCTGTCTTTCTGACTGACTCTCTTTCTTATATCATCATTCCGAGCGCAGTCTGTGAGCCATACACCACTGATTTTTATAAACCACTTTTGACTACGAAAATCAGTTGAAATTGTTTTCAACTAAGTGCATCGGTCAACACCACTTTTACCTGATTTTTGTAGTTAAAAGTGGATTTGACCGGTTATGAGTTTTGACTGTAACATATACAATTTCATTTTTCTGATCCAGCACTACATCATCAACCGTAATCCTTGTATCCGTTTTGGTTTCTTATCTCTCATAATATGTATATCTATACTTATAATAAATCTGTAGAGAGGTCAATTCTGTACATTAAATATATTTTCAAAATAACTATCAGGGGGTGATTAGTGATCGATACTGATGCCAAAAATGCAATCAGTAAAATTTTTGTCTGTCTGTCTGTCTGTCTGTCTGTCTGTATGTTCCTTATAGAAACAAAAACTACTTGACGGATTTTAACGAAACTTGGTACAATTATTCTTCATACTCCTGGGCAGGTTATAGTATACTTTTCATCACGCTACAATTAATAGGAGCAGAGTAGTGAAGGGAAATGTTGGGAAAACGGGAAAAGTTACTCCATTTTTTAAGCTTCCGTCGCGTGTGCAGCCTTAATGGTTAAAGTTACATAGAAAATAAGGTATGATGGAAATAGTCTTTATACCTAATAATAACCATGCGGGTGACACCGCTGGCACAGCTAGTCTATCATAATATGACAAATGGTTGGAAGATATGTTAGATTTAGATATCAAAAAGTGTCGCTAATAGTAATAAGTTACTATACTTCATTATTTTTTTATTGATTTTGGTTATAATGTCCATTATTGGTGCATTTACTGCATGTTCGTGTTAAATAAAACATGTTTACAAAAACCACTCACCTCCTTTGGTGCCCCATTATCTTGGTTATTTTTCGTACTGCGCTTCTTTTTTGGCTGTAATAAGGAAATATGTATATATATATATTCCGATAATAATTAACTTATAATAATTAACGCTTAAAGAATTTCATTTGCAAAAAGCTCAGCATAACTAAATAGGGTAGTTACACTCGTATACCCAGATAAATACAAAAAAATCAGTCGAATTAAGAACCTCCTCCTTTTTTTTGAAGTCGGTTAAAAATAAATGTTATGAGAACGTCACATATGTCAAAATAGAAAGCCTAACAATTTTGTTATGGACATCAGAATCAATGAAGGTTCTACAAACGCTCAGAGACAGGACATAAAATAAGTATACTTATTTCAGTACCGTTGCGGGGAACTACCCCGCATCCTTAGCTTTCTATGCGAAGTATCGCACCAACGCAACGTGGTGACAAACATATTAAATAGGTTTAATATTATTCTTCAGCAGATTATCACACAATGTACATTGAGTAGATATAATTCAATATATGTAATATCTTATGAAGAGAATAACAACTAAAGCAAACCATTGTATCAACACTAACCGTGGTTGGTACTCCATCTGCGGGCTCTACTTTTACTTTTTCATCGCGTTTCATTACTTTTGTAGAGTTTGGGTTGGATTGGTTCTTGCTTTGTTTTTGCAGCAACTTAAATAAAATTACCCAATTTTAATAATATGAACAATAGCACATGGAGATATCAATGATCAACAATTATAAAAAAAAAATACAAAAGGAGTCTTTTTTAGATACCTCCTTATCTATTTAAAATATTAAGTTTTCGTTTCAAACAAGTAACTGTAAATGAATGAAACGAATGAAAATAAAATTCCCGAAAAGTTCAGCTCCTCGTCAAAATGTACTTACTATGTGTTTTCATTATTGTATACTTTGATTTAAATGGAACCGGAAAATAAATCGATAAACGATGAGACTATGAGTACATGTTGACAAAATTAATAACATCAAAACATATATTCTAAGTATTATAATATAAATCCTGAAAGTGAAAACTAACTATCCATATATTTATATAGTATTACGTTAAATAACAAACGGTTATTTCATGATGAAAACATACATAGTATATTGGGTACTTACGCGAAGCTTATGATTTGTTTTGTCCTTAGGCTTCCGTTCGCTTGAGGCGATTCCAACGAGTGTTCCGGTGCGCAGTTGCATCCCCTGAAAGTATGCGAAATAATAACTGCAACTATAGTAATCATTTTCTTGCATTTTCGTTCGAAAAATAACTAAGACACATAAAAAAAATATTTCGACACTATTCCTAATGTATTTCGTTTGCTGATTTAAGTGCAAGACTAACGCAATGTCCGAACGAGTTTGGCGTTATGGGTATATGACGGGGCGGTAAAGGGGACGAGCAATTGCAACCCCACTTCTCTTCCCTGCCTCTACATGCCTTGGGGTATCAAATTTGAACAATCAAAATCCACCCTACGCTGCAAATTTTTTAAAGTTATAGTTCTATGCCCAAAAATACATTGGGATTAATATGCCGTAGTACCTCCATATACCTACAGTGAATTGAGAGTAAAAAATCGATACGTGCCCTTTTAGACTCTTCAGTACCTAGTAACATTAAAGTAAAGTTAATTCACTGATACCCTTCGCAAGTATATTATATTATCTAGGCTGAAGAAGTTATCTGTACTTGCATGTACGTTTGTAATACACGTATTCTTGGACCTTACTAATTTGATTTCAATTATCTGTTACAACATATACATACTTAAACATACTTACCCATAAGATAGGTTTGTAATCTCTTATTAGCTGACCCGGAGTTTAGACAAAGAAGAAGCGTGATACTTACACGATTAATGACCAAGTCTAGATCGACTTTATCTTCTGAACCACCAACTTTGGTTTGTTGTTTTTTTTCATTTTTAGGTTTTCGTATTTTCTTATATTTCGGCACATCTGGTTTCGATGATTGCTTTCCATTCGACGGCTAAAATAAAGAGTATTTATGATAGTGTACAATTATAATACTTGAATATTAATTTGATTAACCAAAACAGATGACAATATTGCTTTCAGGTATACGTATTAAATAAAATTGAGTTTCGATCATTTAACTATTACTGCAAAGCATCCCAACTATTTATGAACACTTGTTCCATTATTTTTAACGTACATAAATGGTATGTAAAAGTTTAGTTTTCATGTAAATTCTCACCATGTTGTCTTGCTTTTCAATGTGTGGTTTATTTTTGTTAATGGTTTTGACCACGGTCCATTCATTATGATATAAACGAGGTTTCTGAAAATGTTGAATTTTAATTTTTTGATTAATTAATATTTTCATATGTTTATATGAAATTGCAAAAAAAGCTACTTATTTCTGCATATTACAGATGTTTTTAAAGTTAATGTAGAAATGTATCTTAAATTTGTACGACACAGAGTTAAGCAATAAATAAATAACAGCAATTTTCTACTTACTGGATTTACATCCTCCGTTTTTTCGAAATTTATTGGTTGGCCTTTCTGCAAAATATAATTGATACAAGTCACATTTTTTAAATTGTAGAAGATACTATTTCAGATGCCGGTATATCAACTTTCGTACTAAAACTTACCTCATCTATTATCAACGGCTTTTTCGTAATACGGGGCGGTTCAGTCTTCATCTGTAAAAGTTTAAATACAATTGAGAAAGAATTCTGCTCAGATGTTATTATTATGAGGGGTATGTCATGTAAATAGATCATTCCCTTATTGATTGATTTATTTCATACTTTTTCCTCATTACGCTGGACGCTCTGTCGTGTCACCCTTGTGGACACATTGCTGTAAGTAATGCTTTGCGCCTGCGAATAAAGTTATTTAAAGGTAAATATTAATTTCTAGCTACTACTACTACTAACTTTTTTTAGCTACTAACTTTTAATATGTATATTATAATGTTTAAATGGTGCCTAAATATCACTTTATTGGAATCAAATAAACAAGGCACCATATAGACCAAAGTATGCAGGTAAGTTTTGTTTTTGTAGATTTATTCTACTAACTTAACTTAACGTAAAATATAAGTCGAAAATAATGATAATGTTAAAAGAAACAAAACAATCTTAAAGATTAAAATTCCTCTTAGGAATCAAAACGTTACTACAAGGCAATTGTTTTTTTTATAATTACATTTATTCCATAAAAAAAAAAGAAATAATTTGCAATAAGTCAATTAAACTTATATAACTTTACGCCCGTAAGTCCAGAAAGGGTGCAGTGTCAGAGTTAGCCACATTCAGCCAAAAATAAAACTGGTCTGGGTTAGATAGAAAATTGTGAATAATAAGTCACTAAAAGATAAATAAAAACGTATATGTAACAAAGATGCCCTTTCTGCAAAATATAATTGATCAATAATGCATGTGCTTTAATTCCGATTTAGTATAAGTTTAACTTAGGTACATCTAACTTTTTACTAAATTATACATTGTATTTGAAAAAAATGGACTATATTATGCCATGTTATTTCTATTAGTCTTTGGAAAAGAAAATTGTGATAGCAAGTAATATTCAAAATACTAGTTACTAATATCATATACCTAAATCAAAAATAATTGCTATTAGTTAGTCTAGCTAAAACTCAAGAAAGCTTGATGGACAGGGGACATTTAAAAATAAAAGTAAAAGAAAAATCGTAAGGAAAGGAAAATCCGGCAAAATATAATTATTCATCATTAGCTGACCCAGCTAACATAAGACTCACAAAGTTGATTTTTGACGGATTACTGTCTCTTTCTGTCTCCCTCCTGTACTCCTGTAATAGAAGATTTAATATGAATCTAATACTAATATGTAAATCTGGGAAGTTTGTCTGTTTGGTTGAACGCGCTAATCTCAGGAACTACTGGCACATGAGTAAATAAAACGAGTCCGATTAAAAATATATTTTGGTGTTTATAGTCCATTTAATCTGGAAGGCTATAAACTATAAAAGGCAATGCATAATCACTTACCTGCTCAATTAACTTATTATTTATTCTAAGGAATTTTTTAGGAGCACAATTTTTTTCTTACTTTCCATACAAAAGTTGATCAGCTGACATGCTAATTTGTATGAAAAGTAAACAAAAATTTTATTATATTCGAAAATCCTTTAAATTGGTTCTTTAGAATAATGACTTAAATACGTAGGTAAGATGTTTCACATACATTAAAAATAACCTTGTAACCATGACGTTACAACACATAACCATAAACGCGGATGGAACCGCGGGCACAGCTAGTATTTATTTATTTATTTATTTGCACAAAATCCACAGCTCTTAATTAATTCTACAAGAAAATTTAACTCTAATCTTAAAGCTAATGACGGATTATAAGTATGTTTGTATCACATAAAATACTATTATAATTATTAAAGTTTCAAGAAATTATAAATGCTTACGATCTTTATATCATTCGTCTTTCTGCATCTCAGGCCGCGCTTTACAATGTAAATCCCACTCTCATCGTATTCCAAATTATCTTGAGATGTGCTTCGCTCGCCGTAGTGTGCTGACTGTAAGGAAATAGAAGAAAAGCTATAATTAAGCTGTAAAATCGAGCCCCAAGTGGGCTTGCCAAATTAAATAATTGACCTTAGAGTATCTTCATATATTCCAGGAAATTAATTCCTAAAAAAAAAAGATACGTAAATTCATAGTGATGTACATTGAAAATTAGAACCACTAACACTACTACTACATAAATTTGATTTAATTTAATTGAATTCGATATTGCAAAAGTTGCAAGGCGTAACAAGCTTCTTGCTTTGAATAAATTATTCCGAAGTGTTATATAACTCGTACAACATTTACGATATTCTCACTGGTTGATTGGACGTAGTATAATATAAATTTCATTTATACTAAGTCCGGTAAATTAAAAATTTAAGTCGCAAGTATATAATTTTTGAGCAGAATTTTTTTTCGTGTATTTCAGTACTCACAATAATTTGTGTAATGTTTCGTTTTAGTACACAAACTTAGATGGGTGGAACGTGGTCATGTAGATATCTAAAAATAAATACTAATACAATACTCTGAAATAAATACCTGTAAAAGCACATCTTCGTCTGTATCCTCATAATCATGTTTTTTCGCCACTGGTCTCGGAAATATGATTTGCGGCTAAAACAAAATTTGTCAACATTACTACGAACTTTACTACGAACAACAACTTCAATGAATTGCTTCTTTCAGATAAAGTCATCGGTAGGTACTCATTAAAGCAGACCAAATTTTTTTTTATTACAGACTCGAATAGTAAAAGTACCTTTATGAGCGACTACACGAATCAATGATATTAATATTAATAGGAAGGTTTCATTGAATAGTGAGGATAAATTAGGATTTTATCAATACATTTTTGTTATTAATTATTAATACAGCACCACAACCTATTTAACATGTATTATTAAAAAAATAAAACATGTAGTTGTGCTTTTAGAAATATTATTAATAGTACATAAGTAAATTAATATAAAATTAGATACTCACCTTTTTTTTTCGACGGTTGCGTTTGGTAGGGACTGTTAGAACCTTTAATGTAATAAAAAAATTAATATATATTTTTACAATAACCTCTATTGTAGGTGATAAACTGAAATGGATATATAGGTTTATTTGAATGTGGTTTTTTATTTTGTAGTCTGTATTTAGAGGAATGCATTATTTAGGCTACATATTTAGATCTTTCGCAAGATTCACTATGTAAATTAAAACAAAATGATCGTAATACACTGGTATTAAAAACGCAAAACGGAAATTATTTTTGGTAAGTGATTAGGTAGGTCCACTAAGGGGAGTGTGACTACGCTTTTCAAGCAAAAAAAAGTTGTGCTAATTGCGTAATACGAGAAAAACTAATCGTAAACATATCAGAGGAGAGGGCCTAATGTGATAATCTCACATTTTTTTAAATTTACAGATAAATAGTTACGAAGTTGTTTCAAATAGGCTAAAATGTAATTATGGGCGTGATGCTATGTTTGTTTTTGTTTTTAATATTTAATCGAAAATCAAGACGAATCAAGAAATTGCCCCTCTTTTCGCCCAAACTTTTTGACCAACATTTTGATTTCAGATTACAAGAATTACCAGTCTATATGAAATTATAATTAACATACGGAAGCCCTCCCATGTTTCCACCACTTTTCCGATTTTTTTCTATCTACCGCATTTGACAAACGCAATATTTATAATGATATAACATAGTAATCCACGATACTGGCAAAAGATAAACGAAACTAAATGTTGTGTATTTACATTATGGCTACGATACGATTTGTAACTATTTATTAATTGCGTGTTGGGTTCTTTATCGTGAGTTCCGTGGAACATTTGTATTATCCTACTTATTGCGAACACTGTCAATTGTATAATACAAAAGTTATAAGTTATCTATTATATTTAATTATCACATACTTTTTGCAGATGAGTCGCTGGACTCCACCGAAACACCCAGGTGTACGACGAGTTCCGAATCAAGAGCTTGGACAGCATCGGCCAATGACGTCAGTCCACAGAGACGCATGGATTTAGTCAGGGCACCTTCTTGTCCGGGGTAAATATAATGTTGATATGATTAACCCAATTGGGACAGGCACTCTTTGTCAAGAGCGGTGTCCCAAGGGCTATTATGTCTTGCCACCTGTTCGGCTGAGGAGCGCTAGCGAGCTTCGATGTATAGGTAAGCACGAGCTGGCCAACACACCTCGAGGTTTAACAGCCAGTCAGGCCCTATCTTTGAACACTGTATCGCACCAGCCTAGTCTTAAGCAAGTATTAAATTTTGTTTATTTAATAACCAGCAAAGCGCGGTGCGCTTAGTAATAGTTATACTACGTATAGTAATTCGTGAATGTAAGGTAAGTAAAAGTACCATAGCACAAAGGACGCCGGAATATCGTATATACCTATAATAAAATAATCTAAGCGTGCATGAAAACGGTCAATGGATTCTGCGGAAATTACGGCTGTTATATTAGTAATTAACAAAATAGGGTACCTAGGCTGGCCATGTGTCGTATTAAAGGATTGATCATTGTTTCACACTCATATGAATTAAATTAAAATATTCGCTTGTGCTTAATCTTCATAATCCAAAAACGTGAGTAACACCATATTATATCAAATACTAGAGGAAAGTAGCTAAATGTAGTCTAGTGCTTTAATATGGGCTAGTAACACTTCTCAAAACATAATATATGAAAGTACAACAAAATTATATCGCATTAGTTCGTCCCAATATCTCAATGGCTCTATTTCGGCAGTTTGGTGTCGTTATAGCGCCAGAGTAAGAGGTTTTCGCGCCAGAATGTTTGCGAATTGTAAATCAATTGTAAATCACAAGGTTACGTTTATTTCAATCGAGAATTCCGAATTAATGTGTGATCACATATGTAGTGACAAATGCCATACATAACCTTCAACACTTGGATAAGTTATGTTTGCAAGTGAAGTAATTAATGGATTTTATTAATAATTTCCAAAGGTATGTGATCTCTTACTAGATAAGGGTTTTAAAGTTGTTATTTTCTTTAAAAAATACTGAGTTGAGCATATAGTTAGCCCATATTTGAGTGTCTGTTTCATATTTAGCGCCTTTTTTGCAATTTTTTCTAATGCTCAATTTTGATACTATTGTGCGTTTATAAAAATATAAAACTGTTAAGTACTATTTTATTTACAAATACACGACCGATTAATTTCATGTTAATGAAAATTTGATGGTTTATAAAAAAAAAGTTATGATCCAAAAACAAAATGGTAGCCCATATTTAATAACTTTCCTCTATAATATTATTATGTTCTTTATTGCAGATGAGACTGCAATACCCCATAACTAATTTTTGTAATAAGGCCTATTTTTAAGACTCAGGTCTAAAATTGCCTTATTATAAATAATCTTTAGCAATGTTAAACCTTAGTATACGTGCGTTTGCAGTATCGCACTCTCTCCAACGCCATACTTGGTGCCAATCAGGAGTCGAACCTGCCTGACGTAAAATATTTAAAGGCATCGCTTCCGAGAAGGTGAATAGAAAACGACTGTGTTACTATAAGAACAACTAAAAAACAACATTATGAGAATCTCGCTTGAGCGTTATCCGCCGTCATGTAAACTGGTAATTACATTCATAACACATCAACAACAAATAAATAGCATCTCCAATGCGCAGCCTCACCCGGTGTCGAAATGGCTTTATTGATTACTTATTCTCAGAAATATACAAACAAGTATATGACGGGCGACGCGCTGGCCCATACTTGTTGAATGAAAATAATCTAAAATGAATGTAGAAAATATAGGTAAATATTAAAAATCACATCACGGAAACTTCAAAATGGTAAATAAATAAAAATTTAAGTTATAAAAGAAACAAAAAGCTTCTTCATCATCTTATCACACTATCTCTTTATCTATCTCTATATCACACTACTATGTATTTAACAGACCAATGTACAAAATTTACATATTCAGGAAATTGATGCAAATACAACACATTTCACGTAATCTCAAAAAAAGTTAAAAAGTCGAAAACACTACTAGCACTTTAAGCTCGCGATAACAAACAATCCGACTTGAGACGCTACGCGCGCAACAAGTCAAGATAATATGTTTATATTCCTTGCGAGTGCGTTTATTAGTCATAGGCGTTTATTCATAGGTGTACCTATATATAAAAGCTTACCCCATCCTTCGGTTTCGAGCCAGCCATATTTCACTGATTCATCAATTAATTCAACTCAAATCTTTTATTTACTTTGTTACTAACACTCCTTATATACCAAAACACAATATTACTAAAAAACACACAATATTAGAGTTTATTCAAAAATCTCACAAATTATTTACAGATGGCCTGCCGTCGATGCTTTACTGCCGACAGCTGCATATGAACTGCATTTACTGTTTGCTTTTTATTTATCCCTATATACAGGGAGGCCATTTACAACGCTTAAAATAGTTTCAGTAATTTATCTAGTCGGTCTAGGACTGTATTCCTATATTTTCTTTACTCGCTTATGTGTTACTTGCACCGAGACATCTAGCCCGAATGAAATGAAAACCCCTAAAATAGATTTTCTATGTAGTCGTGCGCTTTAGTGTGCATGTAAGCTATTAACCCAGCCTCCCAGGATACGCATGTGCCTGCATTGATTTATTTACCTGCCTATATGTTTCACAATACATAAAGCTCTATGTTATTGTGGAACATAATGGCTTATGGTTATATTCTTGGTTTTGGATATAATGACAATAAAAAAAATTAAAGGGCCATTTATTGTAAAAGTGCATCACATCAATCAAAATACGACTGTGTACCTATTTCCGCGTTGACTAGCAACATCGAATGTGGGGGGTGGAGGTAAAATAGGTCAGGGCGGAGAACGCGGGGTGCGGGCATCGGCGCGCGCCGCTCGAGGAACTGCGCGTCGCGCACCGCCATTACCCGGTCCCAGCCCTACACCCGCAATACAGTGAAAATTACTTCGCATCTTTTTCGGTGACTCCGCTGCACATCTTTCCAGATGTTGAGTACTTAGAACGGCCACATAGACGACATCGACCCTGGTAAGTGCGCCATAACTTTTCGACTCGAATCCCTATATGCCTACTACACAACCGTTCGACATGTTCTTCGATCTTGATTGTGACTAGATTCTAACGCTTAGATGTTACAGTGTGATTCACTCGAGTTTGTGTACCCCTAGCAGTCTAGATGTTAGCATTAGGGCATGCATGCTTCTCTATGTTTACCTATGATCCTTGAGTGTTACGAAACTAAGCTCACCCGTGTCCTTTCTTAGTGTGTCCGTTCGGGGGTCCGTTCAGCGCGTGGAGTCGAGTGAACGTTTCATTACAGATAAGATGTTTGTAGGGAGTTAAGATGCCGTTGCTAAGCGTAGGAGCGGAATGAAGCGTCACGAGATGCAGTGCAAAGGGGCCGAGGGCGGCGGCGGCAAGGACGGCTCGCAGATGTCGCGCAGCGAGTCTACCATCAGCCGGTGCACGCCGCACACCCCGCTAGGCCCGCCCGACAGCGCCAGTGTCGACTCCAACCCAATGCCCACCATATATCGGTAACTCTATTAAGGTCTACCTCGAGAGAAGACGTTTCTATACTACCGCGCTACTATAGGCTATAAGCTATCATCGTTGTTACAAGTAAGCGCGCCATTACCAAATTCTTCCGTATCCTTTTTTTAGGCGACAAAGTTGTTTGGGACTTAACATACCTTTGGTAATAGGGACGTCTTTTCTCAAGGGAAATAAAGCTGAGAGCGCACTCCGCCTGCATCGCGCACCGCGATCGTCGCATGCGAGTAGGTACCAAAGAAACACGCCATCTCTTATATATTATTGTCAAGAAATCGCCATCTAAAAAATAAAGTGAAATGTATATGTACATCTATTATATATATATATACAGGTCACTGCCTCAGTAAATTTACTCGACAACTATATAAGGTGTGACTGCTTAGCTTACATCATGTCGGTGCGTGTGGGAGAGCCGCGCGCAGCACAGGTACGGTATACCTTCTTATTGTCATTCTGTCTGTCGCTTCACCACTTCGTCTCATCACCCTTTTCCCTATTACTATCTGTAGTCGCAAGCTTTTGTCCGCCTAGGCTCTAATGATCCTGTATCCGACATACTATGTGAAGGCGTATTACTATGATTAGAAGAGGCTAGCAACTTTTATATATTTAACCATACGATATATAAGTCCACTAAAGATGCAATTGTCAGTTTTTAGATATATATAGACTTAGATTTTAGTACTATTTTTTTATAAAAGGTAGTAATGATGAAATCTCATTTAGGATGTTGTACCACATTAAACAGTTAGACAACAATTAGAAAATAACAATATTTGCTAAAAGTGACATTGGATATTAGACATAGCTATTATTAGTAAAAATCACTTAAATCATTCATTATGTAGCAATCATAAAATAATAATAACAGTAATTAGTAGATTTAAGTTTAATAAAAGTGTAAAGTTTTCCAAAACAGTAGAAGTATTAAACCTAATATTACATATTAGGCTTACGACACTACACTCTACACAATACCTATTATAATTACTTATTATATACACAATATATGAATAGCTTCCTCCGGGCTTATACACTGGAAAAAATGTTAATTCAAATTCAAATGATTTAAATAAATTATAGTATTAGCTTATTAAAATCATAAAAAACAATTATTCACATCACATTATGTATAGACGTGTGTAGAGCCCTGGGGTACCAACAGCTTATAATCATTAAGCAAATGACAATATTTCAAAACTATATGACATAAACGGTTTTATTAAAGTAACTAAGCCAAGCAAAGCATATAGATTTGCATATATCCCCATATTCAGTTGCAATAAGGATTAACTACATTATATTCATAAATTTGCACTTCTTAAAAAAACTTTTTATAATGTGTTCGTCAGATTGAACAAATGTGAACATTAAGCTTAATCCCTATGTTTTTAATGCAGCATGTTCTACATGCCAGTAGCACCACCTAATGGCTGTTAGTTATCGATCAAACCACACAAAGACCACCATTTACATGTTTAGTAAACAGCTATTAAAGCCACAGGTGCCTATTATCCCACGATTTAAGTTGCACTTGCAATAAGCTACTGCTTTAAAATAATAGAATATAGTTATCATAATACTCGTAAACTGACGTATACTTAATCATGACATTTATTTAGGTACCTACTTATATTAAAATTGATGATGTATCTTTTGAAATATTGTCGGTACAACACTATACAGTTTCTTGAAACTGTATCTGGAAAGTAAAATCGACGTTAATATTGATTGCATGTTTTTTTTTGTTGTCTAGATGTCGCGCGCCCATAGCGTCTCTCGATTGTATGGACGATTTTAGTGCTAACTCGCAACAAATGTTGGATCAAGGTAAGACAGATCACTTTGCTTGTGGACGACGCTGTATAATATTGCATTTTAGACTTAGGCCACAAAGCGGTGGTAGCTCAATGGTAAGAACACGCGCCTCTTAACCGAGGAGTGCGGGTTCAAACCCGGGCATGTACTTCTGGATTTTTCTTTTGTCAATAAAAAGCAGGATTTTATGAATGCCGTAAAGGATTATCACTACTAAAATAACATTATTCTGTTGTTTTTACTAATATCTAATACATTCAATATGTTGTATAATTTGAGGGTGATTTGACATTTTTAACTTCTTGAATAAATAGAAAATTCTTCTTAAATAAAAGCTATTTCATGAAACTAAACTTTAGTTAATATTGTGCACCGTAAATTTCGTAGCAACGCTACGGATAAATCTTGCTACGAACCATGAGTACGTCTTTGCGAAGAGCAACACCTTTTCAAGCAGTTGGGCCCACTATTTGTAAATCTTAACATATCCCAAGTGACGTGTTGACTTGGTTTATTATATTATTCACTAACTAAAAAGGGGGCACAATACATATTCTACCTGGAGATGCTTGACATGAAGATTAAGAAATCCTGCGTTAGAGGCTTAACATTGAAAATAATATACATTACATAAGTAATTTAAATTTTAAATTTTAATTACTACTTTAAATTAAATTAAACATTGCAAGGCCTTAAATTACAAGTAAATAAAAGACAATGCCACCAGTAAAGATCTACTCGAAATGGATTGCCATTTTGTAATTGTTTATGACCTTCAGGATGAGATTTCTGAAAGATTAGTTTTCTGAAGTCATTTATGACGTTACCCGTTACATAAAGTTTAGACTTCGAAATTAGATAGGGTGTCAAATGAAAGTAGAATCAAACATATTCAACTATTTAATATTTTGGAAATATATGTTGTTTTCTGTTTTTAGTTTCTGTGATATTTACAAAGATGTTTTACTGGATATTCTATGTAAAGTAAAAAATATTCCGCAACTACTTGTTCTTGTATAAATCTCTTATATTGTATTTTAACACTGCTTTTCATGTCACCTTTCATAGAAATATGAAGTTAGACGAACAATATTTCGCGGTACAGATCCATATTTGGATTAAAGTCTGATAAGCAGTGAAAACGAACCCCGTTAAAATGAGTATGCAAAGCATAGCCAGTGTTCTTTCAGAACAGATAAAAACGACGATGAGAATAGGTGTGGGCTGCAGTAGAGGTACAGCAATACTATAATTTCACATAATTTGGTTTATAAAGGGTGATTCACATAGTACACTATTCGAGGCGTCAGAGAATTCTGCTCCGCTACGGATTAATGAAACAAATAAAATTCATTTACATAACTGATCAAGCCATTTTTGTAATTTCATGAATCATTCTTTATAGGAAACATGTAATTGTGTTTTTATTGTATCTGTATTTATTTATACGTAATAAGTATTAAATGTTAAATGTTTCATACTACATACTTCTTATTGAAGCAAGGTTTCAGGCATGATTATTTGATCTGGCATGTGTCCCCGCATAAGTGTTTTAATTTCATTACGTTTTTGTAAAGCTTGTTGAACTATATCAGGCACAGTGCTTGTGTCCTTTCTTTTTTAATGAAGACAATTATTTACTTTGTATATTTATTTTGATGTCGTTAGATTGTAATGTTTTCGCTTTCCTTTGATATATAGACTGAATATTACAGGGTTACTAATAATTTTGTGTTTATGGTGCTATAATATCACTAACAGATATTCATAAAGGATACGAGGTTATATAACGTTAGAAAAAAAATGTTTATCAATGGCGAAATGTTAATGTAAAATAGACCAAATATAACACATTAAAAGTAACAATAATCAATACCACTGTAAGTAATTGTTAGAGTACTCTTAATAGCATAGCTGTGCGAACCCCAATCCCTTCTTAGATGTGAATCTGTGTACTGTTAAAGCTTTAAGAAACTGTTTTTATGAAATATTTTTCCGACAGCTGGGGAAGTGACTATAACTCGTCACATGTCGGGTTATATGGGAAATCATACTGCTATGGCTTCTTCTGTAACGCCCGGCCTGCGCTATAAGAACCTGGGCAAGTCCGGGCTAAGGGTGCCCAACATCGGGCTGGGCATGTGGACGATGCTGAACGAGGACAGCGCCGAGGATATCATTATGACGGCCCTCGAGAACGGGATCAACCTGTTTGACCTGTCCGAGGCCCACTGCGGTTAGTGCACATGATGAACGCTCCTCAATCACTCGTTAACACAAGCTTTCAATAAAGATTAATGCTGCAATCAAATAGTCCTTACAAAGACAATAATAAAGATGGTTGCTGTATATATTTGTAGCATCGAAAACTAAATTTTGTATATTGTGCTAATTATTATTAACGTACTATATATGCAAGTATTTATTTGCTGCATTGTGCACTAATTTGTTAATGTGACCGTTGTTTATTCACCGCGAATTAAGCTATATTGCAGACATTTAACTGATTCCATTGACACACTACACTTTTATCATGTGCGCTATTTTTATATATCGTATAATCACTGACTGTTTTATTCATTGCATATTCATATCGTCATAGTTTTAAACAAGCGACAATTAAAAACGAATGATCATGGAATAATCACAGCTAAAGGTGAAGCTGAACTGGGCAGGATTTTGAAGAAAAGAAACGTGAGAAGAACAAGTATTATAATTACTACCAAAATTTACTGGAGCACTAAGTAAGTAGCCTGTTTATTATACATGCACATGTTACTTTATATAGTCCACACAATATATCCAACAATGTTTTATAGCTTTAAATTGACAGATCAGTTAGCACTAAGTAATACACCTAACGCTAAACTGGCGAACTTACTAGAAATCAATATAATATTATGTCAAATGTTACTAACTAACTAACTAAACTTTACGCCACTTCCCTAACGGGGTAGGCAGAGAGAACCGAACGCCATATGGCACGATCCTTACACACCTCACTCGCCTCTTCAACATTTATAATCCTTTTCATACACGTTCTACGGTTTTTATGACTCCTAACATCACATTCTTTTAATACACGACCAATCTGGTCGTGGTAGGTGAGCCTGGGATTTCCGCGGCTCCTACATCCTTCCATTTTCGCATTGTATATCTGTTTAGTCAATCTTTTGTCATCCATTCTTTCCACATGTCCGAACCACCGGAGCATGCCTCTTCTTACCTTGACTCCGACGCTGTCCTTCAGACCGACTCTCTTTCTTACATCATCATTCCGAACGCAGTCTGTGAGCGATACACCGCAGATTTTCCGCAGCGCACGCATCTCGACCGCATTTATTCTACTTTCATGCTCTTTCTGCCATACCCAACTCTCGCTTCCATATTAGCATAGGAATCAGCACCGCATTGTGTATAGCGAGCTGGGCCTTCTGGCTTAAGACTTTGCTGCCTAGAAGTTTTCCTAACGCTGCATTCACCCTACTCCCTGCATTCACTCTTCTTTCTATATCAGCAGAGTACCTTCCATCTCTACTAAATGCAGATCCTAGATATACAATTTCATTCACCTGTTCCAGCACTACATCGTCAACCGTTATCCTTGTATCCGTTCTGGTTTCATCTCTTTCAATTGTTTGTCAATTGTCAATTGTTCAACGAAGTTATCGTGATTCTAAAGTGCTCTTGTTTAAATATCAATATTAGATGAGCATGTGGCTGGCATCTCATATGCCCTAAGCTTTTTGACCTTATTTTAACTTAGAATACAAGGATTTTCGTTTAATCTTTCACAATTAAATCTAGAACTTAGCTCGGCACGCACCCGCGTGTCTAGATCAATGTAATGTTGGGGAATAATTAGCCAAGTTTATATGATCTGTATGCTAACATGTCAATACGTTTTGCATGTACCTAGCTTCCATGGACAGAGAGAGTTAATATATTTACAATTAACACAAGATGAGTGGAAACCGCTTACAGCTGATATTTTAACATTTGCTCCCTCTGCTATGGCCACTTATGTACTTTCGTATAAAAATTACTGTTTATAACTGATTTTTATATATATATTTGCAGTGTATTATTGAAATGATTATCCTACATTTTAGTTAAAAGACATGCGTGGTCATAGCGTTACGGTTTGATTGCACGTAACTTATAATATACAAATCTATATATAGTCGTATACATATATATGTATATATATGTGACTGGCTCGATGGCGCATTCGGTAGTGACCCTGCCTCATGCGCCAAGAGTTGTGGGTTCGATTCCCACCCAGGACAAACATTCGTATGATGAATACTTGTGTTTGTTCTGTGTCTGGGTGTTAATATCCAATATTTAAGTATATATTTGTAATACCACTGTTGTTTCGGATATCCGTAACACAAGTGCTAAAGCTACTTACCTCGGAGTCAGGTCAAATGTGATGTAGTCAGATATTTATTATTTATTATTAAATAATCCTTTAAAAAAATATATATATATATATATGGAGTATGTAGTGTGTAGTGTAAGTAAATAACGTAATGTGATTAATACCGTATCCAATTTATTCATCTACAGAATTTCAATTAAAATGCGAATCGCATTGATGTTATGTGACCAAACCGATATGCTTTTGTGTTTCGCTTAAAGCTATTGTTTAATATTAAAGATATATTCAAATGTACACTATACATTTTATTTCAATAGGTCAGATGAAAGAGGTCTCTCTCGAAAACATATTATTGAAAGTGTAAAGGCGTCCCTATCGAGACTCCAGGTTGATTACATTGATGTCGTGCTGCTGCACAAGGTTGATCCCGTTTGTCCAATGGAAGGTCAGTTATATGAATTATGCTATAGTTAAATAATATTTAATATATTTTATATATCTCCATTTAAATGTTAAAGTTTTTTTTACACTTGTACTTCTATTTGACAGAACTGGTGCGTGCTATGAACTTTGTCATTAATCAAGGATGGGTAATGTATTGGGGCACGGCACGCTGGTCCCCCTCAGAGGTAAATTATGATATAAACGTTATATTCTTATTTATTAGTTTTATACTGATGTAAAAAAAATACTTAAGTATATACCGGCAGTTTAATGTAGGTTATTTTTTATTCTATAATTATTAATAAATAAGTTAATATGATTAAACTTAAAGGTTCTTTGCAAACGGTGATTTGTTTTATTACGACTATATAAATTAATTATACACAACGCGGTGTGGAGATAAATCCGACCAACTAGTAACGTAAGCAGATATTTATTCTTGGTACTCTATTCATTCCAGATAATGGATGCGTACACTAACTGCAGGCAGTTCAACTGCATTACACCCATAGTGGAACAGACAGAGTACCACATGTTCTGCAGGGAAAAGCCAGAACTGTACATGCCAGAGTTATATCACAAAATTGGTGTAGGTAAGTGTTATTTGTCAAGTAAACGAATATTTTAAGTCACTGTGATATAACACATCTGTAGGTACGAATTGTTTACCAGGAATGATGGTGTGGTCGGCCATTACCACGGGCAAGGGACTTGGCCGTGAAGAGATCACCGGTCTGTTCGCCAAGTCACGCTTCAATAGAAAATACAGCACCTTTAGTTGGTGCGAGGAAGATATTGCCGTGCCCGAAGTAATTTTCCTTTACTTATTTGTCTTCCCTTGTCTCAATGTTCTGTGTGTGTCTCGATGTACTGTATTTTGTAATCGTGTCTTTATGTGCTTGTATATGTATTATTATAATATATATTATGCAATGGATGTCACTTCTATATGTTTACAGGATGCACTTATTAAGATAATTTATGGGACAGTTATTATTTACAGATGTTGACTGTTACCATTGTCTTATTATTATTATTTCCAGATGCGTAGCTCTGGCAGTAAAGACCAAGTGACTGGCGAAGAACCACGAACCTACGGCGATAAACTTCGCGATTTGTCCAATTTAGCTAACTCGCTAAGTGGGTATAAAAACAATTCGATTTGAAAACATTTAACATTTCATTAGCAAACCACTTTTTTATTTAATCTATTAATTGTAGACTGCTCGATGAGTCAACTTGCTGTAGCCTGGTGCTTGAAAAATGAATCTGTAAATTGTCTCTTACTGGGGGCAACCAGTGTAGAACAATTCAAAGAAAATATACACGCATTACAGGTGAATATTTTTCGTTTTTCAAATGCAACACTTGAAAGTTCTGGATGTGTTCTATATATTCTATATAATTCATTTTTGTTATTGATTGAGTGTGTCCCTACGTAACATTTGAAATATAAATTTTAGCAACGTTATTTTAATAGAGCGTTTAAGGAACTATGATTATTTAAAAGATTTATGTGTGCGATAGATCGTGCCGCAGTTGACGCCGGCGGTCATGGTAGAGATCGAAGGCCATCTGGCAAACAAGCCACAGAGGCCTCCAATGGTCTCCACCCTCGCGATGCGCAACCAACAGAACAACAACACAGTCCGCATCGATATGACGTAAGAAATAACCTCACACGCCTCACCTAAAGTTTACGTTTGCATTTGCATCCACATTACTCCGATCAATACATTAAATCTTTAATTGGAATTCATTTAACAGGTGTCTTGATTTATTTAAAGTTAAAGTCTTGTGTTACCTACCAATTTTTTGCGTACTTGTTATGGTTTCCTCTAGCCTGACCCAAGTACAAATTTAATATAGTCATTTAAAAATTAAATTAAATTACTCAAAAGGTCATATTTAAAATACAGGGGTGCAACGGCGTCTGGGACAGGCACGCCAAAACCGGAGGGAGAGGCCGCAGCCGAGGGCGAGGCCTCCACCCCCGGTAAGGAGTCCGGGCGGGCCTTTTGTGAGATTCAGTGACCGTGGTGGCGCGGAAGCACTGACTCTGCTTCCAAATCTAGCAAATCAAAGGTACACTCTCACCTACATAAGAGTATTAGATAATTCGACATACGTGCAATCCCTTTGGGAGTCGATTGAATAAAGTATTCTCAAACTTCATTTCTATTTCAGGAATCTTTAAAGGACAACAAGCCAAAATTCTTTTTAAATAATGCTGGTGAAGTCATTAAGCGAACAGGTAAGTTATACTTCTTCTATAGTCTTATAAAGTGGTAATAAAAGCGTCTGCGAGTGATTATATGCATATCCAAATGTTCCTAATCTGTAATTGTTTTCATATATTTCCACAAACATAATAGAATTGACGAGGCTTTTGACTATAAGTGGGTGAACGAAATTACTGCTTGGGCTCTGACTACCCCTCCGGGTGATTGCGGGCGTAATAAATGTATGTATTTTATTCCAGAACAAGACGGAGTGTCAACAGACGTGGTGATCTCGGTGTCGTCGCTGAAGGGCAAGCAGCCGGCCAGCGGTGGCAGCAAGGTAAAGAAGTCCAAGTCGGACACGGCGCGGCCGCGCTCCGCCTCGCTGCAGCGCTCCTCCTCAGGCCAGCTGTCGGTCGCGCGCGACCGCCGCCGCTCGCGCATGGAGCTCGCTTCCCCAGCCGATTTATAAACTTGGACCATTGACGCAAAACCTTATAGCATCAAGTGATATTATACAAGGTGTAGGGCACTTTAGGCGCGTTTTATTCGAATCGTGACATGCAAATGAGTATGCATATAAAATATGTGTACTAATGTGTAGCCAAGCTAAACATCCCAACTTAAGCTTGAAACTCAAAATCAGTGCCTTTATGGGCCTTTGTGGTTAGACTACTAAATAAAATCAATATTGAAATATGGGCAATAACACGCAAACTCCCTCTGTTTTGGTGGTTTCTTTCATTTCCACTAATGTAGTCTGAAGTATCTCCAATGGTAAAGAAAACAGTTATTTTTACTCTTGTGTCAAATGTACCCTACAGTCGTTTAACAAAGACAGACTTTGCGTCGGAGATGATCTCCTATTTAAAGAGAATAATATAAAACTGCAGATACAACTTATATGCCTTACTCAGGACTGGAAGTTCCGCATTTGTATAGTAGGTAGTAGGTCGGGAGATGATTGCAATCAATATTACGAGAGATAATACATTTTAAGCATTATTAAGAAAGTTAATAATATTCTGAATGTACCCTTCGTAAAAATGTCAGAGGATAGATAAGGTAATGTGAATACAGAATAGTTGTTAGATAGCAAAATGCTTTAGACAATGACAACTCAGAGAAAGTTAGAATCTGGTGTGGTGGGTAAACACAGAACATAGAAATTATATGTTCTTTGTGAGTAAAGGTCTGTGATTATGAAGGATTACTTGATTGTTCGATTAAAATTTAGATAGATTGTAAAGAGGAATATGAAATCTAGTCGATTGTAACTCTTTAACATTGATAGTAGAGAAATGAACTCTAAGTATATGATTAAATTGATTAAAGGATAGCGTAAAATATTAATGTCTGTTTGTATTAAATAGAAAGTGATCGTTTTAACGGCCGATCAAGTAGCTTTTGGTAAAGTATCGTATCGATCTATTCCTGTTTTCCTTAGGCGAGTACTAATACTGGATTCCACGTAGAAGGTAGTCTAAGAAGAAAACTTTACTTCACCTTAAAATGATTATGAACGATTAGCAAACACCGTAGAGTTATTGTGCCCTAGGATCTTATATCGACCAACTATTAGGATTGTTATCACGTACAACGATTATTTAAATGATTCCTTTGAATTCACTAAACAGAGAAGCCGAGTCTTTTATAAAAATAATCTATTATTATATTGCTTTTACACTCCGCTTTTATCTAATGTCTGGCTTAAACATAATTTAATTCTAATTAGTTAAATTCGTATTATTCGAATTTTAGTAACGGAGTCAATTCGTATAGAATTTTGTAATGTTCAAAATATCAAAGTTTATTAAATTGTTATATATTTATGATGCTTTGACTCTGCTAAATAAGGCACAAAGTTTATTTTTTTAACTCGAAGAAGTATTATATACGCTTGTGTTGTACAAAATACAATCACGGAATGGCCTAGTTGTAACATAATAATCGGTAGGTACCTATTGTAACCCATTTATCGCCAAATAGCATTGTTTATGCTATTTGGCATTGTCCTTAAAAACAATATATATTTCGTTTATGATCGTATATTATATTAATGTTATATTATTATAGTATTGTAACTAACAAAATACAGTAAATTACGTTCTCAGTTTTAAAAATGTCATCATGAGATCTATGTGAATACTACAGAAATGCAGTTTATATTCATTATAATACATTGTTAAACATTAAGGAATTTTAAAATTTTAAATCAATTTCATGTTTAAGTAAAAGTATCTAAATATGTACTTATATTCTTGTTAAATTAGGATTAAAATTTAAGCTATCAGAGTCCAATGTACCTGTTAATGTGTAATTTTCTGTAGCCAAATTAGATAAAGAATAATTACGTATCTATTATTTAAATTATATTAATGTAAATTGTGTTATTTAGTATAATTAATTACACTTCCATACAGAAATATATGATCTTATAGATTTCACGTATATAAATATGAGATAAATATATTATATTTATAATTCATAAAAATAACAGAGACTTGATTATTTTTACAAAAACAATAATAGAAATGGTACTTAGCCAAAAACTGAGATAGAATATGTTAATAAGAATACTTTTGTTTCTGAAGTGTAATTACAGTCGCTTTCAATTTCGGTAGCTATGGAAAATATAAAAATATTTAGCAATGAATGTTTTATTTACAGTCGTGTGAGAGTACAACATATCACACGACTGTGAATTCCATTCTATTCATGCAATAAATCTACAAGAAGTTGCCTAAGCTGTACCATGGAAAAATATATCGATTCAATAAAAGTAATGAACCGCAATGGGAATAATAGATAACTTATTTTTAATATTCCCTCTCTTGAGATAGGTAATCCATTAATCTATTTTAGCTGGTCTGCATCTATTTTTTACTAAATTACTTAGATCTCCCGTGAAATGTGTTGTATTGTTTCCAATAATAATCCGAATTTTACCTTATGATCTATATACTTTTAATATGCAATAGGTACCTTTACATGTTAAATATAAATAGATTCACGTCTAATTCTTCCTGCCATATCATGCGATTACAAGAGGCTTCACACGCCTACAGGAAACGCCAAGCGTGCACTGCTTAGGTATATACTACGTATGTGTTTAATGTTTAAGCCAGAAGTGTAATAATATAACAAATATTCAAATAAATAAAGCATGCTAATATTATTCTGTGTTTTTTGTAAAAGTACCCTAAGGATCAGCTGATTCAATGCAATCTATAACAAATCTCTAACAATGTACAGAGCGTCTCAACAAAGTGTGTAACATAAGGTAGCGCCGAGTGCCACGATTCAACACGACACCGGTAACTAGTCAATTAGCCGATCTCATCCCTCCAATGGGCCCGTCCGAGATCCTTCTAAGGATAAATATAGCAACGTCCAGCTGCCAGTTCCGCTCGGTAAATGCCTATTGTACACCGAGATGAAGTTTAAGTGTCGCAGCGTGCGGACGCGCGACCTCACCGCCTGCATTCATCATGACGGTAGTATACTTTGACTGGCTGGACTATCTGGTGTTCGGGGCGATGCTGCTGCTGTCGGCTCTGATCGGGGTATACTTCGCGTTTTTCGCGCGGAAGAAGCAGAATACCACCTCCGAGTACCTGATGGGCGGCAAGAAAATGGGCATGTTCCCCATATCCATGTCGCTGATTGCCAGGTACCTAGATAAATGCTGTTGCGATTAACAGTGACACTTGATTATATACAAAATCCTGTCTAACTCTAATTTTCAGTTATATATCAGGAATTTCTTTATTGGGACTGCCTGCTGAAATGTATACATATGGAACTCAGCTCTGGACTATAGTGCTATCAGAATGGGCAGTGTCATTGACTATAGCCATTGTTTATTTACCAGTATTTTACAATTTACAAATAACATCTACTTATGAGGTAAGAGCACAAAATGAACTTTTTATTCATATAATATAAAGGATCGCTTGGCTCCAGTTATAATATACAATTATTATTATAACTAACTGTGCCAATGCATATGTGAACATAAGAAAATCATTAAATTTTTCAGTATTTGCGGTTGCGATTCAATCAAAAGGTACAACTTCTAGGATCGATCATATTTATAATCAAAATGATGCTTTACATACCCATTGTAATTTACGTACCTGCTTTAGCGTTCAGTCAAGGTAAAATATGTTTACACCAATAAGCTATTAAATTATATATTAAAACCAAATTAACAATGTTGATCATTATCTATATTATTTTTCAGTGACGGGTATCAACCTACACTTAATCACACCGCTGGTTTGCATTGTATGCATTTTCTACACGACACTCGTGAGTAACTTCTATCGCCTGTTACGATGTCCTTACAAATGACCTTATTTTATCCCCCACTTCAATAAACAAATTGCTAGTCTTTGAGCTATCTTGGATCGAGGTCAAGTAAATCAGACATGTCGGCTCGTGCAGTGGAGATCCATTTTATAGTCTTTGCTACGATTACGTTGCTACGAATTGTTTTAATGATAAAATAATCAATATTTCCTTAAAGGGCGGACTGAAAGCTGTAGTATGGACTGATACGCTGCAGACGGTGTTGATGTATTTAGGCGTCGTTTTCGTACTGGCCTATGGTACTTGGAGGCTTGGTGGTATAAATAACGTGATTGATATAAACAAAAATGGCGATCGTCTTGACTTTTTTGAGTAAGTATATGTGGCGCAAAAGTTGTACGTTAATATTAAACTGAATGACAACAAAAAACCACGTGCGACCGACCTACGCAAACTAGATGAGCTTGATAAGGATGCATATTTTAGAGAAGGTAAATGTTCTGCAATGAGGTGTAAAATAAAACGCTAGAATAACATCAGTTCATTGGCAAAGGTCAACTTGGAGTTATAAATATTTATGTCTATGTACTGTCTCAGTTGTACTACACTTACTGGCTTTCTTTTTAAATTAATCGTCATGAAATATGTACCAATAATAGTGTACCTACATAATGTTAAATGTAGGTACTAAGAAACTGCTAAATAAAGGTGAAATCTTGTACACCTTTGATATTTAATTCATCATTTTATCTAATTACTACATTTATTAATAATAATAATTTTGTTATTACATTACCTATTTAAAATACCCATTTTAATTTAATTATTCAAAATTTAATTTCTTTTTAACTATGATTTTTATAGAAATAATCTATAATTATATTTACTTAAACAGTTTATTAATTTGACATTATTTACATTTTATAGCAAACGTAGATAATTATAACTTAGAGCGAATTTTATTTAATGTAATTATTGTACCTTACCTTCCGCTCCGGTCATTGTGAAATGAATGAAATATAAATAAAATATATTTTCGAAATATAAATTAGGTCATACCTAATATTTCTACTTACTAGTAGTTTTAGTAGATTTATTAGAAAACTTTCCTGTGATAGGCATAACGTAAAATTTCCTGTTTTTAGCATGCGCCTTGATCCTACAATTCGTCATACATTCTGGACCACAGTGTTTGGCAACTACTTTGGATGGTTAGCGTCTTGCTCTGTAAACCAAGCAATGGTTCAGCGATGCCTTGCATTGTCTTCACTGAAAAGGGCTCGAATGTGAGTAAAATAATTGTACCTGTTGCCACAGACTTAAAAGTATATAGATAATTATATCTACTACTAAAATTTGTTTTAGATACAATTTTTGTTTTCATCTGAACATCTTAGAATTAATGATTCTTATCATGTATCAATTATTCTGCTTCTTTAGGAGAACGAAATCATTTCTTCTAAAAGAAAAGGCATTAGGGTTTTAAAGTAAACCAGATATAGGTATTTTTTGTATATTTCACTAACTAAATAAAGCAGACCTTATAATGCGCGCACATGAACATAGCTCAATTATCATTTTAAAATTATATTACTAATAAAATAATACAATTTTCTTCTAAATAGAACCCGTAATATATTTAATTCGTTAAAACATGGAATTAGTAGTAGTAATTTGAATTAGTCCCATGTTGGTCTGGGTCTTTAAAAAAGTATGTGCCAACTGTGTTTTTTTGCCTAGCATGTCGTAGAAGACGACTAATGGTATATCGGGTTTTGAGTAAGCGAATGTGTGGGCGATAAACTTTCCACTTGTCACTACTTTTTCACAATTTTCCATCTAACCTACCCCAGTTTTATTTTTCGGCCGAGGGTGGTGAAAGGCGCTAGCTGCTCGTTTGATTCTGCCTACCCCGTCGAGGATTATGGGCCTGATGATATGTATGATGTATGTTGAATTATTCCAGAACTATATTCATTATGGCCGCGGGCATCTTCATTATCGTATCCCTGTGTTGCTACACGGGTCTAGTGATATACGCCACATTTGCGGCGTGCGACCCGCTCACCACCGGGGCTATCCGCAAGAGCGACCAGCTGCTTCCCTACTTCGTCATGACCATCACCGGGTCCATACCCGCATTACCTGGTATTTTCATGAGCGGCGTATTCAGTGCAGCTTTGAGGTAAGACACACATCGCTCTATAGCTGGTTAATATATTTATGTAAAGATATGAATAATGGTTATTTCTAAATGCAATTTATCTACGACTCGTTTAATAAAGAGGCGATCTACAATACAAGCATCATGGAATCTTATTCACATGATTTATTTAGTAACATTTATTAAAGTTGACCACTATGCTGTAATTAAGGTGCCTATTTTTTGTTGTTTGTAGCTCGATGTCAACTGGTTTGAATTCTATGTGTGGAGTAATATTTGAAGATCTCATAAGACCTGCCTATAATAAGCCGATTTCAGAAAAAACTGCAAGTTTTATTATGAAGATTATCGTAGTCGTCATTGGTATGCATTTCACTAAAAATCTACCTTTTTACCTTTTATTTTCTTTTCTCTTAGTACCTATCAGAAATATTTATTCATAGTCCTTCGTGATAGAACGTATTTCTAGCTTCAGTGGTATTGGCCCCACATTAAAGAATAATATCAATAAACTATTTCTGTTTACTAGTACTGATTATACAATATTCGTAACTGATATTTAATTTACATCGTGGAGAAGCATCTAGGCAAAAGCTGGAAGTATTTTTGCGGTTTTGTGGATCTAGAGAAAGCTTTTTTTGACATAGTTGTACGAAAGGATCTCTGGGTCATATTGCCGAGATATGGGATTGACGGTGCAGTCCACCTATGTGGACTGTACTGCATGTGTGCAGGTGGAGGGCAGCCTGTCGCCCTGGTTTGACATCAATAATGGAGCCAGACAGGGATGGGTGCTATGTGCTCTGCTGTTTATCCTACATCTGGACCATTGCCTCTGAAGGATTAGATCTATTAATGTTTGAGTGCATATGAGCGACTTAGTTGTGAACTATAAGCAGAGTTAGCATCTGATTTGTAACAACTAATTACAATATTGAAATTTGATTGTAAGGAAAGAGGCTTACAATTAAATACAAAGATTATGGTGTTTTAAAGAGAAGAAACCGGACCGAAGAACGGAAACAAGGATAGCGGTTGATGATGTAGAGCTGGAACAGGTGAATGAAATTGTATTTCTACGATGTGCATTTAGCAGGGATGGAAGGTACTCCGCTGATATAGAAAGAAGAGTGAATGCAGAGAATATGGTGATTTAAGCGTTCGGAAAACTTCTAGGCAAAGACATTAGACAGAATGCCCAGCTCGCTACACACAATGAAGCGCGAGTTGGGTATGGCAGAAACAGCATGAAAGTATAAACGCGGTCGAGATGCGTAGACTGCGCAAAATCTGCGGTGTATCGCTCACAGACTGCGTTTGGAATGATAATGTAAGAAAAGGGTCGGTCAGAAATTCAGCGTCGGAGTCAAGGTAAGAAAAGGCATGAGCCGGACGTGGTTCGGACATGTGGGAAGAATGGATGACGAAAAATTTACTAAACAGATATACAATGCGAAAGTGAAAGAATGTAGCCGCGAAAGGCCCAGAGCTCACCTACCACGAGCAGAATGGCCGTGTGTTGTTAAGAGCTCCTATGAAAAGCATCATGAATGTTGAAGAAGCAAGCCTGCCCCGCTAGGGAAGTGGCATGATGTTTAGTTAGTTAGTTGATATTTGATTAAAGCAACTATTGTTTTTCAACAGGTGCGACGTGTGTAGCTCTCGTATTTCTAGTAGAACATATGGGAGCTTTAATACAAGCGGGGAAAAGCCTAGCGGGTATAACTGCTGGGAGTTTGTTAGGCTTATTTTCTATGGGCCTTTTCCTGCCATGGACTAATTCAACGGTAAAGTACTTTCAATATATACAATTCTATTTCATAAGCTTACAGATTTAATTTGTTGTGTAATGTGTTGTTGTGGCAGATGATTTTCAATATAAGGATTTAAGACTCAGGAATACTATCATTATGTATTATTTACACTAGCTCGAAGGACAGCAGATTGTTGGAAAATAAAAAGAAAAACGCTGTTAATGAAGTAAGTACATGCACGGATAGGAAATTAAGCGTAACTATGTACGGAATTAGGGACGGGTGCCAAGCTTATTATTATTCTCTTTTGGCCCCATCTGTTTTTTATTTGTAATAAAAATATCAATCTTTATGATAATAGATACCATTTTATTAAATCGTCTCTAAACTTCAACTCATAAAACAAGTTTATGTAACCTTGCGCTATGTGGGTACGTTGTCCACCTTTTGAATATCGTTATAATAATATCTGTGGTGTTACTGTCGCCCGGATCACAACACAATGTATTATTTTTTAATGTACTTATAGTTGATCTACATTCAAAAAACAAAGGATTTCGAGAATAAATTACTATGGGTACTACATATAGATCTAGTTTTAGTTAATTAGTTTACCTAGTTTCTGTGACCATTATTTCGGTAATTCTGGGTAATTCTCAAAAAATGACACTTACACGGAACACATTTGTTTATATATAATTTTACAATTAACTGCTTAAGAAAAAAATAATTTTTAACAAAAAAAATACCGAGTACTAAAACGAACCTAATAAAAGTGAAAAATAAATTTACTTAGGCCAAAGTAATACGTGTTTTAATACTTATATAAAGAATCCATGGAAGTTATTGTTCAATTCGAATTGAAAATTACCCATTTATGTTTCCCTTCAGGGTGCCTTGGCCGGCGGGATTACTTCTACTTTGCTAGTCGGCTGGATATCGCTGGGGACACAGGCGGCGATAATACGAGGCGAGATCGTAATCGTCCCCAAACCTATATCGGTGGCTGGGTGTGCGGTCAACGTGACTACGGCTACCACTCCGGTGCCCTCTACCAGCTATACTGTCGAGTTTGATCGGTACTCCCCCAATATTGGAAAATGTTCACTAAATTTGGCTAAGAAAAAGTCTTCTGATTCTAAAATACTAATTACGAGTGGTTTCCATCCAACCCAGTCCACTGTCCCATGTTGGTTTGGGACTTAAAAAGAATATGCCAACTGTGGTTCTTGCCTAGCATGTCGTAAAAGGCGACTAATGGTATATCGGATTTTGGGTGTGTGATTGTGTAGGCGACAGGTTAGCCGCTTGTCACTGCTTTTTCACAATTTTCCATCTAACCCAGCCCGACTTTATTTTTGGCTGAATGTGGTTGAAGGGGCATGCTATATAATCACCGAAGGGGAAGGCAGATTCAAAGGGGCAGCATGCCCCTTCAACCACCTTCGTTAGATGAAAAATTGTGAAAAAGCAGTGACAAGGGGCTAACCTGTTGCCTACAAAATCACATACCCAAAACCCAATATATATAATACCATTAGTCGCCTTTTACGACATGCTAGGCAAGAACAACAGTTGGCATATTCTTTTTAAGTCCCAGACCAACATGGGACAGTGGGCTGGGTTCTGGGTTGGATTTATCTTTATAATCTAATATATAAAATTTCCATGTCACAATGTTAGTTACCGTACTTCTCCGAAACGGCTTTACCTATTTTTACCAAATTTTATATGCGTATTCAGTAGGTCTGAGAATCGGCTACTATCTATTTTCCATACCCCTAACTGTTAAGGGTGGTCCACCCCAAAGCTATAACTTGAGAACGGCTGTACCAATTTTACTAATTCTTTTTTGATTGTGTTTGTTATTGTCAAGTGAAGGTTCTTATGAAAGAAAAAAAAAAGATGCGCGGTAAATTAAAAATAAATTTTCAATACCCATATTGAAAATCCGAGAACGGGGCGTTCCGAAGTGCGCCGGGTTAGCTAGTATCATATAAATACCGCATGCCTATAACCTGGTCGATCAAATATATTTGCAACATCAGGTACACGAGCGTAAGGAGGTGTGTAAGGATCTTGCCATATGGCGTTCGGTTCTCTCTGCCTTCACACCTAGGGAAGTGGCGTGAAGTTTAGTTAGTTAGTTAGTACGCGATCTAACAGTAATGTGGAGTCGAGATTGAATGTAAGTTGATATGTTCGCACTGTTAACAGGTCAGGCACGTTCTTCCTGTACCGACTGAGTTATTTGTACTACACGCTGGTCGGCATGACGGTGTGCGTCGCGGTCGGCGTCGTCGTCTCCTATTTCACGCAGCTCAATGATCCAGCTTTGGTAAGATCTATTTAAAGGACACTCTGTACCATTAGTGTAATGCGTTGTATGACAATCAAATCTATGAATGTAATGAAATGAAATGAAATGAAAATCTATGAATATAAATCAATCATTAGTTTTACTTACTTATAAAGCTTACTTACTTATTAGGTACTTATTAAGAAGTATCTTAATAACACGGTGACGGCTTTGATTCATATGATGTGCAACGATATTGAACTACTACACTTAACTACCTACTTATACATACCTACATAAACTAAGTATATTGCATATTAATTACTCATTCCTGTATAATAATTTTATAGTAATAATGATATTCTTATGAATACTTATTTATTGATATAAGTAAATAAAGCTAAGTATATAGTCAGAAGTTACAAAAAAAGTATATTATCACAAATGTGTGTTTATATGATATTTAAAGTTTATAGGATCATATTTCAGATAATTAGTAAATATTCCAGATATGATTGTGCTATTTCCCAGATATAAGGCGCACGATGCAGCAAAATACTTGTAACACAGACGTGTAATACTTACTTGTCTCTTTGTCCATAAGACTGAGATTGATTTTTATAATATTCGCAGTAAAAGTATTTGCGAATTCTTCCCCTAAAGATCAAATGTCGTCATTACTTAGGACTAAGCGCTGGAAAATAATGTCTATTATAAAAAAAATAGTAAAGAATAATACAGATTTCATCACTGAGTGATTAAGCCTTAAGCGGCTAAGACAAGAAAGGCAAGTTTCAACAGTCATGCGTCCGGTTATTTGCTTGTTGTTTCAGGTCCACCGAGACCTAATAACCCCGATAGTACACCGCTGGTTGCCGCCGCAAAACCCACATTGCCGGCGCCCAAGGCTCACACTGCACGACATCGAGATGAACGCACGCGATCTGGACCACTTACGCGTTAAGACGCCTTACACTGTTAGTATACATACTTACAATACTTCGCGATGAATGGATGGAAAGATAGATCACCATCTTTCCATCCATTCATCGCGAAAATAAAGTTTCAAATAACCTGGCAGTTACCGGCTAGAGTAAGTTGTTGTGGTCTTGCAATAAGAGAACATCTCGCTACGGTTAGTTTGTTCTGAGAACAACTCAAAAGTTACCTACCATTATTACATACTCTTTGATAAAATTATATAATTGTACCAGTTTGTATGTCTAATCGATTGCAATAAATAAAAAATCTATAATGACTTGCAGAAGGTTGGCAGCAGTCAAGACGAAGACTTTATGCCCACGCCTCGCCGAAACAACAGCAGTATCAGTTAGTTGCTGGTTCCTGTTACAAGGATTCATTATAAATATCCAATACGCTCATGTATCCAATACCTTTAAATTAATAAAAAAAAGGATTTAACATAATGCTTTTCTTTAACCCAATTTCAAATCCCATAGTGTTGAAATGACATCACATCCAGACGGCGATTTTCAAGGCCTTATTTGCAAAAGTCGCAGCTCTCGCAAATGCAGATGATTCGCTGCAGACCTATTGTTCGAGACAGTTTTGTCCAGGTAGCTTTTATAAGGCCAACAAAGAACACGTTGTAAAGTAGCCCGCCGGAGTTGGCCGAATGTCGGAGGGATGAGAAGCTTTCGCAACACAAGTTTTTAAAGACTATGGTCCATTCACATTTTGCTGTCAAAATGACCTTGATTGACTGTTTTAATGCACCCCAAATCGTTTCTAGGTCCGTTTCCCCTCAATTAAAGATTAACACACATATGTGCACCTGGGAACCCTGCTAGTAATCAATACCCACGAAATGGTGATGTCATAATGTCTATTTTTGCACGCTTATGCATTTTATAGGTATTGTAAACTGTAGGTTGGATGCGCGATGCGGATAGAATATGTTTGATTTTCTTCTATTCAAATCCGCAATGTTAAATTTATCGACTTTTTGACTGGCCCGTTGGTCGAGTGGTCAGAGACACTGGCCACGAAACCAAGGGTCGTGGGTTCGAATCCCGCTAGGGGCAAATGTTTCATGTGATGAACATGGATTACATGGACATTTGTACTCGAGTCATGGATGTTTATAATCATATTTAAGTATGTCTATCCGTTCACCTAGTATCCAAAGCACAAGCATAAGCTTAGTTTGGGACTAGGGAATTGGTGTGTCAGTTTGAAGAATTTATTATTCTTATTATTATTATTGTTGAGATATTTCCGTCGAGTAGATATTCGCATTAGCATTTAAAATCTATAGGTGGTTATATAAAACACAAGAAGGAAATAAAAATCTATATATTTAATTACTCTTACAAACTTTGTTACGTTACGTCGTATATTATGTACAACAACTTGTCTATAAAGACATGAAAACAGATCAACTGAAAACTACCTATGCCTATTACTTCTACTTAACACGCTTGTTTTTAATGTTTCAATAAAGAGATTATTATCCTCCACTAATAAGATTTTGTTTGAGCTTTACATTATCAATAACATCGTTGGTTGGGTCTGACAGGCCATTATAATTAACCTTACATTGGTGGTTTGCAATGCATCGCGGCACGATTTGTACTCCCTTTCTTTCGCAGTTTGATACGATTAAATATTAAACGAAAATCGCTAGAAAACAACTGAAACTAACGAAATAGAGCTTCGGTTGTTTAACCTTCTAATAAAAATAGCCCACATGATTAAAACGAAATAAAGAAAATTGGTCACGAACAGTTAGATGTGAGAGAATAAAAGCCAAAAGAGATTTTATTCAAGCAACTGTCCAAGCTCACTCATCAGGTCGCACTCGGGCCATGGAACAGTTGACAGGAGGCACAATAGTTCGTCAGCGTCACAGTTCCAAGGTAAGTCCGGGCACTGCGCTAGTTGAGCTCGGTCCGCTTGCACGTGCGCATGTTGACGGGGAAGAACACGTTCAACTCGATGAGCGTGGCCAGCACCAGGAACATGGCGTACATGGCTAGGCAAGCGCGCCCCACCGCCGCGTCCAGCTTAAACTTGTTGAACCAGAACGTCAAGTACAGCAGCAGCAGCGTCGACAGCAACGATATGGCGGAGTACTCCAAGCCCATTGAATTTATTTTCACCTGTTGACATTTCAAATACTAAGTTAGTAATTCTAACCCGTCTTCCGTAAAGTCTATACACTTCCTATGATTATTCATAATAAAGCAATATTAACAAAGAAGTGAAAATCGCTTTGCAAATTAATGTAGGTCTACGTGTAATTAACAATCGCTTAGCATATTTAAAAGAACAGTCGCTCTGTAAAAAGGGCGAAAACATTTATTTAATTCTAACCGAATAATGTCGTGGATCCGCTGGAGTAAGTGAAGCTTTGATCAACCATGGAAGACCAAGACATAGTAGTATGTCGAATGTGTTTGAACCAATCGAATTACTTATTCCCATTGATCCGTGCCCTGAAAAACATAAACATAAACATGTTTATAAAATGGTCTATGTATCATCATCATCTTCTAAACGTTATGTCCCGTGCTACGACAGAGTCCGCTTAGACCATGATCCAGGATTAAGCGAGTCTGGTAATTACATTAAAGCAACTGCCGATCTGACCTTCGTAACCCTGAGATCGGGGGACCGGACAATTTTTGGATCATGATTACAAATTCAAAGTTGTTTGAATTAGCAGGTTTCATCACGATGTTTTCCCTCACCGTCGAGCTAGTGGTATAAATACGTACATAGATTTAAAAAATCCAGAGGTACGTGCTCTGGTTTGCAGGAACCCGCACCTCTCGGTTATGAGGCGCGTGTCCTTACCATTGAACTATCACCGTTCCTTATAAATGGTCTTTGCATTTATCGTAATAATTACATATATACGTCTAAAATGAAAATTAAAATATTAGGAACCACAAAAACCTCATATAAAAGATTTACATTGAGGCAGTTGCAGCATGCTAGCTTTTTCTTCCACATGAAATTATATAGAATGAATAAATGTATAATTACGCTAGCGTGTTTATCGCTACATTGATGTAAATGCGCAGGCAAATTATTGAAAATCTAGTGTTTGAGATGAAATATTAGTACCTATACCATACCATACCATTCAATATATTTACACAGATTATAGCTGCATGTATTTGACATTAAATATAAAAAAATTACCCTGTTTGGCCACTATAACGCTAGAAACTGCTTCAGGTACCGAAGTCCCAGCAGCCAAGAAAGTGATACCCATTACAGAATCAGGAATCATCAACGTATCTCCTGTAATGGTAAAATTGTTTATTGGATTAATTTTATGAGGGAACGTAAACAGGTTCCATTGTTTTTAACTTACCTATTATAGTAATCATCCAAGCCACAATGTATGATAGGGATCCAATCCAAACAATACACATTATAAAGGTAAGCGGAAACCAATTTTTAAATCGTGGTTTTTCACAATCCGGGATGGTAAAAAGGAAGATCAAATGAATTGGCCAGGTTACAATCCATGTAGTCTGTAAACCGGAAATAAACATATTATTTCAAGAAATTTAAACATACTATTTCAACAAATATTTGCGGTGTTGTTATTCCGTAATTGTGATCAATATGTACCTTCGTAAAACAGCTCCGCCCACTCGGCCATTTCCATAACGAGTGTTCATATTCATCGGTTTCTTTATCGCCCACTTCCAAGTTTTGCTGTGCTACAATTTCTTCCGTACTACATGCAATTTCGACGTCATTGCTCTTCGGTTCCACTTGGGCGTTTACGTTTTTGCCCTCATCAGCAACTTTCACAGTTTGTATTTCACCAACCTTTTCGTTAACATCTGGGTAAAGAGGTAAGGCTGCTTTTATATTTCCGTTATGTTGATGGTGATCCATGGGCAAGTCATTTTTATTTGTAGATGAAGGAGCTTTAACGTCTTTTGCTTCTGGAAATTAAGGTTGTACAGAATAGCTTAATCTAAATCTCCTAAAAGGTTTTTTATTATTGCATTAAAGCATTGAAAGCATTTTCTATTACTAAAATTTTTGATACAGACCATTTTCCACACCAACAGCACTGTCCTGCTTTTCATCTTGCTCCTTAAACATTCTCGACACGCACTTCCAACTCCCTAAAAACGTATTGCAATTTGTAATGTTATCATTTCGGATTTAAAACGGAGACTAAATAAAATTTGTTTAAATGGACTTACCCCTAGCAAAGTTTTGGATGGATTTGTCGTAATACATGACGCAGATGTAGACGCCATACAGCAGAACGAGCAGGAAGGCCTCGTACCACTGCACATATTCGTCGTGCATGATGCAGATGAGGATAGAGACTGTGATGCCGTAGGCGAGACAATCTCTTGTCAGCGGCCACCAGTCCAGGGGCACCACCTGAAATATAAGATATTGTCGCCGTTTTTTGTTCAGACAAACAGATAGCCTATTAGGCTATTATACAAAAAAAAAAACTATTTAAATTATATAAAAATATTGCTAACGTATCTTTTTATTTTGATCAACATATTGAAAATTACGAAGACACAACGCGTTATAGTACTGCATGACGTCAGTAGGTGCGTACCATTTTACCGTCCAAGCGACGTAAAGCGCTATATCTTTGTAATTTGTCGAGTATTATATAAAGCAAAAAATACGTATCCTTTTAATTAAGGTTGATTATGTGTTCTAGTTAATAAAACTACTTTTAATTTGTTATTTTTATTCTAAGCTGCTTGGGCTTATTCAAGGGGTCGTCGAGCGCAGTACCTATATTTGAATAAGCATTTCTTAGATACTAAAGGAATCTCAATAAATTCATGAAATGTAATAAGTTATTATATAATACGTTATTCATTTGTATCTTAGAAGTTTAGTATATAGAAAATTTGTTTCAATAACTCAGATTGCCGACCTTTTTTTTGACCTTTTTTGTAATATAAAAGGAAACAAAATTCATATGTTTAATGTAACACTGAATTTTAAATCACGCCCATAATCCTCGAAGGGAGAGGCAGAGTCAAAGGGGCAGCATGCCCCTTCAACCACGACTTTTAAATTCTCTTATTCAAATCTGTTATTTTGAACCAATTTTGAAAATTTGTGTCGGCTGCTTACATTTTGGTTCCCCTTGGCACATGTTAACAAGGGCACACGACATTGAGCAGCCAAAATCGGAATAACGGGCAAGTCCACTGTGTAAGCAAGTAGTGAAGTCGTCCGGTACAACTATGGGCTATGAATTCATTCTATCCTTTTCCTATAAAATGTTCTCACATTTTCAATCATGGTCCAAAAGCTTCCAAAATCACTTAATATCTATTCAGTCCTAAAATTTAAAGTTTTGATTGTCCTAATATCTAGAAATTCGTTAATTCAAATGAAAACTTCTGAAAATTAACTTTATCGACACAAATATTAGTGAATCCTTTGTGCCAAATTTAGTAACTATTTACATACCACTCTATGTGTCGCTCAAGAACTTGGGTTATGTTTACTTTTATATGTTGGTTGGGATTATAGGTACAGAGACCCTCAAGTTGCTAAACAAAAAGCACTCTCCGTAGTAACATCGCCTTTTTGCATTCCCTTTTTTATTTGCAAAACAAGTATAGTGTAAAAAAAAGTACTATTGTACAACCAGTTTTTCCAATTAGAGAAGGGGCCCTATTGCCATTATATTTTGTACCTTTTAAGCTGGCAGTCAAAAGCCGGATTAAATCAACCCTTTGAGAGCCTGTTGTAGGAATACGAACACAATAATAAAACAATGCTGCTGGACATGCAACGGGCTCATGAGCCCAACACCAGGACTAGTACGATTTTTGAATGTAATTCAAAATCATACGGACGAAATTTGTATGTGTGGTCCGAATACCCAATGCGGTTTAAATTTGATCCTGCTATGTATAGGGAGTTTGCAGGCATTGGCGAAAGCCATCTGGCGATTTGAGTTAGTACATATTTTAAAACTAAGTTACGTAATTGAGTAATATATCTATTTAATAATCTCAAATACCTTCAAAATTTTAGAAATACTCCTTTCTAACAATCGATCTAAGCATGTCGACAGGAAAATGTCGTAAACACTATAGTTAAAGTAGATATTTTCATTAAACCTGAACTACATGTTCATCGAATAATTTGTAGTGAAAAACTTATACTGTTCAAATTATTAAAAGCTAAACAAGGTCTTAGACCTGTAATCGAATTTTAAAATATTATTGAATGTGGGGTCAGTTTTCGAAAATAATTTTATTATAATTATATTTAAATAAATTACTGTTCGTTAGTCTCGCATAAATTAATGAAACGGCTTGTCCAATTTGAATTTAAGCCTTACAACCTGCCTATATTTTTTTATTTTGCTCGCTTCAATACTGCGGGAGTTCAAAAGGAAAAATATGGGAAAAAACCTTACAGATTGGAAAATCCGAGCACCGGGCGAGCAGACATACATACATAGATCTTTCATTACAAAACTCCTCTCAAAGAGACATATAACGTAGTCTCTCTCCTTAACTAATCTCTCATAAACAACAAGCAATTCTCTTTGTTATTAATATTAATATGAATTAATTTTAATTAAATATAAATATATATATTTTGTCCGATGTTGGTCTTGGACTTAAAAAGAATGTGCCAACTGTGTTTCTTGCCTAGCATGTCGTAAAGGGCAACTAATGGTATATAGGGTTTTGGGTATGTGATTGTGTAGGCGACGAGCTAGCCCCACTTGTCACTACTTTTTCACAATTTTCTATCTAACCCAGCCTATTTTTGTTCTTGGCTATTCAGCCAAGAACAAAAATGTAGTTAAAGGGGCCTGCTGCCCCTTTGACTCTGCCTACCCCTTCGGGGATTATGGGCGTGATGTTATGTTTAAATATAAATACCAATGGTCACATCTTAGTAGGCAACCCGGCAGATATATTATAAAATGTGTACTCTCCTACTCATAATTATTTAAAAATATATATTTTAATTTAAATTTCGTAGTACCTACCTAAGTTTTAAGCTGGATGACGTACAAGACAAGTATACTGAAAGCATATAGCTTATTGTAATAATGGATGGCACATAAGTCATCAAGTCAGTTAGGGGTGATATAAAACTAATCCGTATGCGTACATTTTGGAGGCAGCCGTACCTATCTATTAAGAATTCGTTTGTATTTATTATATAAGCGACGAGACAGCTACTTGTCACTACATTTTCACGGTTTTCCATTTAACCCAATTCTATTTTTTTTGCCTGAATGTGGTTTATGGAGCTTATTGGTTCTTTTAGCCATACCATTCCCGCGCCTATGCCGCAACAGGCCGCCACCGCTAGGATGTTGAAAACGGCGGAGCCGACAATGGTGCCGACGCCGATGTCGCCCTCGGTGATGAAGGTGCCGATCACGTTCACGAACAGCTCGGGCGCCGACGTCGCCGCCGCCATGAACGTCGCGCCCGCCACATCGTTGGTCATGTTCAGCGCTGCAATACGTCACATGATATACATTTTGTTGGAAATTACACGAATGAATAGTGCTTTCAAAAGACAGGACGCGGTATTAACTTACCATGTTGAAAATCTATGATGCTGAACTCATCATTAGCTTATATAATACGTCACTTCAGAACGAGGGAAATCGTTCGGAATAACAAGTATAGAAACTAATAATATAATATAATAATAATTTATTTCCAAATAAATTTTTACAGTTATTAAGACAATAAATAAGTAGGTAACTAGTTGTAACATCCAGTGCATGTAGCAACTATTGCTAAACTGGGTTTTTAACAAATCTGTATTTTAGCAAACAAAATTTGTTTAAGTAACTTAACTAGACACTCATGAATGTACTCAACGGCCTAATTAAATAAAACAATAAAAAATAAAAAAAGTATTATAAAGGTTTGTTTTCGAATGTTTGTGGATTTGGGTAGTAATGTTGATAATAATATCCAAATATTTAAATTCATAACCTGTGTTTTACTTTTTTACTCTCTTTTTTACGACTCTATTGGTATTTTAAAAGTCCTTTATTAATATAATTAAAGCATACCCACAGCTTTACTTGTCCAAACATTTATTTTATCAAAATCAACTAAATAGTATACGTATGTTACGAGTAATATCTATCCAAAATAAAACAAAAACGTGATAAGTTTTAATAATTCATGTACCTATTGCAGTTGAAAATTGGTACTGGTTACCTGTACCTAAGATGACAGGTTCTGTAATCTGAAACCTGTACATTAACTTTGATAACAACATTTATTAGAAACAATGGATAGGTGTTAACAAAATTATAAGTTAAACTTAAAAATTTGATTTTGTAAATGTCTTTTCTTGAACTGACATAAACGAACAATGAACAACATAACCACTTTTTATTAGATGAAAATGGTATTTTCTCTCTGTAATACAGATTACGTTATTGATGATAGACGTGTTATTGTTCGCATGACTGCAAAAAGCATTCTCAAAGAGCACAATGAGATTCAACCGTCACGTAAAGAAGTTCTTATACACTTACATACCCATTTGAACAATATGCTTTGTTTGGGAATTTAAAGCTATTACGCCCTGTTACGCTACACACTAAAGTGATCGCTACGGTCAGATTTCAATCGATGCAAAATAAATTAAGTATTTTTTTTAAATACATGGCCAACATAGTAATATATTGCTTGTGTAATAGATATGCTATTGGTTTTTCACATCAGTCACGCTAAGTTTTCACTTACTTACTTATCTCATAAAGGTACTACATTATGAGACGTCAGTTTGCTTACCAAGTCAAAGCCATACATCAGTGTGATTTTCAATCTAACTATCTTAAAATAACTAGAAATCGAGGTATTCCAATGGCCTACAATAAATACGGTCGCTAATACAGCTATTGGCAATCTTTATTCAAATAAAGTAATTGCCCGTCATTAGATTTTATCATAACCAAATCTAGTGTATCTAGTTACCTATCTATTTGAGGTATAAAAAAGAATCATCAAAATCGGTTTATAAACGACGAAGTTATCTGCGAACACACATAAAAAAATATATATATATACGGTCGAATTGAGAACCTCCTTTTTTGAAGTCGGTTGTAGCCTAGATAAATCGTAATTTTGCGATTGATCTGTTAGTGTAGCGTACCATGGCATATTCTGTCGACGGCGGGCACGAAGAACTTGTCGCAGACGACAGCGAGCGCGATGAAGAGGTAGAGCGAGATGAAGGCGTGCACCACGATGGCACCGTGCTGCCGCTGCTGCTCCGTGAACAACCCCGACGGGAAGTCGTCGATGGCCGGCGGCGTGCAGTTGCGCACTAATCCATCTGGAAATATCGGTTATTACGTTCAACACTACACGATCACTCGACCCCTTCGAGGGACTGCGACAAATAGTGTCAACTCAGCAGTTCTTTAACCGCATCGTCGTAACGCAGATCCTTTTTTCGTTAAAAAGCTGAGAAGAAACCAAATAAATGTAATGTAATGTAAAGTAAAATATTTAAGATTAAGTATATAAAAAATATATATATTCTATTGCGAATAAAGAGTCAAAAAAAAATACTTGTAATTATATAAATATAGAACAAAAATTTTACAATTAAACTCCGATTGGAAAAATTTATATCTCTTATTAAATTTTATATTTTCTAAAGCACTAATTTGAAAAGTTTTAAATATTATAAAACTTAAATGCCTTTTATCTTCCCGGTCATAAAACAATACCGATAACCAATAAATTGCAAGCTTTTATTCGATACAATACGCCTTGACTTAATTGGTCGAAAAAAATAGTAAACAGATCCAAATAAAAAAAATATATATTAAGTATTGCGTTTGTTTATATACACCATTAAACGTTCTCTTAAGTTTCACAAGTTTTACTTCATAATACAGAACAGTTTTTATTTTAGGTATGAGTCACCTAAATCTTATTCAATACCTTACAAATATAGGTATATGCCTATGTATGCAACTTTCCACGTCAATACAACTTTGAGTTCATAAATCCATATTATTACCTAGGCATATACATGGAAATGTATATGTATGTATTATGTAATATAGAATTATCATCCCACAGCATGAAAACTACTAAGGCCATAGAGCGGCCTTATTATCAAATGATAAAGTGAAAAGGTAAATAAATCTCCATACCAGAAATGTAAGACCTAATCGCTCTTGCCAGATATTTTAAGAAATTTTATTTGAAAAATATTTGGCTAAGTACTAGGTATTAAGTCAAGTATTACCTAAGTTTAGTTCCATTCAGTTGTAGGTCTATCACGTCATAAATGTGTACGAGTATAGTTAAAATTTATCTTAACGTATAATAAAAAGCATCAATTACTGTTTTACTAGGTAAAAGGTCAAATTCTCTATTTGATCTTCTTGTTAACCTAAATCAATATCAATTGATTTACGACCCTATCTGTGCCATAATGATTTCAGTGATCTAACCCGGGAACGGTATGGTCAGCCGTGTAAATGTAATGGTATAGCCGTTTGCTCTTGCGCCTGCGCCTACTTGTGCGTTACACTACCTAGAGTTACTAATCTGCGTGAGGTTTAGGTCTTACGAGAAGATATTTTATTTGCGAAATTATCTTGACTCTCGCCTAACTCCCTTACAACATATTGAAATTTAAAAATAGTTGGAGATTTCTGGATGGCGACGCAGACGGGAGATAGTATTTTCTTAGTTGGCAGATACTTTAATATCTGCCAACTAAGAAAGTACTTTAAGTTCTAGCTTTGAAGTTATAGTATTTAAATTATAGCCTGCAAATAGTTTTAATTATATTAATTAAATGCAATCTATAAAGATTACCTCTCGTGGTAACTCAAAACTTTTGAAAAATTACGAAGGCAATGTTACTGTTATCTAGGTATATTTAATAATTAGCCGTAGGAATCCAAGCTAAACTGATCTCTTGGTGTAAGTTTATTAATACATCACATACTGCTTAATATTGTACTGCCTTAGCTAAGTATACATTGATATAAGTTTAAAGTTTAATTTCCAAATTAAACTAAGAAAGTGTTTGAAATCAACAATATATTTTAAATAAGTATTGGTAAATAATTGGGATCCTTCTAAATACACCAAACTGTAACCAAAACATACCTACTCTAACTTTACATATATGTTTACATCTATTCCTATTGAAAACATGACTACACCATTCAATAGACGTTATCGACCTATACATCTGCACTGGGATTGTAACTATAGTAATATACGTACTCTTGGTAACAAAGACCATGTTGCTCTTGATAAATAAACACCGACACGGCACTTCTAAAAAAGGTCCCCGTTAATAGCAGAGTCAACAAGAAGATGGTGACAAATTGCCTCAAACGACCACTGCACTAACGTGTTTAAACGAATTAACCGATTTTAGTAAATACGACGTGTCGGCGGCTGCCCAGCGTCTCCACTGGCGCTCCGCTGCTGATGTATGTATGTGCCAAAATGTGCGTGTCAGATCTCGTTGAGACACTCGCTCGGCCCGAGTGCACTGTGAGGAAATTGACAGATCAAAGACGGCAGGAAGTCCGCATTAACGTCGCTTATGTCGTCTTTCGAACCACTCAGCCTATTCGATCTCATCGGCTTTCTAGACCGTCTCTTTAAGGTTGCCCATCTTCACTAACCGGGACGGTTTTTAGCAAACTTGATCTATTCATTTAGCAAAGATGACACCATAATATATATATATATTATATCACAAACAAATCGTATAAAACTATAAACAGAATGAGAATATTTTTTTTTAAGAGCATTTAGCATGTTTAATGAAATATTTAGGAACGATAATACTGATCGACTAGATGGTGATTGGGCAGTGTCGTTAGGATATCACGTGAAGGCCGGCAGCGTTCAGTGCTCAACCTTGCGGGCTGCCCTGCGACGACGGCCAATTGACAATTTGCGCGAGGAGCGCTCGAGCGACCGGATGAGGCGCCGAGTCGCTCTGCCTCCCCCTTCTAACTTCACCAACGTCGCCCGCCTTTAATGATTATGTGACCAATTCACCTTACCACACCTCCTCGCTTTCTTTACACACCAACTAGATATTTTCATTTTCAATAATATTTCCAATCGCATCATTTGACCACAATTTTACCACTACAATATTTAAGTGGAACGTGGCTCATCTAAGATACATGTACTCCCAAGAGCAATTAGTTTCCGTTACTATGATCAAGGTTCATCTCTGAATATTGAGCTAAAAATAGATATCGATGCAAGTCTGATGACAATTATCGACTTAAGCCACTACTCATTGTGACCGTTGAGATGTTACAGTTCATGCTAATTCTGAAAGAAAAATTAATGACCATATAAAGCATTTTGAACACGGCACTACAATATACTATAGAAAATGGTACTAAATGCTCAAACTAAAATATCGCACATTATACGCCTCTCATATCTAAAAATAAATAAACTTCATTATTAGATATGTTTTATGTAAAGTGTCAATAAACCATTAACAAAAGCAATAAACAGAATACAAGCACAACCAGCCACACCCGTCTCCGTAAATAGCCGAGCTTTTGTCTGCCGTCGCAAGCAAACAACGACAGTTCCATTTAAAAAACGCGTACCGACCTCCTGTGCCTTTCTCCTCTATACCCTACGGTACTTCATGTGAGTCAAAACCAATGCATACCTGATTGGCGGCAAACCGCGATGATGAAATCTCAGATTCCAATACTTACAAGACGTCACCACCACTTGGCGCATTCACACCATGAGGCACCACATTCACTTTAACTGGCACTCGGAACGCTTCTCTTCCCAGCTCCCTTGGAGTCACTTCGCCATAAAGAGTGACCTAACTATTCACCGGGATTGGACGCACTTCCGACCTCCTTCGATGTAACCTTCCCTAGGTGTACAAGCACTCAGGTAGGTTCTGCGCGCAGCCACCAAGCTATGCTACAAATTATTGAATCTCTGTACTCGCCCCTCAATATAAAGTAAGTCGTACCTCGATCGGAGGTATTCATATTGTCGTGGTGTACGTGGAGCGCGACGCAGGCGACCGAGGACGTCGCCACTGGCGTCCGAATGCCACTGCTCACGCTCAAGCGGACATAATGGACCCGCCGGAGAGCTCGTCAAAAGAAGAATACGGGGGCCAATTATTTATTTCCATACAATACACGTAGGTACGTCGGGCGGCGCGCGGGCGCAGTGCGGGAGTGACTCCCAGCGCGACCATCGCACGGCTGCGCTCGCCTGGATTGACTCCTGGCTCCACTCGCCGCTCTTTCTTAATATCATCGTCTTTATAATATTATTTTCACAATAAATAATGTTTGTTTATAAAATTTCTTACGATAAATAGTTTGCTATTCAGTGCTACTAACTTAATATAGATAAAGATTCAGAATTTATTTTGAAATAACACTAACATTAGCTATATATACTCCGATTATTAGATATATATACCATATGTACTCCGATACAGAATATTAAGAAAACAAAAAATCCGACTGCAAAGTAAAATTATAACTGAAAAGCAAAAAACAAGCTCTACATTTCTTTTGTGACTTTCTTTTAGCTTTAGCTACTTACTGTTTTACTTTCTCTTCTTTAGCTCTTTGTAGGTAGGCACCCCTTTTCCCCTTAGCGACTTGTAGGACTAATTCTAATATATATTTCATTCATCACACCATATTACTAACAATTTTTCTGTTGTGTACCTTTATATACATACCTATGATAAATTTGTAAACTATTACATAACTATGTGAATAAATATTACTAGAACGCTGGAAAAAGTATTACTGGTGGGAACAAGCTTTGTCAAGGGAGTGGTGGTTTACAAAATAGTTAAATGCAACTTTTTTTTCATATTTAATCCAATAAGTAAAGCAATTTCCGGTTTTGTCCAATTCTGATGAATCAAATTCAAATATCAAAAGCTGGAGTTACTCGTAGAATTAGTCGTGCGGCGCGCTGCTAGCATTCACACTTTTTACCACCAAAAATCTGCCATTTTTTTTTTTTTGCTCAAATTTTTATATACTTAGTTTTACTCACACAACCACGACGAATCAAATGATCCCTCGAATGTCAAAATCCGTCAAACCGTTAAGGCTGTAGAGTGCCAAAGAAAATTTTTCAAGGTATTTCATTTTGGCACCAAAAATCTGCTATTTTGGTTGTTTTCTAGAAATTTTAATATACCTGGTGTCACTCACACAATCACGACAAATCAAATGACACCTCGCATGTCAAAATCCGTCAAGCCGTTCAGGCTGTAGGGCGTGCCAAAGAAATTGACATACATACACACATACATACATACATACTCTTATAAAACATTACCCATCTTTCTTCGGCAGTCGGGTAAACAGCCCATGTATTTATTTAATTCCATCCGAGGTATTGAAGATATGTAGATACTTGGGGAGTTATAAATCAGTTTAACTTTTGTGCTTGCGTTTGTAACACTTTAGTAAAACCGTGTGTAAGTATTGTCTTGTTCATAAACTAATAACCTCCTCCTATAAGTTTTTTTTCGTCGGTTAAAAATAGAGTGCTATCATCCAGCTTACTGGTATTCATATCTTCATTTACAACTTAGATCACATCTTATAATGACTAATCCATTACAGATAACTTACATCAAATGAGTCTAGTCATAACCCACAATAGACCTCTAAGTCTATCTCAATTAGAGTATTTAATTATAAGATTCCGGCGAAGGATGTGCACGAATATTTAATGCGGCAGAAATCTATTGAGAGGCCTGCTCTGCGGTGTAGTTCCAAGAACCCGCCGGGTCAAACGTCAATTGTCGGCCCTTCCCAAAGAGACCACGTTGTGTTCGAAACTAGCGACCACTACTGCTCACCCCAAATAGTGTAAACGGTTTTGGTCACTGATACTAAATTTCAAACGACCAATAGATAAAAAAAAGTTAAGCACGTACAATATATTCTTTTAACTGTATGAAGATAATCAGTCTATTGGAACAACTAAAAGTGATTCACGGATCACGTTTATGCAACATGACATCGTTGTTAAAATTATCTTATGTTATTCAAGACTATAAATTACAGTCTAAATAATTTTAACTCGATAATTCATTATTTTTGAAATAATAAGTTACAAATTTTTACGTAAATTATACCGGCGAGAGTGGGAATTTTCAAACGAACTTTTTGATGATGTAGGTAATGTTGAATTTAGGAGATGCATTTTCAAAAACACCATTTTTTTTCTTTTCTTTAATTTGTTACCAAGATTTGTCGTGATTTAGATTTTTTGAAACGTATTTGTATACAATATTTGCATGTTGAAGTGGTTGACGAGTTGATTCACTTAGTTAAATCTTTAAGGTAAAGCGGATTCAGTAACCTACATCTGGCAAGCATCGATTGTGGCGCGGCGCGGGCACCGTGCGCGGCCGCGGACAGCGCTCGCGCGCCTCGTATGCACATATAATGGACGCGAATACAATAAGGTTTATTTAATCTTTTGACATCGCCATTATGTACGTACGCGGCGCGGTTATATTACGGCGCTGATTCAATCAATCCTCACAATTAGACTTAATTAAGAGATTTGAGCACGAATATCAGTAGTAAACCATCCACCAGACGTGACTCATAGTGGACCATGCAGAGTGGGTGTAAATAAAGAAACTAGTGTCCATAAATACATAGTTTTAGTAGTATAGGTGTCGTTATCTAGTCTTTTATTTGGACATATTTATAGTAGGTATGTGATTCGCAGGAACGTTAGTAGCTCAATGGTAAGGACTCGCACCTTATATCCGTAGTGTGGGGGTCCGGATTGGTCACGTAGCTCTGGATTTTTGAAATATATGAAAGATGTTCCTCCATTTCTTAGGATGTCTTGGTTGACTCCTCTGATTCCCCTTGCTAGGGATTACTAAGGTCAAATGAACAGTCCTATCAATGTAATAAATAACTAGATTTGCTAAATTTAGGATCATGGTCTAAAGGGACCCCTACCTAGCACAGGGTTGACTATATTTTTTTCAGTTATACCTACCAGGCAGCGCCGGATCTAGGGTGGGCAAGCCCATGTGGCCCATGCCAATTGTGGCAATTTTAGAGGGCGGCAAATTAAAACTTTGAAGACGAATGCACATCTTATTATTTAATTAACTTTGACCATTGGGACGTCCAGTAGATACGTAACCTACTCTAGGCACGAAAATTATTCAAATTCAAATTCAAAGCCGCGCGCGAGCTGACGCTCTTGAGGACGTTTTCCCCACTTTGACATCCATTCGCCACTTATCGAGCCACTCCGGGAGCAGATTCAGCACTCTCTGTATCTCTGTATCTAGAGCTCTGCTGAGCTTCCTCGATGATGGAAAGAACGCTGTCGTCAGCGAAGAGTGTGAGCATCGTGTCTCGCTCTCCGTCCCTTAGGTGTCCACTCAGTATGGGCATGTCGTTTGGGTAGGCTGTATATAGTGTTGGACTGGCACCGCACCGACTAGTCCGGAGCTCCCGTTGCGTCCGGAAATACGCGCGACGCAGCTGTATTTTTCCAGACTACATTGGTCTACGAACGTCCAGGATCTCGTACACTATGTACGAAAGAAGTCCACCTTAACCCCGAGAGTCGAAAGGTTGGAACCCAGCGACAAAGTAAATTTCAGTTCGTTTGTGCTGTGGGTACCGACCCAACCTAGGCGCCTTTATGAAGGAGGACTTCTGGCCGGTGGGAGTCTTATTGCTCAAGTCACGAGGTCAACTTCCTGCTGACTCAGCGCGCATCACGTCGCCGTCACAACGTGCTATTGACCAAAATAAATTATTATATACTTATATATAGGTATGTTGGTTTTTAAGGTATCTATTATGGGTAGTAATTAAACAGATTTCTTTTTAATGACAATATTCGCCTCTAAAAATCTAAGTTGCTTTCTAAATTACTAAGTCAGCCACATCAACGCGCATCTTAATAATATTATTTTAGCCAATATTTATCTTCTATGTAAGCCACTCTAAATATAACTCAGCATGGTGGTTATTATTTAGCATCTAAATTTGTTGCAAGCATTCAAGCAATAAACTTCTAAAATATTTATATACGGCACCAAAGTTATAATTCTATTAGCTTCTAATTTTATAACTCGGTATGTTTAAAATGTAACTCATCTTACATTAACTGATCCTTACATTTACCTAAAACTGTCATCAAATAGTATATTAAAGCCACTAATATTACTTAGGAACTATTGAGGTCAGACAAAATAAAATACTTTATTTATAAAAATCAACTTATATATACAAGTTGACGGCGTCGTCCGTTTTAAAACGCTCGCTGTTTTGTAATATGCCGAAGGCAAATTGGCGACTCATTCAATCAGTTGTTATAATTTCGACATTGGTTGTTCTTCGGTTCTGGCCGTAGAGTCGCAGTTGTACCTAACGCTCCTCCTCGCTTCGCTCGTCGTCGTACCTACCTATTATTTTAACTACTACCTAACCTGACCTAAACTAAATACTTCATCATCTTCCTAGCGTTATGTCCCGTGCTTAGACGGGGTCCGCTTAGACCATGATCCAGGATTTAGCGAGTCTGGTAATTACATTGAAGCGACTGCCGATCTGACCTTCGTAACCCTAACATAGGGGAACCAGACAATTTTTGGATCATGGTTACAAATCCAAAGTTGTTTGAATTTGCAGGTTTCATCACGATGTTTTCCTTCACCGTCGAGCTAGTGGTATAAATACGTACATAGACTTGAAAAATCCAGAGGTACGTGCCCGGGTTTGAACCCGCACTCCTCGGTTAAGAGGCGCGTGTCCTTACCATTGAGCTACCACCGCTATGGTATAACCTAAACTAAATACTTGCGGCATACTATATAATGACCGCAATATACATTTTTCCTTCGGCATATTACAAGCAGCCAGCGTTTTTAAACGGACGACGCCGTTTGTAAAATGCCGAATCATACAAATTGCCTGCGACACATACATGAATCGAATGGCGCTCTCTGATTGGTGCAAATGGCCGGTCGCTGTCATCACGCCAAATTGTGCAGTGGCCATAGATTTAGAATTTTTTGACTACGCAAAAGATACATAAAGCGTGGGAGCGAGAAATCCTGCTGAAATACAAACCGCCCGAGGGAAAAAGAGACAGTGAATGAAGTACCTATATGTCAATATTTTTGCGAGTAAGAGGCCTTAGCGTCCCGGTCTATTCTACGTCGCTGTGAAATTTGTGCATTTATGTATTAAACCTTGGATTGTAATCGAGAATATTAAATGTGCAATTAAGGTGACTTGTTCTGTACGTGATTGTGAGGTTATACGACGGAATAATCTGAATAAATACACTTTTCACAGGTAAATACGATTTTATCATTAGATTTTTTCAAACCATATTTTGTCAAATTGTTGCTAGTAATCAGTTTAGAAAAATATGTTTACAATAGTATATTGATTATAATTTATCTTTCTAAGTATACATCGTGATTATAAACAGAATTGGGGAAAATATTGTGTAAAATAGTAAATAGTTTGGTTACGCTAGTGCTTGACAAAGCGGTGACGTCACGAGTATCGATAAAAATTTAATCGTCTTTTAGCGACATCATGACATGAATACAAAGTTATTTAGCCAAGTTATGTTGAAATATAATTATATTCACATTGGGAACTCATTATCTCCGTAAATTTGTTAGTTAAGTAACTGATAATATTTCTAGGTTTCCAAGCAACCCAGCATTGTGTAAAAAGTGGACGCGGACTATAGACAGACCAGATTGGACTCCCAGTAAGAACTCCACTATCTGCAGCAAACATTTTGAAATGTTTGAATGAACAAACAAATGACGACAGCAAAAAATTTGTTGCACTACATTTTATTTTTAAATAACTAAATGACACCAAATTAAAAGTTGCTTATATATTATTTGTTTCATTTCATTCTATCAGTCAAAGCAAAAGTCATGTCTTTTTGTCTTAGTATAAATCATAGAACATATTTCTATTTTTTAATTTTTTACACGCTGAATATACGAGGAATACATTTTACCATCTCATTGTTTATAGAACTACTTAGAATGCGATTTCTTACCGACTAATTCCGATTTACCTAATATAAACAAATGCTGATTTCATCAATGCCATAAATAATTAATCAAAAGTATAAAAAAGTGTTTTAAATTCCTATACTATTAGTATACAACTGAATCAGTCGATAATGTAAAAGTGCGTCTTTGACAACACTATTTTTAACCCACACATAGACGTCAACCAACCCATGTTTAAATTTATTTTGGTCATGTCTCCGAGCCGTCATTGTGTATCTTGTACATCCTAAATCTATGGCAGTGGCTGTTTTCACGATAAAAGAATATGAAGTATTAATTTAAATGCTATGTTATAATAACTGATGTTGTCCATTGAAGCTTAAATACGATTTTTTTGAGGAGCTTGTGTTGAAGCTCTAAAATGGAAAATGATGATGAGTTGTAAAATTTGGGGCTGAGTTAGTAAAATTAGTGGCAATATATAAATCAGAAGGACAAGTAATAATAATTGTTGAACTTCACTTGACGCTTTCTTTATAATATTTAGTTGACGTTGTAAAAAAGACGAGTTTGTTTATTTGAGGCTATCTAATTATCCCGTTGCTTAGTTATAAAATAAGAAGTTTGACCACGTGGCCAATAAAAAATTCTGTGGCTGGATTTATTATTCCTCATCTATTATATGGGCCAACATTTATTTATTACACAAAACATTATTTGTAAGTTAGTTGCCTGACACAAACCATATATATTTATTTATTATTTTGATTTTGTTTTTATTTCTCAGCTTTTTACGGCCGGTTATATTTAATTAAGTACGGGTACTATGGCCAAGTACTTAATATTTTATGTAGTACTAGCTGTGCCAGCGGTGTCACCCGCGTTTATGGTTAATATTATAAAGACTATTTCCGTCATACATGATTTCTATGTAACTTTAACCATTAAGGCTGCACACGCGACGGAAGCTTAAAAAATGGAGTAACTTCTCCCGTTTTCCCAACATTTCCCTTCACTACTCTGCTCCTATTGTACCAAGTTTTGTTAAAATCCGTCGAGTAGTTTTTGTTACTATAAGGAACATACAGACAGACAGACAGACAGACAGACAAAAATTTTACTGATTGCATTTTTGGCATCAGTATCGATCACTAATCACCTCCTGATAGTTATTTTGAAAATATATATTCATGTACAGAATTGACCTCTCTACAGATTTATTATAAGTATAGATTTGTTTCTTTTATTATATAATTATTAACGTCGCAAGTGAAATTTAAAACTTTTCGTCTAATGGTGTTGTAAAAACCCAATTAAAGAACAAGAATGCGTGCTTGTATTAGAAATAGGGGCAGGCACATTGAAAATCAACTATAAATTTAAGTTCATAAATAAATGCTGATTAGTAAATAAAATAAATAATTATGTGATCATAAATTAATATGAGAAGAAATTTATATTTTTAAGGTACATCTATGAACCTAATCATAAGTATGTACTCAGAAAGACTGTTTTATTATAGTCTATAGTTAGTAATTATGTAATTAGGCATAGCCCAATTACTTATAGAAAGGGAATGAAAATGGCGCCCGACATACCTATTTGCCTCTCCCTCAATCACTATAGTGTGTGAGTGGAAGGCAAATAATAAAACAATAGAACGACCGCTAATTTCTTTATGTAGTCGGCTTGTACTATTCGTTACTCTATTGTTGCAGTAATTCAGATTTTTTGTAATGTCATATACCTACGTACCTATATCTAAAAAGATTTAAAAAGTGCTTAGCTCGTTTGGTATACGTTTATATTTAAAATGTTTCTTACTGTGCTTTAAAAATATAAGAGGGTATTCGAAAAATTGTTTTACTTACATTCTAATCTCGTCTCGTTATAATTTTAACTAAGTAAGTTGTTTTCTAAAAGGCATTACAAATGCAGTTGTCTTATCACTAACGAACTTTTCACTTTATAATTGCGCTTTGTTCACTCTTTTGAAAATCTATCTAATAAATCAGTAAGTAGTAGTAAGAAATTAGTATTAGAAAATAACAAACAAGAATATTTAAAAAGTTTGTGAAAATCGAATCTAAGAAGGTACGGAACCTTAACTATGCAGACGATTTGTTCTTAGCTGTATTATTTCGGTGGGCTAATTTCATTCCGGTGTACAATTCATCATTTCAGAGGCGTAATTATCATTTCAGTAGTCATTTTTATCAAATCAATTCAACTTTAATTAACTAAGTAAGTTTTGATGATATATGATGTCCACTCAAGAACATGCTACAAATAGAGGTAAAGTTTTATTTGTTATTAAATTTAGATAGCATTGTTTATGAAAAATCCCACCAGAATGACAAAAAAAATATCTTGAAATTCACTCAATTGCTCCTAGATCCGGCGCAATAATCGAATGTCCTCTATGAAAGACAGACAGATATATTACAGATTCTCTAAATCATCATTCACAAACGGTACGAGATTTCTGTTCTTTTTTGTATTATTATTACGTATTAGGTTAGGAAACTAAAAACTCCAAATACAATAATTAGATATGTAATTTTTTTTATTAAGTCCACTTTGAAGGACCTTATCACCCCTTAAAGGGATCGCTACATATTTCTAATAACCCTGCATATAACATATTTATCGTACACGATCTCGTCTATATCTGTAAATAAATAGGCTTAACTCAAAAAGAATAGCGCAGGATGCATTCTTTCGGAGAGGCCTATGTCCAAATGTCTATTAATTGGTGGACATCTGATGGCTGAAATGATGAAAATGATAAAAGTAAAAATAAAACTAAAGGGTGCGGCATTTATCAGTTTTTGCCCCAACTAAAAAAAACGTAGATCCGGCTCTGCTACCATGTTACAGTCAGAGAATGGGTACACACAAATGGTATGTTTGTATAACTCTCAAAAACGTTGGTTTCGATATTTAAGCTAACGTCGCCTAGTCAGAAATGTACAAGATTCGATACAATGTTATGACATTATCGACGTTGTTTATTGACTAGTGATACCTGTGTAAATACGAGGTGTACCGGTGCCTGCAAACAGCGGAAAGTTCCGCCACTTAAGAGCCCGTAATCTATAGATTAGTGCTCTTAATGGAATATTTTTAACCAAAAACTGGCTACCACTAACCAATTTATCTAATAGGTATTAGATTATTTTATATGACCTTGAGATTTCATGGCCCAGTTTGTAAATAAGTAAATATTATCAATTTATCCATAGAACAATTTTATGTCTCCGATTACTGCAAAGATTTATGTGCCTACATAGTTTGTAATATACATTCATGTGGCGATTGCTTAATGCGATTGCTACATAAAGGACACATATCTGACATTTTAGAATGACAGATCTTTGACCTGACCAAATGTTAATTGAGGTTGACGGCAAATTATTTCAGCTACCCTCCAGAATCGTTCTAAGGGTTGAGACTATATGTATATAGAAACACTCGTAACAAAATAGGGAATAATACCTCTCAAAACATAAGTACAGTATCTAATAAAAATAATAATTAAATAAGAAGTGACAAGCGCGATGGCGTATTCGGTAGTGACCGTGCCCCATGCGCCAAGAGGTTCGATTCCAACCCAAAACAAATATTCGTATGATGAATACTTGTGTTTGTTCTGTGGCTGGGTGTTAATATGCAATATTATCTTAATAAATAAATATTGTCCCATGTTGGTCTGGGACTTGGCCCATGTTGATCTGGGACAAAAAAAAAGAATGTGCTAACGGTGGTTCTTTCCTAGCATGTCGTAAAAGGCGACTAATGATTTACGAGCTTTTGGGTATGTGACTGAGTAGGCGACGAGCTAGCCACTTGTCACTCCTTTTTCACAGCTTTCCATCCAACCCAGCCTACTGTCCCATGTTGGTCTGGGACTTAAAAAGAATATGCCAACTGTGGTTCTTTCCTAGTATGTCGTAAAAGGCGACTAATGGTATATCGGGTTTTGGTATGTAATTGTGTAGGCGACGAGCTAGCCACTTGTCACTACTATTTCACAATATTCCATCTAACCCAGCCCAGTGTTATTTTTGGCTGAATGTGGTTGAAGGGGCATGCTGCCCCTTTGACCCTGCCTACCCCTTCGGGGATTATGGGCGTGATATATCCGCGATGGACTCCGAAACTACTTAACCAATTTTAATCAAATTTGCACACCGTGTGCAGTTTGATCCAACTTGAAAGATAGGATAGCTTACATCTTAATTTATTTAACCCGATTATGTGTCATTGATCGTTAGGCGGAACGAAGTTAGTATATATTTGTAATAATACCACTGTTGTTTCTGATATCCGGATTACCACGGAGTCAGATCAATGTTTGTGATGTAGTCTGATATTTATTTATAGTGAGTATTTGTTTAATTCACAAGGATCTGACTACCTGCGACGTCGCCCGGAACGTTAGCCCTGCGGACATCGGCCCGATAACAGAGATATCGACACACCTCTTAGTAATAATAAGTGTAGATAATATTTGTTGATATCACTCATTTGCTTCAAGGGCCAGAAGAAGTTACCGTTTACAGTGATACACCGACCACGTTAAAAACCGCACGTCTATGTTCATACATGAATCCATTTTAGAAAACGTTGTGCTAATGATTTTGAGCTGTGTATACAGCAAAATATTTGATTTCTTCATTTGACAAAAGCTAATAACCGCAGACTAGTTATAGCGTGTAGATACATAATTATTTCTAGTCACTATCGTTTAATAATTATAAAACTAAATGGCCAATATGTTAATAAGGACTAGACAAAGAGAGTGCAAAGCCCGAGTAGCGTTGGCCGTGAGAGTGATCTTGTTGTTTTGCATCCCGGCAGGATATTTCGCGTTCTCGTTCGCCGCGCTGACAGTCGTCGGCCGCGAAAATCACCGCACTGATTTCACCATCCTTGATGCAGGTAATCATTATTAATTATAATCGGCGTGTTTTCTTTAAAAAAATAGCAATTTATACGTACTAAAATCTGACTGGTGTTTTGATTAATAAAGTAAAATTATTGTTTTTCATGAAATCTATTATTTGGTATATACTCACATTGGTGATTTCAGTATCAAAAATCCTAATAATCCAAAACACATAATTTATTTTTATAATCTACAAATGCTCAGAAAGTTAATTAAATAGTTTGGGCATAATCGATCCGGTGTATTCGTTGTTTTGGGTGATTTATGATGGCGAATAATAAACAGTGTAATACGGTAATTAGTCATATACATTTGCAATACGGAATTGCAAATGTATATGACCAAGCTCTAATAAAACTTAATTGTTTATTCCAGAGAATCCAGAAACTCATGTAGGGCGGCGCCTGCTCGGGCTCGTGGAGAGCGGGCAGAACTGTACCCCCGCAGCAATCCTGGAGTTCCCCTCCGACGGCCTCACGCACGCCCAGAGGAGACATGTAACTACATCATCTTCTTAGCGTTATGTCCCGTGCTTAGTCGTGGTCGGCTTAGACCATAATCCGGGATTTAGCAAGTCTAGTAAATGCATTGAAGCGACTGCCGATCTTACCATCATAACCCTAAGATAGGGAAACCAGCCAATTTGGATCATGTCACATCCAAAATTGTTTGAATGTGATTTCATCACAACATTTTGAATTTCATAAATTTATGTAAATGGAGAATTATGTACGTTTTTATACCACAACCTCTAGTGGTATAAAAACGTACATAAATTTCAAGAGATGCGTGCAATGATTGAGAAATCCAGAGAAGCGTGCCCGGGTTCGAAACCCGCACTCCTCGGATATGAGGTGCGTGTCATTAGCATTGAGCTGCCACCGCTCAGACCACCGAAAACAGTAACTACATTATTAATTTAAATGATCTTATCATCAACAGAATAGCTTTATCTAGAAGAATGAATGTGTCAGTGACGTAGGTTAAATGTGGCAATTTCATCGCTTGGGGTCTCGCTCAATGAGAGTATTAGATTGTAGTAATTGAGCCTGAGTCCCCTGCCACCTTATGCCTTGCTACGCCACTGTGATTGCACCTTCAAAATCTTAAAAAAATCCGACGATGAAAAAAACGCATTTTGAAAAATGACCCGTAGTTAATTAAAAGAGCATCCGCCTGACCGGAAGTATCGTAAACGCCCTACTCCACGTATCTGTTTATATTTTTTTATTTGTAGGTAATAGTATATGTATTCTAATATTGTGTGTAATATTTGCAGGGATATATCTTAGTGCATTGCGTACTGGCATTATATTGCTTCATGCTGCTCAGCACTGTGTGTGAGCAATATTTCGTCCCAGCTATAGACCTGATATGTGAACGTAAGTATGACTAGGATATTATTAATATGATTATTTAGGGATGCGTAGGTACCTACTTGCTACGTGTATAATTATCTATACTTATAATAAATCTGTAGAGAGGTCAATTCTGTACATGAAATATATTTTCAAAATAACTATCAGGGGGTGATTAGTGATCGATACTGATGCCAAAAATGCAATCAGTAAAATTTTTGTCTGTCTGTCTGTCTGTCTGTCTGTCTGTATGTTCCTTATAGAAACAAAAACTACTCGACGGATTTTAACGAAACTTGGTACAATTATTCTTCATACTCCTGGGCAGGTTATAGTATACTTTTCATCACGCTACAATCAATAGGAGCAGAGTAGTGAAGGGAAATGTTGGAAAAACGGGAGAAGTTACTCCATTTTTAAGCTTCCTTCGCGTGTGCAGCCTTACCTGTAAGAATAGTATGACGGAAATAGTCTTTATAATATTAACCATAAACGCGGGTGACACCGCTGGCACAGCTAGTAATATAATATATGTGCATGAAAGTTATAGGAGTATACTTATTATTACTAGATTAACATAATAAATACATTACAAACAGACAATTGTAACGCAGAAGCTTTCTTGATGGTATTTTATTTATGATGCTCAGATAAATACTCCATAGATACTGATATATACGCGGTTTTACTGGCTCCTTATCTTTATATACCTTAAGTATGTTTATTTCACAGTCAATATCATTGCTTTCCTACTAGAAATATCTTAAATGGGCTATAAACAAATGAATACTTCCTCTACCTATGAATATAATTATTATAAGTTCTTCATTGATGACACAAAACTATTATAAAAGTCCGCAAGTTAGCGTTTTCTACGCAATACGAACGGAATGTTAACTTTCGACGTAAATCGTTAGAAATTAAGAAAGAGGTAAATGTTTTACTCAAAATGTTAAATCCTGGTTTGGACCATCAGTCTGTTTTTGTAATGAATATAATAAATAATGTTATCAACAGCACGATAATGGAAGATTACCTATATTAGATGTAAATGTAATTTTTTGTCAAATGCGATGATGACGAACTTACCTTATTTTTATTTTAATCGCATAAAAAATTTTGCTATTTTAAATCTAACAATTCACTGTTTTGTAACCTTTATTAACTCCTCATAATATGACCTAATCATATTATTAAAAAAATAACAAATGTAATCGATTACATCTTCGAATTTGTTATGTGAGTCAAGCCTACTCATAAGGATGGGTTCTTACAGAACAACCAATTATCCAAATTATCTAAAAGGAATGAAGACCATGGCCGGATCAAGCCAGCACAAGGCCCATAGCAAATGGTTACCAAGAGGCCCTTGCATGAAACAACTTTGAATTTGTTTTGAGTAATTTTGTTGGGGGAGCCTTACAGCAGTGCCGCGGAACATGTAGCATTTGCTACTGTCTCAGGATTGGACATGGCGGCTGATGTAGCCGGCGCAACCTTCATGGCAGCTGCGAGCTCCAGCCCGGAGCTGTTTATCAACTGCGTGGGTACGTTCGTGACGGAAGGCGACCTGGGCGTCGGCGCCATCGTGGGCTCCGCCGTGTTCAACGTGCTGGCTGTGCCTGCGTTCTGCGCCCTCTTCACTGCTTCGGTACGCCATCATGGACGAACTAACCATTTCAGGGTCAGGGCGGCGCCGCCCTTATGTGAGGAGTGTGCAGCGCCTAAAAACCATCCCTAGGCCCATTATGGATTTATTATTGAATGGCTTTTCGCACACAGACGCTAACGACTATAAATGCATGTCCTCTATGAGCACCTAAATCAATTATCAATTAAGGTAAAACTTAGGTAGGATATTCTAAAGACGCAGGAGAAAAATTTCTGACCTTCCTTACCACTTTTTTACTTTATGTGGCAATACAACGCATGTCTGGTTGAGTTAGTTTCTATGACTTTGGATATGCCAAGTAACATTATGCCTGGTGAACCTGTTCAAGAATTCACCGATATGATATTTATTAAGATAATACACTTTTTGTTTAGATAATGTGCTATGCGGAAACGTAGACATTGTAACCTCAATCAATAAATAAACCTTCGATTGCTATCGATGCGTACATCATGACCTCAACATATATATTGTTTGCAATTGCAATAACAATGCATGAGAATAATATCCGCAAGTAGGTATGTACTACCTAATCAAAGTGATATACTAACGCAGTACTTGTTTAGAGTATCTCGTGACTGTCTTTCAGGTAACTCATTTATTATTTAAATCGAATCCTTATAGCGCATATAAACATAAGAATTACAATGATTACAGTAAATTTTTTTAGATGTTTATCGATGTTATTATTAGGTTATAATCTCTATACGCATTTTATACCGGTCCTGACTGTCATTTGATCTTATTTACTCTTAGAGCTGGAAACAATTTACGTTGCGATAATGGTAGGATACAAGTATCGCGGAAGGCCCGGACTTACCTAGCACAACCATATTGGTCGTGTGTTAATAGAAGGCGGTGTGAGCCATAATAATCGTAGAGCTTGTTTGCAAAGGATTATCAATGTTAAAAAAGCAAGCTCTTTTTTCTCTGCTTACCCTTTAAATAAAGAAAGGTAAATGATGGAGTGAACCTAGTTTAGTGCAGATTAATTACACAACACACTGCACAACCCAGCTATCTGAATGTAAAAGGGTTATTTAATACTCACATACTCTTTACAAATCATCATCCAATGAGGCATCCAATAAGGCATCCAATGAGTGACCCCAGTTTCAGACCTAGCAGACTGTAGGCTATCTTCAGGTAATTGACTGTTGTCAACATTAGATAAGCGACGAACTAGCCACTCGTTACTGCTTTTTCACAATTTTTATCTAACTCAGCTTAGTTTTATTTTTGTCTAAATGTGGTTAAAGCCCCTTTGACTCTGCCTACCCCTTCGGGGATTACGGGCGTGATGTTATGTATGTATGCATGGGCGTACGCAAGCCCAACTGCCCCCCCTCCCCTAGAACTTGTGGGAAAAGGTCTATAACCAATAAGAACCTATCAATAATATTGTATTGTGGGTTCGATCCCCATCCAGACAAACATTTGTGTGATGAATACTTGTGTTTGTTCTGTGTCTGGGTGTTAATATGCAATACCACTGTTTGATTCTGATATCCGTAACACAATTGATTAAGCTACTTACCTCGGAGTCAGGTCAATGTATGTGATGAAGTCTGATATTTATTTTTTTATTTATATTGATAACTTTGTTTCCGTTCGCAGGCCATAGAGCTGGACTGGTGGTCTGTGTCGCGGGACTGCCTCATGTACGCCGTGGCCGTGGTGGTACTCATCCTGACACTGCTCGACGACTTGGTGTACTGGCACGAAGCTCTCCTGTTGGTGTTAATGTACACCTTCTACATTCTAAGTAAATCCCATTCACTTTCTTTGTCTGCTGCTTTATTCTGGTCTAACTGAATACAGCGTCGTTGTTCGTTAGATATATCTGCTAATAGATAATATGTACCTACATTTTTCTGGTAATACATTTAAAATACCTGCATATATATCACGCAAGCAATTTCCGAAGGAGTGAGGACGAAGTTTAAAGCGCAGTTGGACTCATCGAGAGTACGGTAGATTATATTACTCGCATGTATCTAATGTCCCGTTTCTTCTGTGTACCTAAGCACACAGAAGAAGTAACAAGAAGCTAGGTGTACCTACTTAGTCGTCACCTACAAAAGTTTATATACTTTACTTTAAATGTTAAATATTGATTGGCTAGTTTAAAAAATAATACATTAGACTCATCTATGTATGCCTACATACCCACTAATTATACAGGCTATATATACATCCAATGATTGCTGTAGATACTAATATCTAAGCGTAGCGTCATAAAGCCATGATCAAACTTGTGTAAAATTTTCAGCAATGGTGTTTAACAGTAGATTGGGATCATTCGTAAAGAGCGGCTGCTGCCTTCCTACAAAACCAAAACTGTACACTGAAATTACACCACTATTAATAAAGGGTGAGTACTTGGAACAAACGCACATAATACCTTTATATAAATAATTCTTCTTTATGCGTAGCTGTGTTACTGAACTCCGTCAGATTTTTATTCATGTATGATTTTTTGTGTACATTCAAGTGATCGTTTAATTTCACTTATAGACGTTTTTATACATATAAAATATTTATTGTAGATTAGCTAGTCTTACATAAAATGAAACTGTATCATCGAATACAGATGAATTAGGAGTTTCCTTATATTTTAATTATGAAAAGTAAAATACATAGAATGTAATAAACGATATCGCAATAATATTTGTAATTATATAAACATAAAAAAATGGTGACAGAGAAACAACATAATTTGGAAGTGTCCAGCCGCGCGATGCACCTCGGCGACTTGGAGCAAGGCCTGGAGATGTCCAAGAGGCGCGACTCCGAACGATCAGGTGACTTGTGAATAATAATAATAAATATCAGACTACATCACAAGATAAGTAGCTTAAGCACTTGTCTTACGGATATCAGAATCAACAGTGGTATAACAAATATATACTTAAATATTGAATATTAACACCCAGACACAGAATAAACACTATTTTCAACCGACTTCAAAAAAGGAGGAGGTTCTCAATTCGACCATATTTATATTTTTTTTTATGTGTTTTAGCGCATAACTTCGTCGTTTATGAACCGATTTCGATGATTATTTTTTTGTTGGAAATGCGATATCTCAAGGGTCGTCCCATGATGAAGGAAACCAGCATCTGATGATGGCATCCTAGAGAAATCGTTGGGAACCTTCGAAATACGTAGGGGCGACCAGATTTTTTCATTTTAAAGCACTACAATTTAATGAAGGTCTGGAGTAGATCTGATGATGGAGCCAAAAGATAGTCAAGGAAACTCCTCAACTATTTACAGCAGTTACCTTGTGTTTGGGTTTGATTATTTTTTTGATGAAGACTTTACACCTAGATGGCTTGTGACTTTCATTAGGGGTCTGATAATGAAGACGAAGGACAGTTAAGGGAACCTCAACGGTTTACAGTAGCTACTTAGTGTTTGGACTTAATTCATTTATATTGATGAGAACTTTGCACCCATATGAGTTATAAGTACCATTACAGATCTGATGATAGAGACCATAGACAGTCGAGGGAATTCCTCAACGATTTACAGGTTAGGTCTACCTATCACTTAAAATCGTAAAATTAAATATTTTTTAACTAAAGAACCCGAAATCAGAAAGGAAACTAATAAAAGTAAAAAAGAAAACTTAGGCTAAAGTAATACATATTTTCATACTTAAAATTTTGAAGACAAGTAAAACAATGACTTAATGGTATAGGTAGGTATTATCTATCGTTCTAACAACTGAAGCTAATATTGGTAGGTAATTATCTCGGAATATCTATATATTTGTTGTGTGATAATTGTACGTATACCAATTTAAGTATTTACTTAGCACCGACTTCAAAATGACAAGTATTAAAATATGTATTACTTTGGCCTAAGTTTTATTTTTACATAGATTAGTTTCCTTTTTGCAGTCGTTTTTTTCTTTGCTTTAACGTACCTATGGAAATAATGGAAAATGAAAGATTGAATAAGCAGATAGACAATGTTTTTACAACATTTATTAGGTATTACAGTACAGTACTAGATAAACTAGTGAGATGTGTAAGGACCTTGTCATATAGCGCTCGGTTCTCTCTGCCTACCCCGCTTGGGAATTGGCGTAATGTTTTACCCAATAAAAACTACTTATCACAAGCAATAGGCAAGTTGACTCAAAAAAAATTATTAGTCCATTATAGAGATTACAAAAAAATATTGCTTACGTATTTTTTCTTTTGTTTAGCAAACCAAAAATTACGAAGATACAGCGCGTTAAAGGTGCGCGTGACGTCACTTGTTCTGTAGAATTTTAGTAACAAGTGATGTAAAAGCGCCCCACTCCAGATCTTTGAAGCGCTGTATCTTTGTTATTTTCCGAGCATTTGATAAAGCAAAAAATACGAACTCAATATTTTTTGATAATCTGACTAGCGGACTAAAAAAAATATTTTAGTCAACTAGCCTATTCAAGTAAACAGAGCCTGCTTTACTGATATCGGCATCCTGCGAATCGCCGGATCTATAAATCTCCATACAGGGTCCATCTCAGGTCATGTCCAACTTGAGGAGGTTTTCTAACTTCTACGGGATCTCATTTCTTCGCATTTCTACGGGACCCTTTAGCCGACGCAGCTATTTAACGTATATACAAATATAAATTTCCATAGACTTCGAATTTATGTGGAAAATAAACTCTATCGTGTTTTTTGCTACGTACCCAAAGAGTAATAACGGAAAATTGGGACCCTATTACTAGGACTCCACTGTCTGTCTGTCACCAGGCAGTGAAGTATTTTATGATCTTTACATATGTGAGACTTAATTTACAGACATTAGCACCGTGAGCTCTTTGTGGTCCTGGCCGGATGAGAAGACGTCGTCACTGAAGAAGCTATGGTGGGTGGTGACGTGGCCGATAGGACTCGCGCTGTGGGCCACCGTGCCCGACTGCCGCCGCCACCCGCGCCTCTACGGGCTGACCTTCGCAATGTGCATCACTTGGATCGGCGGTGTGTCTTACCTGGTGGCGTGGCTCATAACTATAATTGGTGCGTGTTTAGTGGTGCTGCATCTTATGTTACACGATTTAAGAACGTATATGATAATTGTAGTCTAAGGAAATCTTTAGAGAAACCATATAGATGTGACCTGCAGGCCGCAGACCGTATGTTACTAATGGGACTTGTAATACTAAAGGCCATAAGTGGTTCTCAGGGCTCCAATAGCGGTGCGTAGCTTGATAACGTCTGGTAGCGCACAAATGACCATCGCGTAAGGAGTTAAAAGATATCATAATGATCCAAATTTCAAGTTTTATAAGATGTTAAGATTAACAAGTAATGGGATGCTACATATATACACAAACTTATATTTCATTAGGTTTTAATCAATTTATTTTATCTAGGTGACACCTTGGATGTACCTGACAGCATCACAGGGCTGACTGTTTTAGCAGCTGGTACCAGTCTACCTGAAGCAGTCTCAAGTGTCCTCGTCACTCAACAAGGTAGGTAGCAATACAAAATAATAGCGCGAGGGCCACCAATATCCTAAGGTCTTTTTATTGCACAGTGATGTGGCTATGCGTGGGTAAAAGATCCTTAAAGCCCATTACTTTAAGGTTCCTTTATGAAAGGTATCGAGGTAATGAATGGGTTTCGCTGTTGCTACTTCACCCACGTCGATAAGTATGAGGTAACCGAGAAAAAATACAAAAAGTGTGTGACAACGGCAGTGATTACCAATCGCGCCATTGAAAAAAAAAGCTCCTTTTTAACCCCCGATGCAAAAAGAGGGGTGTTATATTTGACGTGTCTGTCTGTCTGTGTGTCTGTCTGCGGCATCGTAGCTTCTAAAAGAATAGACCGATGTTAATGCTGTTTTTCGAAAGCTGACGCAGTCGAGATGGTCTTCAAGGTCATCAGCTCGTTTGTTAGCTGTGATAGGAATCTTGTAGCATAACAGGTATTTACTTTACTTTCAAAGGTATGTGGGACCTAACATTTAAAACGCTCATGTAGTCTAGAACCACTGAGCTGGTCTGATGATGGAGCTCGAAGGTAGAAGATATAACCTTGGATTGTCTATTAGTAAACCCATTAAGTTTGGGCTCGTTAGATTTGTCCTGTTCATGTCTCTAATTGACGACGACCTGAAGCTGGAAATGGGAGGTGGCTGATGGAACGCTGAAATGTCTGCTAGTAATACCATCCAGTTTGGGCTCATGTAGACTCTTCTTTCTGTTCATATCTCCTGATGAAGAGTACGAGATACTTTATGACAATAACCTGAAGCTGGAAGCGTGGAACCCTGAAATGCCCACTAAAGTTGTCTTAAGAAATAAATTTCTCTTTTAGCTTTTTAACTTCATTAAAAGAACATATAAATATTTTAAAAATGAACGTCGCTGAGTCGGGGTACCGCTAAGTAAATTTGCGTTTATTATACCTAGCTTAATTTGCTTCACATTTATTAAATATTTTCTAACTATTTATAGTATTTTTTTTACTTTGATTGACACAACGAATATGGGCGTATATGCTTTCAAGTTCGCTTCACACACCGGTCCGGGTGCAGGGACCCGGCGTCGCAGCTGCAAAATGCTGTGTGCATCTGCGTGAGACAATGCATACGCGTCATATAACATAGGGAGGGGTACATTATATTATTCAGTGTGTGCATCTGAGCTCCACTAAATGCAATTACCGAGTTCGCTCTACCAAACATTACCATTTACCAGTCGGTGAGAAAGAAAACATCAATGGTGTTTTGGTACTGTTAACTGAAGAACTCTTAAAGCTGTAGTGGCTAGATACATCATACGTCGCTTATTATTCAAGGAAATATTTTTAGGATAATTTCAAAAAGTCCACTTTTTATGTCTAGCCAAATCTAGCCAAAACATAGAGATTATTTATTGAATGAGACCCTTTTTATAAATATAAGTAGTGGTTCTTACTTATTAAGTTTCTATTCTGCTTGGCAAGGACATGGTACAATGGGCATCAGCAACTCCATCGGCTCGAACACATTCGACATCCTACTCTGCCTGGGGTTGCCGTGGCTGATCAAATCCCTGTTCTACCCTTCTACTCCTGGGAATCATTGGGTATGTTCTATATAGGTATCTAAACTAAGATATAGTCTAATTCATTCGTATAATAAGTTCGTCCAAGACGCTGCATAACATTTTAAAATAAGTAACCACATGCTTAAGATGTAACGGACGCCAAATAAAATTATGAATCATGGTGTTGATTTTGAAAGAAAACTTTTTATATGCATGGAGATAGTGAAGAAAATATAAAATAATAAGTATATTTTTTGTCAACCCATCTAGCATTTGGGATAAAGGCCTCTTAGGGATCCTACTAATAAAAAACCTTCGTCCATAAAAAGGCATCTTACTTGGACCATAATATTCTTTATTTAAAAAGAGGGTCGTAAGTCCATCAGACTAGATTTATTCTGATTTGGTATGTATTTGATGAGGGTTGGATTAATGAGGGTTTTTAAAAATATAAAATCCGCTAGATGGCACGAGGAAGTCTCGTGGTCTTATCACTGTCACTATTGACTCATTGTTGACAGAATGTCAGTTTGTTCTGACAACTAACCAATGAGGAGGGTAACAAGATCGCACGTCACAGTTACACCATCTTTTGGATGTTTTCATTCAAAAAACCCTCATTGGCATAGATTAATGTCCATCAGTGATAATAATTCTTAATCACTGTTCATAAAAACGAAAACATTCGCATAAAACGGAAAATGTCCTCATTTTACATAATTCGTGAAAGTGTTTAATCACTATGAGTGTTTGAATAATTACGTTAGAATTGAATTATGTTACATGTTATCTTAAAAAATCAGTGCCCTAGAAATACTGCCTGCACGACTTCCCCTACTGCCAAATGCTTTGTGGTTGTGACACGAATTCCTGATGATATGCGATCCCAATAATGAGATCTTCGTGTGGTCTTTCTTTTCTTGACTTGATTTAAATTGCAGCTATTTTCTGCGATTTGATACAAAATCCAGCTACAATGGTGAGTGTATTATTGTTATGTGGTCAGGTTGCGATAAACTCGAGCGGGATGTCGTACAGCGCCATCTCGCTGCTGTCGACGCTTTTGGTGATGTACGGCTGCCTGGCGCTGAACCGTTTCGCGCTGGACTGGCGCGTGGGCGCCACCTGCGCGCTCGCCTACGCCGCCTTCCTCCTCTTCGCCGCCCTCGTGGAGCTGAATGTATTCTTCCTCGTCAACTTACCCATTTGTTCACACAACTAGCGACAGCTACATAACTCACTTTTAGTAATATAAAGACACAATAAAAAAAGGCGGTTTTCCTTACGTTACAGATAGATTGTCAGGGAGACAAAAATATTTTTCTCTCTGTCAGAGCTAACCGGTAGACAATTTGATTTTGTGCATATATTATACAGTCATTTAAAATCGCAATTTCCAAAATTTTTACTTGAGCCCTTATATTATTAAACGTTCTATATATATCAACTAGCCACAATAGGAATTTCCGCTGGCATGGATTTCATTTGCTAATAAAGTTATACTTACCTATAAATAAAATAAATAAATAAATTCTCCAGACTGACACACCCATTCTCTAGTTCCAAACTAAGCTTATGCTTGTACTATGGACACTAGGCGGGCGCATAGACATACTTAAATACGTTTATAAACATCCATGACTCGAGTACAAATGTCTATGTCCATCACACAAAACATTTTCCCCTAGCGGGATTCGAACCCGCGACCCTTGGTTTCGTGGCCAGGGTCTCTGACCACTAAACCAACGGGCCAGTCCTATGTATTCTCAAAGACATTCATTTTACAAAAACAAAATAGCCTATTATGGCATGGTAACGTACCTGACGTTATTATCCTCCTTTAGGATATGAACGCAGACAGTATCCATTAAGCTTGACAAAATATTCTGAAAACAGAATATTTTTATGAAATCGTATGGATATAATACAGAAATTATTAAAATAAAATTATGATAGATGTTTTTATGTTTTATAATATTTACTCGTCGCATGTTTTGCAGTGTTAATGCTATACATTAATGCTCCTGCTGCCTCCTGCTATACTAAAGTAGGGTTTTGTAAGAAAATACAACATTCCATGTAAAAGTAATGTATTGTTACAAACACATTAAATGGGGTTAGTTGTTCCTATTGCTGGTCCTAAATTATTTATTTTAATAAATACAAAAATAATTATTTAAACATCATTTATAATCTTTATTTTTGTCAACAATTCATGATATTTTTGTTGTCATGCAGAGGCGTAGCTACGGCAGAGCTAGGCGTAGCCATGTGCACCATACTGCTTTAATACATGAGAGCCTTCAGACTTCATATGTATTTATACTATATATTATTATATAAAAATATATATATTTATTTGATGTTACTGCATGCATATAAAGCTCCCTAGCTACGCCAGTGTACAAAGGTCTTTACAAAACTTTAAATCAATTACCTATTGTTATTTTTTATTTGTATGTACTTACTTCTACTTATGTATCTCATTACTATTGGTACTTACTCACTACTTATAGAAAGCATTAGCTATTGTAATAAAATGCGCGCCTGTTATTTCAGTTACTGATCTAATAAAACTTATGCATGATAATTCTTGTCATAAAATTAAGGATTATCTTTATTGACGAGAATCATTCTATAAACCATAAGCTAGGTATGTAGGTCTATGAAAACAGCACATGTAACATTTAATCAGAACTACAGGGTGACCTAGAACAATGTTATTATTAAACTAAACTAGAACGATTAAACCGATTGTCAATATCACTAAAATATGAACAATACTTATTGAAAAAAAGATATTTATAACTTACATTTGTTAAATCTTACACTATTACAAGTAGGTAACTTGACAAAATCTCGAATAAGTAAGCTGTAAAACCATTATGCATATAAAATGTTCAACAATTTAGGTATCTACATGTACATTGTTTAGACTATGATATCAATCGTATAACATGTTTATACTGTAATCTGGGACCATAATATATGCACCCATTTTAAGGATAAAATGGTTTCAAATGCGAAATCAATATGCATTTCACACCTGAAGACGTACTAACGGTACGTAAACAGGATTTATAAGATTATAGCGAAAGACTTTTTACTTACTTGCTAAGTTACGAAGGAATATAACTATCTATTTATATTAATTTTTATTTATACGTCGTGTACATGTTAAGAACCATTACATCTAAATGACATGTATATGGTTGTAAGTAGGTTAGTATGTATGCAAACGGTAACTTGATATGGTAGCCATTTCACATATGTTATAGTATAATCTTGCCAGCACCTAATTTACAACTAGGATTTAACGGATCTAAGTGAGCTAGTGCCTAAATAACCGGTCGCGATAAGGGCCGCCGCTTGTCGCCTACGATAGCCGATAGTGTTAGAACTCTTACACAGAACATTTTTTACGCGCTGTTGACGGCGCCGCGAAAAGGCGTCGTGTGTAAGGGCTCTTATGGTGCCGTGTTGAGATCTGCAAGTATCAACGATTGTGGCCAATCCGCCCACAGTGAGGTGTACGACACATGCGGGCGCCAGATTTCATGAGAGAGTCGGCAAAGTCCTGCTGTCAATGGCTATCGCAACTACTAACTATTGCCCCAAGCTGTCGCTGGAATCGGTATTGTTGCTCATATATGCAAATGAAAATAAGATTTTACACTATGTACAATGTAAGTAGTCTTATATTTGGCATAGGTACATGTAATACTAACAATGATATAAGATTTATTTGTAAGTTTTATAGGGTTATTTTATGAAATTCAAGAAAATTCAGACTATGCCTTTAAGACGACTGCGTATATAAAAGTAATGAGTTAGAATTGATGTATCTAATTATTAAAGTTCGTACTTATATATGTACCTATTACTATAATGTTCACGTTCTTATTAATGTTCACGTTCTTATGTTGCATGTATAAAAATATATGATAAATATACAGAGCGCGTTTTTTTTCCATCCAATGAAATTCAGAGATAGGTAGTTAAAACAAACTCAAATTAAACAGCATGCAAATGTAGAGCCCTTCTATCTATACGTTACTATATTCCTATGTGTAACACTTCCACTAAATGCAAGTACTACACATTATGTAGGAAATTAAATCAAACAACCGTATAGTAGATACGATTGATGGCTAACAATTTTTGCATAAATTTTATTATTGGATTATGAGAACAAAGTGACAAACCGTTACACTACCTATTTAATCCGTTACATATAAGGCGTTCAACTTTTCCATTTCGATGCGCAAGTGAAAAACAAGACAATACATAATCGGCATCGGTAATTATAAGTAAGACACGCGAGCGGCGACGCCGGCGCACGCATCTTGTACATGTGGAACCGTGTCTGTTAAACTCGCGATGAGCGACGACTGCTACGGAAAATCAACGCCTTCCGCATTACTTACTGCCTACAACAAAAACTATGAGAATAGTTTTTTTAAAACTATTACTGCGAAATAGTTTCGATGTCATAAACTTCCAATAGTTGATGTATGCATACATGGAAAATTTCTAACTTTGTAATATATGTATACTTATCTTGATCTTTCGCTACATCGTGGAATTTAATAGTAGGTATATTTAAATAAAATTGGACTATCTACCTAAACCTCTCGGCAGAATAGAAGTAAGTAGTCTCTGCAACAAATTTGGTCTTTGGGTCGTTGTATACATCATTGAGTGCATAGGGTTCAGGCAGAATTTGAAGGGCTTCTGTGATGTGCCTTGCATCACAAATGGATATGGGTGTTTTAATAGAGGCGTTACAGAACTCCCTACTAGGCTTATGGGCTTTGTAAATTTCATAGGTGGAGTCCTTACAATATCAGGTTGACTCGCTCCACCTAGTAATATTATAGGAAATGAACTTGATTTTGTAGGCTTGTTTGGAGGCCTAGAGCTCGTCGCCTTTGTCGGCACAGATCGAGGAGTAGAGGATATTTCAATAATTTCTTGAAGTACAGATTCATCATAGTCCCGATTATCATCTGCGAAAGGTGAAACAAAAACGACGTGTCGCAGTCCATTGATATCTTGCACTAACTTAGCGTGCTCTTTGACGATGTCTTCGGCATTTGGGATTAAACGATCTATTCTGCGAGTCATTATCTCGTTTGTATTCAGCAGAGGATATGTAGGATTAGTAGCGGAAGTTGGATTGGCACTCGTCATTGTGGGCTTCTTGAGGTGCCTACCTGCAATGGTTTACAAACAATGAAAATTACAATAGCCAAAGTAACTAAAAAAATCTGTTTAGTCCGTCAGTTGGATTATAAATAAATATTGAACACGTATTATTTTTATTTATTCGTAAAACAAACATTGACGAAGACACAATGCACTCAAGTTGCGCGTAACGTCACACTTTCGTATTTTTTTTTAATAAATAGTGATAACGCGAAAAGTATGTGTCTAGTATTTTTGTATAATCTAACTAACGGACTAAATAGAATTATAGTTTTAATCGCAACAACTAGACGTATGTACATTACCTTCGCTACTTGCTCTGCCATTTCTGTCACTTAGCGTAGAATAATCAAAGCAGTTTGCCTGAAACAAAAAATATATACTGCCAGGAAAAGATATCATCATTGAATCATCACATACTAAGATAATATCGCATAAGTCGACAGTAAACTAACAATAATACAATACAGTTAAGTTCATTAACTCGCATGCGGCGTGCAATGCATTTACACTAACATGTATAAGTTCGCTCCATTGCACGACGGCTTCACAAAACGATTTTATCTACCTATTATAAAACTATTAAGTTTTGGAATCAGGAAATACGTCAAAAATAATAAATATCGAATATTAGGTACTTAAGTGATTTACGATTACTGAAAACTAGATTTAACCAGATCCATATACTTGAAATTAAACAAGAACAAATAATCGATATACCTACGTTCATACATAAAAAAATTGTATCACTTAACTGTCTTAGAGTAATTTTCGGTTAATAGTAATCTGAGTAATTTTATACGTACGTATGTATACTTATGTACTGATTATATTAAAATACTATTTTGATTTCAAAATGGATTACATTTAATACATGGACAAATTGACCAACTCTTGTTCTCGTAGTAACTAATTAATTATTAGTTGTGGCAATATTTTCTTAGCCAGTATCAATTACCTACCTATCATAAATCATCATACCTCACATTTTATATCACGACACACAATGCGTTCTTTTTCACTTGTCACTAATAATCAGGCATCCATAAATAAATTAACACTACAATTTTTAAACACGCAAATTTTCTTTTTAACCGGTTTGCTTACAATTGCACGGAACTATACTGAATAAAATGCTTAATATTTGCCTAATGTGTATATATACTGCATCCAAATTGGATCCAGTCGTGCATATGCTTATAGAAGTTTTAGTGTTTTGTGAACCGTTTTAAGCATCTTGTACAAATGACGCCAGTTGTTTTGAGTCTCACGATAGGTATAATAAGTACTGCAAATCCCTACATACACTCGTAGACATGCTGCTGATATAAATATCCTATCAACTATATAAAGAAAATTTTAGAATCCGCACAACAACACAACCAAAAGTCACAAGTTTTAAAAATGAATGCAGATATAAAATATTATTTTTATAGGTACCTATCTTTACTTTATCAACGTTATCTCCCGTTTCCTCGTCTCTACCACAAAACAATAATCTATACTTATAATAAATCTGTAGAGAGGTCAATTCTGTACATGGAATATATTTTCAAAATAACTATCAGGGGGTGATTAGTGATCAATACTGATGCCAAAAATGCAATCAGTAAAATTTTCGTCCGTCTGTCTGTATGTTCAACGGATTTTAACGAAACTTGGTACAATTATTCTTTATACTCCTGGGCAGGTTATAGTATACTTTTCATCACGCTACAATCAATAGCAGCAGAGTAGTGAAGGGAAATGTTGGGAAAACGGGAGAAGTTACTCCATTTTTTAAGCTTCCGTCGCGTGTGCAGCCTTAATGGTTAAATTACATAGAAATCATGTATGACGGAAATAGTCTTTATAATATTAACCATAAACGCGGGTGACACCGCTGGCACAGCTAGTCTTAAATAAAAGTCAATTATATCCGTGTATAGGAAAAACTCGAATGATTTAGGTACGTGTTTTGTTGCTTTCGTATAATTTCAATTGTAATGAAATTGAAAATAATTTAAAACCAGTGATACAAATCAGTACCTACTGAAACACATTCAATTCAATTTTATTATTTTCGCCATGCAAGTTAAATGCTGACCCCTAAAGCTCAAAATATTAATTAAACATAAATTGAGATTAACCCCACCGAAGTTAATTGCCAAAGTGTGATTAGTGTGTCAGGCTTTCTTGACAATATATCTACCAATAGTGGCATGTCAAATACTATAATACAATTATTTATTTATAAATAACAACACACACACACACACTATCTGTGTCTTGGTGTCGAATCTTATAACTATTTCACGTTTAGTAGATTAATTGATAATTATCACCTAAAACTGAAATTGTGAATCGGTTTTCAGAGACACTGTTTTGGTATGTTCACAATCTACATACGTTATTTTTTTGAGTTAAGTAGTTTGTAAAATTTGTAATTTATGTGATTAGTCGATAACCATACCTGTAATGTAGGCAAGTGCTGCTTACGTATAAAATACCGGAAGTCAAGAGTTGCCCCGACGAGGAGCACCAATGTGGCCTGCCAGAGGACCGCCCACCGCCACATTTTTACGCAACTGAATGCTTGGCGGCGGGTCACCATACCACCGCCGCGCCACCACCACACGCTCTCGTTGACTGTTACCAATGTTATCTAACTACTTTTCCAGTCGCTAAATAGTACTACTGAGCTAATTTCTTCCGCCCTCTCCATGGCTATAGCGTGATCTTGAGCAGTACATTAGAAGCTCGCAAGGAAGTATTTCAGGAAAGTTATACTCATGTCTGTCATACATAACGCGGTACGTGAGACACGAGACATGACTGAAATTACTTTCGTCCAAAATTGAGAACATCTATACATATGATAAAAATATAACGGGTCCCGTGCTACTTGGGCTGTCTGTACATGGGAGATATATAAGAAAAACTATTATAGGGGTGCTTTATGAACGCAATAGGACCCGAAACAATGATGTTTAGAATGTTTGTCTGTTTGTCTGTCTGTTTGTCTGTTTGTCTGTCTGTTTGTTTACGCTAATCTCAGAAACGGCTGAACCGATTTTAATTCGGTTTTCACAAAAGCGTTGCGGTTTCCTCCACTTAACATTTAGTGTTTGTTTCATTTCAATCGGTTCATAAATTATAAAGTTATATCAATCTAAAGAATACCATATATAAAATGTTATAAAATAACCGATCAGTTGAATTGGCTGACACTTGATGAAGGTAAGAAGTGAGTGACAAGCTCGATTACTTAGAGGTCGTAACGCTAACACAAGTTAAGCAACCCCTGATCGTGGTTTCAACTGGGATGGGTGACCACAATTGGCATAAAAAAAAAAAATATATCAAGTGCTCAGTAATAACTCTTTTTGTAGAATTGATCATCGCCAAGCGCCACCTGTATAAGTAGACGGTGGTTGTTACGCTTTCACGCCTTAGCTTCTAATAAATAATAATAACATTTTTACTTGTTTAATTTTGACAAATTAAACAAATAATAATGACATTTTTATGTCCGATATACATAGAAGCACATAGGAGCATCGCATCCCAGTATCTTAGGAGATATCGCAGTTTTAAAATAAGATACAGCAACAGCCCAAATTTATGCAACGGAACCAGACTCTAAGTAACATTTCTTCGCAATAACGCGATTGGTGCTACAGTTTTGACTGGTCCAGCAATAGGGCAAACAGAGCTGATACCTCGCATCCCTATGATACTAACGGATTTGCCTTTTAACTGTAAAATAATTCAATTTCCGATTAAGTATGTATGCGGTAACAATTTATAAGGCCCCGGGGCAAACATTTAAGCACGTAGGAATACATTTACGCCAGTAATGCTTTTCGCACGGGCAACTATCGTCTATCGTCTGTTGCCCTATCGAGATCTGGTTCTGGTAAAAATTTATATCTACTTCTGCCGAAAGAAAATAAAACTAATATTATGGTGTAACTATAGTATGACTTCTGCAAATAAAACGTAGTACTTTAAAATAACATAATTTTTGATTTTATATGAGAATAACCTATAATCTACATCATTGATTACCAAAGACTAAAGTGGTCCAGATTGACCCTCAGGGGTCCACGGGAGACTTGACGGGGGACTACGTCGGTGACAAAAAATGGGGGTCAATATTCGTAAGCGGGGGTCTATCTGGTTTCTATAGTGAAGAACTAAATTTTGGTTTGACCTATCATTTTAGGCAGATAATATCTGATATCCTCTCAGGCTAACAGTACTTTTTCGACATTCACTTACAGCAATCAATAAATTTATTAACGAAACAATTCTAATTATTTTTAATTAATTCGTGGTTGGAACTCCTCCGCAACGCAAATTTCCTTTGTTAGGTCTAATTTTCACATTTTTTGTCGACTAGGCACATGGTAGAAACATAGCTGCGGAGGGGAATAATATTTTCACCTTTTACGTAAACGAAGTCTCGGGTTAAAGTTGACGTTAGCCCAAAGTAACTATTCCACGCGGACAAAGTCGCGGGCAGAAGCTAGTATAGGAATAAAATTAAAAGTTGTCGAGTGCATCATGTGTATATGTTGCTGTAATAGCTCGAACTATGGTAAATTTTAAGATTTTCCAGTAAAACCTAATTTACCAACTCTTAACGGTAAAAGTCCGAACAGGTGTACAATTCGAACTTTTACCACCATTTACTTAGTAAATCTTAAAATTCTTTACTTGGAAAATTTTACCTAACCAAACCTAACTAAGATTAGATTATATTATAGGTTAGGTTAGGTAAGGTATTTCTTTAATCAGGTTAATAAACCTAACCTAACTAACCCATAATATAACCTAACCTAGAAATGTTTACATTTACCAACTCATGTCGGTAAATCCTAAGATTTACTAGTAAAACCTAAGATTGACCAATATACGGGCTTTTAAAGTAACATATATATACCTAGCGATTTACCATGTCCACATCAGTTTCACAAATTGATAATTTTCAGTATTTTTTTCTGTCCCTATCCATTGCAATACCTACCTTTAAATGCAAAAATTATTCATACATATTATGTGTGCCCCAAATTATGATGGGTCGTGACCCAGTACCGGATCACAAAATGAGATATTATCTACCGGGTCATATCATGGTCTGTATAAATTACTTAACTTTTTTACTTCATCATTTATGTAACTCTACCAGACACTTTAACAAAAAAATATATCGTATAATTATGTATGAAGTTATTTACCCGAAATTATGTGAGTATTTTGACTAAACTCCAGGAAGACATTTTCTGATAGGTATTCACAGATAAAGTAGTAAAACAAATATATTACGGTAAGGTATCTTTATTACAAATACTTAAAGACACCTAATATTTACACTTTAACAAAAATATTAGAAAACTTATAAATTTTCTGTAGATGGTATTAGCGTTATTTAGATACCCAACGCAACTCGTACATGCAACACAGATCAATGAAAAAAATATAGCAAACAATAAATTCTTTTATACAAGATAGAATCTTAAAGTGAAAACTGTACATAATGTACACACGATGTTATATTGTAACTTTTGTAAGGTACAAACTGTACCTAATATTTATGAACCTATTTGCTAGGTGATATTATCTTCTAAAGTGCAAATGTTGTTCTGGTGGTGCATGTGTGCTATTACGTAACACTTTTAAGATTCTAGCTCTTTAATTTTATTTATTATCATAAATTAAAAGTCACACATAAGACAATCAATACTACAACGCACTCCAAAATATTAAAAGTATAGGTAATTAATTATATACTTATTGAGAATGTGTTGGGGCGATAACAGAATTATAGGGAAAGAAGAGATATGATCATACTAGACGTGCATTTGTCTATTATGTAAACAAATGCATGCAGATAGTATAATTTTATATCTTCTAAAATATTATTGAAAAGGCAAAAGCTAATTCAAAAAATGCTACAATTTAAAAAATCTGAAAACAACTAGCAACAACTCAATAATGATCGCGATTTTGAATCATTACCTATGGAAAGTTTAAAAAAACTGAATCCGAACATATAACATATTTGTAGTTTTTTTAACTACAAATGTTATGTTTAGATTTGCGAACTATTTTAGAATACAAAACTAATTGATGAATTCGAATAGGGGCACTTCTTAATTTTATCAACTATTGATATTTTACTAATATGGTAGTTATTAGGGTATACATGAATCAACCAATAGCTTCTTTGAACCAAGAACCACTTTATACAACGACTGACGTTTATTCGGTTTTAAATACAGTGCACATTGCCCACTAACAATATTTTTAACCCCAATATCGATACAGATATAACCAAAAACAAAACTAACCAAAAATGTTTTATTATTAAGTATATGATTAACTTTATTTAGACGTCTTTATACTCGGGGAATCCTGCGTATAGAGACGTCCAAATAAAGTTAAATCCTGCCGCCTTTGAGCGTAGAAGGATAATATATATAGTAGATACATAATTTTCTTTTACAGGATACACAATTTTGGAGATTAACTCTCACGTACTGGTTCTGTGTTAAAATTTATTTTTATCCGAACCTGGCGATAAAATATTTGTATGATGAGTATTCATAAGTGGTTTTGTAAGGTCGACATGAATAAAGATATTTCTATTTCTATCAGATTATTAAAAAAAACAGCATTTAGTTGAGTATTAAGATGCATTTTGGTTACAAATTCATATTAACATTGGGGTATAAATTTTACTAATAATTTATTATGTGTTCCATGTTTTAATAAATTTGTTAATAGAGCATTTTTCTGTTATGTTATGTCCAAACATCCAAAGATTAGTATCTTCCTACTTAAATATACTAAAATCAGTCTGTTACTGCAGCGGCAAAATGATGTAAATTGAAATAATTGGGACTGGGTCATAAGCTAAACCCCAAAGCAACGCATTCAATGTCGTTCCATTGATCTATAACACAAGGCAACAAGATTAGGATCTTAATAATATCTTAAATATAGGTACTAAAATCAGTCTGTTACTGCAGCGGCAAAATGATGTAAACTGAAATAATTGGGATTAATTAAAGAGGAATAATAAATCCAGCCACAGAATTTTTTATTGGCCACGTGGTCAAACTTCTTATTTTATAACTAAGCAACGGGATAATTAGATAGCCTCAAATAAACAAACTTATCTTTCGTCAACGTCAACTAAATATTATAAAGAAAGCGTCAAGTAAAGTTCAACAATTATTATTACTTGTCCTTCTGATTTATATATTGCCACGTATTATACTAACTCAGCCACAAATTTTACAACTCATCATCATTTTACATTTTAGAGCTTCAACACAAGCTCCTCAAAAAAATCGTATTTAAGCTTCAATGGACAACATCAGTTATTATAACATAGCATGTAAAATAATAATTCATATTCTTTTATCGTGAAAACAGCCACTGCACGATTTGGCGCGAGTGCGCGTGATGACAGCGACTGGCCATTTGCACCAATCAGAGAGCGCCATTCGATTCATGTATGTGTCGCAGGCAATTCGTATGATTCGGCATTTTACAAACGGCGTCGTCCGTTTAAAAACGCTCGCTGTTTTGTAATATGCCGAAGGCAAAATGTATATTGCGGTCATTATATAGAATGCCGCAATTATTTAGTTTAGGTCAGGTTAGGTAGTAGTTAAAATAATAGGTACGACGACGAGCGAAGCGAGGAGGAGTGTTAGGTACAACTGCGACCCTACAGCCAGAACCGAATAAGAACAACCAATGTCGAAATTATAACAACTGATTGAATGTGTCGCCGATTTGCCTTTGGCATATTACATAACAGCGAGCGTTTTTAAACGGAAGACGCCGATATAAGTTGATTTTTATAAATAAAGTATTTTATTTTGTCTGCCCTTATAGTTTCTAAGTAATATTAGTCTAGTGACTTTAATATACTAATTGATGACAGTTTTAGGTAAATGTAAGGATCAGTTAATGTAAGATGAGTTACATTTTAAACATACCTAGTTATAAAATTAGAAGTTAATAGAATTATAACTTTGGTGCCGTATATAAATATTTTAGAAGTTTATTGCTTAAATGCTTGCAACAAATTTAGATGCTAAATAATAACCACCATGCTGAGTTATATTTAGAGTGGCTTACATAAAAGATAAATATTGGCTAAAATAATATTATTCAGATGCGCGTTGATGTGGCTGACTTAGTAATTTAAAAGGCAACTTCGATTTTTAGAGGCGAATATTGCCATTAAAAAGAAGTCTGTTTAATTACTACCATTAATTAAATAATTGGGACTGGGTCATAAATCTTTGTCTCCATTGTACGCGATAAAATTGGAGACGTAAATAAATAAATGAAGTTCTTTGTCTCCATCTTAAGCGGTACATAAATTTTAAATGCGCAGAGCTAATATATTCTCGAGTTGATCATAAAAAACACATATGGGACTAACTACTTGGAAAGATGGTCCAGGTTCTAGTTAAAATTCATAAGAGTGATGATTGCTGATAAACAAATTGTCTAATGAAGAAGAAAAACGTTTGCTGTGTAAGGCCACACAGCGAAATGTTTAAGCTTGGTGGTATTGTTCCATAAGCTAAACCCAAAGCAACGCATTTAATGTCGTTCCATTGATCTATAACAAAAGGCAACAACATTACACTTTTTTTTATCGCAGAAACAACTTTTTTTTTCTGATCAGTGCCAGCATACATAATATAATTGAGTTATCAAAATTGCCCCATCAGCTAAATTTTTTTGTCATTTTACTAAAAATGATTGATATCTAACATATCAATACATCGAATTAGAATTCCACTATCCTAGATATGGCTAGTTAAGTTTTCCATATTATTATCATATATTATAAGCTGTGCCTTTTTTATAGACGAATTCTTTATACCTACTATTCTAATTTGGATATTCTGCGCATCAAAAAGCAATTTAATTTATACTATTAATCAAAACTTATTTCTTTCCAAAATAGATAATGAATGTAAAATCTTATATATAAAAATGAATAACTGTTCGTTAGTCTCGCTAAAACTGGAGAACGGCTGGACCGATTTGGCTGATTTTGGTTTTAAAATATTGTTATCTTCTAGGGAAGGTTTCATACGGTAAGAAAATATGGAAACATTGCGAAGAAAAAAATAAAAGAAAATCCGAGAACGGGACGCTACGAAGTAAGCCGGGTGCGGGCTAGTATTTAATATTTATGGATTTATACTTATTACTAAAGCCAAGCATTATAGCCAATTTTAGTCACTTTCGTCCTAAATATCTCAAAAATGTGAGCTGATTGATCAATTTTGATAAATGGCTCAACATCGGCTTTAATTAATTGATCAAAAAGTCAATGAATTGGGCAACTAAAATACCTGTGTTAACCTTAAAAAGGCCCTGTGTAATATAAGGATTCTAAAATGCAAATCGCAAATACAATACAACTGCATTGAAAAATCCCGGAAAAATAAAATACCTAAACAATTTTATTCAACAAACGAACAATCCTGCGCAACCTCACCTAATTAAGTAAAGTAACTTCTCTATTTCACACTGTTATTACAAGATATACGATGATGATAATTTAATGATTATTATCACCATGTTAAAAAAAATTTCTTTACCGCCGAGCAAGGGGTACAAATACTAAGCTCATTTAAAAATCCAGCGAACATGCCAATGTAGAACCAGCACCTCTCACACATGAGAGGCATGTCCTTACCATTGAGCCACCGTCGCTCAATTCCCCGCAATAGTTAACGTTATATGATTATATATTTATATACAGGTGAAAGCTAACATTATAAAGGATCTGCGTTACATGGCCAGACTTTCCGTCAAACGTGTATTTTTGTTGTCTATAAATCAAAATAGTTGACAAAGTGACCGCTCACGTAACTATCATTTATACAATTTACAAGGTATTACATGCAAAGATAAGGAAATAAAACGAATAAACATTAACAAAGTCACGCAATACCGCTGTCATCCAAACTAAGTATTAATTACGGACGTATTGAATATATTTCTCAATTGAATATATGGAATGATAAAAAGAAAATTTTAAACATCCATCTCTTAAATGTTCACCAATTCCCTGCTTTAAATTTGTATTCAAGACAGTACCAACTAATACTTTTGAGACATTTACACAAAATTTTGTAAGTCAAAAAAAATGTAAGCATTTTGCATTTTGCAATTCTATGTGTAGCAGTTGTCATATACTAGAATTTATGAGCACATTAAGGACATTCAATGAAAAAAATCACGTGAAATCGTTACACGACCTCAGATATAGATTAATTTTAGATAATTAAAAGTAAAGTGTGTCGAAATAACGACTTATTACTGCATGTAACTGCATAATTAAGCGACACCTACTTAAAACAAATAAATAAATAATAAATATCCGACGACATCACATACATTGATCTGACTCCGAGGTAAGTAGCTTAAGCACTTGTGTTACGGATATCAGAATCAACAGTGGTATAACAAATATATACTTAAATATTGGATATTAACACCCAGACACAGAACAAACAAAAGTATTCATCATACGAATATTTGTCCTGGGTGGGGATCGAACCCACAGCTCTTGGCGCATGGGGCAGGGTCACTACCGACTGCGCCATCGAGCTTGTCAAATAATATATTGTTTTAAAGTTTTTGTCTGTAAAACCAATTCTGACGATACCTTCACAATTAGATAGCTGCTAGTATGTGAGTTTGTCTACTTTTATTTTAGAAATATAATTATAATCAACGCAAAATAATAAATTTTTGATCGTTAAATTCGGCGCGGGCTAAGTCGCGATCTACATAGTTGGTAATGCTGGTTTCTGAGTCACGCTTACGCCGGCACGGGTGGTAAGCGATGCAGGCCAGGAGCTATGTGTTACCTTGATCAGTTTCATAATGAAAACGACCTTCACTGATTACGATTCTTCTTTCTTGTTTCCCGCATGAGGGTCGGCGTGACTCTGAAACCAGCCATAAGAAAATACTGAACATACCTACCGTAAAACAATATACCTACTAACAAAAAAACAAACGAATACAATTAGATCAATAAGTTTCTCCAATAGTATTATAAAATATCGGCGTAATCACGAACTGGGTTTATTTTCCTTACGTTTCTTCCTCAGATTAGAAAACAAATTACAGAACAAAAGGCAGATAGACCCGTCACAGGTACAAGAGTGCGGCCGGCAAAGCAAATACAAACTCAAGACAGTTCGAAACAAAGCGTTGCGTTGACAGTACGTCACATCTGTGTTTTAAATTAAATCTTAAAAATGCCGTCTTGATAGTTTAAACATTGTAAAAATTGTTTCCAAAAACTAAAACGAGAAATTGGAGTACCGTTTCATAGTTAAGTAATAATTATCTAAATATTTTGATATTATATTTCCGTGTTATTTGTTTCTCATTACTTGGAACACAAAACTAAACGTAGTGTTATATCCTCTTTGCACAAAACTTCAATGAAATTTGGGTAGTGTTGCTAGGTTACATTGAAATATTTTCCTTGAAGTAAGGTAATATGCAAATACTCGTAATCTACACTATTATTATAAAGATGCAAGATTATTTGTATGTATGTAACGAATAAACTACTAGGTATATATTCTATCCCCTTATTCCCACGAACGGGAACGACACGGGTGAAACTGCGGGGTGCTGCTAGTATGAGTCTCATGTATAGACGCCAAAAGCCAATATTTCAAGAAATTGGTGCAAAATAAAGGCTGCTAAGATTGTAATTATAATCGACATACAAAACATTGTATGTCGATTATAATTAGGTACAAAGTTTTTTATTTCAAAAATAAAATTTTTGATGTTCATTTTAATGTAAAATACAAATAATTAAATACATGTTACAATACCAACCAATATTATACTACTCGAGCATCAAACACAAAAAACAGTGGGACTTTTTTTCATTACCCTGGCAAACTTACACGCACACTAGGATACAATGTTCCTACAGTGTGTCACGCACTCATAGCTTAATTCTTGCCTCACATCTTTGTTCCGAGCGGTTCATCTGCCTTTTGTTTTGTAATCTGAGGTTTCTTCTATCAAAAATGTAAATACAAGTCTAATAAACTACATAGACCTATGGGATTTAATAAAGAATATTTACGTATTCTTGATATCAACAAATTATACATCAGTAAATAAGTCTCTTATTAAATCTCATTATGGCTAGGAACAGTGAATGTCGTTTTTTTTTATCTTTATAAGTAAAAGTGTATCGGCGCCGAATAGGTTCAATTCATAATGGTTAGAACAACGTTAGTATAAAAGTAAATATAACGCCTAAAAATTTTGATAATATAATTTTTATGTGGAAATAACATGTCATACCGTCTGTCTGTACCATCTACCCTACACAAATCTCGAATATGAGTAATTTTCAATAAAATTGATTCTGTTGAAAATTGAGTCTGAGACTTAAAAATAATGTGTCTAGCATAACGTAAAAGGCGACTAATAGTATATCGGTTTTGAATGTGTGATTGTGTAGGCGACGAGCTAGCCACGTGTCACTTTTCCACAGTTTTCCATCTAACTCAGTCCAGTGTTTTTTTTTGGCTGAACATGGTTAATTCGGCTTCTTTTACTCTGCCTACCCTCGGGGTAGGCAATAGGAGGATTGATATGTATGTCATTAAGGGTTTTTAAGAAGCCAAAGCAATGAATTGCTTATGCTTAAAAAAGTACCAACTGATAAAAGATACGGTGGCTACACAATAATACAACAATACAACTGATAAGCTACTGGTGAAAATTACCAATATCCTGGTCGCTAATAAACAACCAGCCTGATATCCGGCAGTTCGAAGCACTCAACTTTTCTCAAAATTTTACGAAATTTGACATTTTCGACTATAGGTATGGATTTATGGATCGTGACGTGGTATTTGATAGTTCTATGACTGAATAAACTGAACTGAAATGTTCGAACCTTCATTGTGCACTCTCCTAAAGGTGATTCGAAAAATCTCGATAATTCAGCTAATCATTAAATAGTAACAATTTCAAGCGCAGAAACACAAGCATATGTTTTTTCTTCATAGCTTGGTGCATTACGGTGACCATACTTTGCCTCTTTTATTTATTTTATTATTGACATCCCTTCTCAGATCAACGATTTCTTCCAGTATATTACAACCTGGCCTCACTAGCAACATTAATTGTAATGAGAATGTCAACAAGAGGCACATTTTGTCAATGCCTCGAAATTAAACTACAAATTAAATAAATATCAGACTACATCACATACATTGATCTGACTTCGAGGTAAGTAGCTTATGCTCTTGTGTTACGGATATCAGAAACAACAGTGGTATTACAAATATAATATAAATATTGGATATTGTCACAGACACAGATCAAACACAAGTATTCATCATACGAATATTTCTCCTGGGTGGGGATCGAACCCACAACTCTCGGCTCATGGGGCAGGGTCACTCCCGAATGCGCCATCGAGCTTGTCTAAATTGACAACTATTTTTATAAATAAAATAAATACATTGTCACAAACTCGGTTTAGTAAGTACAAATATTGAGGGCTAGTTTTTTAGATATGTGAGTCGTAATGTATAAATAAAGTAATTTAATTAGGTACCTACCTACTGTTTGTTTGTCTCTAACTGAATAAACTTTGTAAAATTTTGTGGATAATGGGTTTTTATTTTTTAATTTCCGGCTTCATAAAAATGACTATTGACTGAAGCCCCATTACTTATTGCACTAATTAAATGTAGTAGCGTATATCAAGGTTATTTAGATAACAGCCACAAGTTCGGCAACATAAATTAATAATCGTTCATACAACCCGGCTTATTGTTTCCTTTTAACGCTTTCATCAGTAAGTGAAGCACATCGCTGCACTAAATGATCACGACTAAATCATTAAAAATACGCTAATATTTAGCTAATAAAATATTTACTTAATAATTATTATCCAGTTTAAAAGAATAACATTTTCTGTAAATTATATTAACATACAAGAGACGAAGTTATCCATATATCTGTTATGGGCAAAGTGATTAATGAGGACATTAGGAGGACATTATTATTATTATGAATAATGCCCAGGAATATCGGGCAAACTGATCAACTATTATCTCAACTTCATTATATAACACATTTTCGGGTCATTATGAATATTGCTACGTGAGCAATGGGCAATATGATAATAAAGCTACATTGGACAATGTGCGGGGAGGGAAACAAGCTCGTGATACATTTACCAATCAGAGACCATTGGAATTAATATTTTCAATAATCATACGTTTGTTTTATACTAATATATTTATTTTCATATACTTGGGTTTTTAATCATATTTAAAGTGTGTAAATGAAAAAAAATACAGGTTACTAATTAAAATATAATAATACGTACGACGACGAGCGAAGTGAGAAGGAGTGTTAGGTACAACTGCGACCCTGCAGCTCGCGAGTCGAGCGAGCGTGCCGCAGTAGCGGCCGTTGAGGCGCCAGAACCGAAGATTTTTTTCAACATTACATAGTTACTAATTCAGGATCATGGTTAACCATGATCCAAGAATTAGAGAAGAAGCGGACCCTGACTAAGCACGGGACATAAGGCTAGGAGGATGATGATGTCGAAATAAAAATAATAGTAATGAAATACATGTTTTTTATTACTCTGCCCGATCTGTGATGGACATTATGTACAATGCCCGGGCAATGTGATTATTTGAATAGATATTATCAAAGTGCCCTCTCTTATTGGTAATTTTTCATAATGCCCGGGCATTATGTATAATGACCGATTGATCACTTGGTCCATAACATATCCATTAGACAAACGAGATAGCCAGCCACCCTTGCAAAGAGGGATGCCTATATTTCTAATTGGATCATATAATAAGTAGAAACTAATGGTCATATTCCACAGTTCTTAAAAATTTATATCCTTTAGAATTATTTTTTTGTCACAAAATTGGGATCCACGTTATTACTACAAACTTCTCATAATTAAATCTTTCAGCCTTAATAATTTTCATAGAGCGTGACTAATATCTAACTATGTTATGTACTCACAGTTTAGAACACACATTCAGTAGTTTTTTTTTACAATTTACGAAACATAGTATTCATCGCACCTTAAGTTTTTGTTTGCCAACAAAACGTAACGCAAAATAAAATCCCATACTGTGATATAAATTAATCGTGCACAGCCTGCTAATATTATATGATATCACACTTAAAATAAATTGAACTACGGCGTAATTATCACCTTAAAAGGACAAATATTAATAAGTAGGATGAAAAAATGTGATATATATTATGTTGAAATCATCGGCGAAAGTACGTCTTTAGATGCATATAAATTGTCTTCATATGACATAAGTAATTTAAAAAACAAATGTCTTAAATCAATATATTAAAGCAGAATCCTTATTAAATTATAGCATACGTCAAGATAGTCAATTCCTTCGATCAAAATTTGTTTTGATGTTAAACTATTCCAAACTTATTACAAACAAAAAAGGAAATAGGCAATAATAAGCAACCATTTAATATGTTATTAACATTATTCTATTTCGTTTTACAGTTTTACAGTGACAAAATTTCCAATTGTTGGGTTATTCTTCAGATTATGTTTAAATCAAATAGTATTCTGTATAAGGCTGTTTTATTTAAGTCAGTAAACTATATCTTGGTTATCGTAGTTTCTATAAAGATAGTCAAAATTACTATTATTAAATTATTAGGTATATACATTTCGAGCAGTAAACAAGATTTTTTTGCATTATATACCTTTCTAATAATTCAGTCTATACAGTAATGGTAACCGCATGAATACTTCTAAGAGTAGTTTTACGGTATTCACTCGCCTGCAGATACCAGGCTATAATAAAATTTATATAGGTATAAATCCTCTGTGATTAAAATTAAATTTACAAAATTTTGTTTTGACTAAGCTTTTTGGGATTACTCTATCTAGCATCGAGAAAAAAATTATAGTGCACAGCACTATAATTGACTATAACTGAATTGAAAAGGAAACGTCACCAAAACGTTATGCTTTTGTAGAATATTTTATACGTGATATTTTTTGTTTCCTAATATGTTTTTGGTTACATTTAGTGGATTCTTACAAAGTTTTTAAATGATTTCTATAACAGCATATAAAAATCCAAATATTGAATAAAAAAGACATACGATACGTGTAACCAACGAACTAATTTACCATAAAATTAATAATGAAAAGCTAGAGGGAGGATATAACTACGACCATTACTTTAATTTTTATGTCTAGTACAAATATAATTTGTTTTAACGATAGCATTTAGACAAGCAGTAGCCAAATAATTAATTTAATTAACTAGCTTTTGCTAGCGGCTTTGCTCGCGTGGTACATCGATAGATAGCCTATACGTTATTCAGGTGAAGTTTTTGCGTGTAAGAGTAACAAACATCCATACATCCTCACAAACTTTTGCGTTTATAATATTAGTAGGATACTTTTAACAAATTAGCAGTTACCAACATTAGATATTTTTAATTAAAAAAATACACATTGTGGCAATCCTGTAACTTTTCCACTCAATTATACATTTCGTACCTATTTAAATACCTTGTTTGACAAATCTATAGTACTCATGCCCAATATGAATATTAATGACAATCAAGGCAATTGACTATTATTCTACAATCTGACAAAACATCGCCCATAAGATCTAGAGCCATATTGTCATGGATCACATTTCAATATGGCTCTAGATCATATCATTGTATAAAAAAATCTTTTTTTAGGTTGCATGCCCTCGACAGAAAAAAAATATACACATGTATGAAACAATGAAATGTAAATTCAGATCTTATAAACCTTCCATTTTCATTTGAACACAAAGTTGATTAACAGTGTTGTCTAAAACGTACAGAAACCAGTTCTCTTCGTGGTATTATTCACAATAATAAATAACAACTGCATAACAAATTATTATAAGGGAACGCAATATTATGGTGAATACAATATCATTTTATATAAGCTTAATAAAGCTTATACAGCTCTATTATTAACACTGAATAAACTACGAAAACTCTTCATATCAACCAGATTTAATATTATCTATATATATATATATATATATATATATATATATATATATATATATATATTATATTACGCAATAGACAGTGGTAGCCGGATAATTAAAAATGTTTTACATTCATATATAATATAAGAAGTTATTAAATATCACATATTACATGATCAGGTATTTATTCAATTTCAAGAAACCAACACATTGAGTACAACATTACCAAAAATGAATTAATCCACTTTCATTATTGCCAAACCTGGAAAATTCTTACAGCATTAAACAAATAACGTTTGGTAGATCCAATACCAAGATATTGCATTAGTCTAGAATACTATATTGTGCCCAGATAAAGATTATGTTCTAATTAGTTATTACTACTTAAATGGTCTGCTGTATCTATGTGTATATCATATTGATGGATGCCGCCTACAATAAGCGAAAGAAATTGAACTCGCCAGGCGAGTCATCGACACTATAATAACTATTTAAATAAACTCTCCAGGCGAGTCGGTGGCACTGAATGTGTTAATGAATTTACAAACTGAATGAATTATGTATTATGTATTCTCAGTGGCAAATAACATTTTGCACAAACTATGTATACAATTTTCCCTTGCTGTCGGCAATGTACGTCGTACCTCAGTATGCGCGATAAGTTGTGACTACCGAAAACATAAGCAAAGTTCATATCTTATACAAGCACAAATATTTTATTCAACGTCTTTGGTATTAAAAAAGGACGTGATAATATGTTCATTGCGTCTACTTCGAGCAAAATCCTTTTGAGGAATCAGAAATCTTTTCACTCTAAATATTAATTTTACAGTAATCACACTGTCCTTTAAATTTGTATTGACATAAATATCAATTCTTCCTATACTTATATAAGTACATTGCACAACAATTCAGATTTTTTAATTCCCAGTGTAATATATCTAATTTATGAAAATTTTACATATTTATAAGAACGAATCTTGGTTAAAACCTAGGCACGGACCTCTAGATTTTTAAACAATCTATGTAAATACGAATTTAGACAGGCCTTGAGGTAAAAAGTTCTGTGGAAACCTGTGTGCACGTTGCAGTTTTGGTAATGTGAAGTTACGACAAACAAACGGCAATTACTTCAAAGTCTGACTGGCCCGATAGCGCATTCGGTAGTGACCCTGCCTCATGCGCCAAGAGTTGTGGGTTCGATCCCCACCCAGGCCAAACCTTCGTGCGATGAATACTTGTGTTTGTTCAGTGTCTGTTTGTTAATATCATATATTTAAATATATATTTGTAATACCACTGTTGATTCTGATTTCCGTAACACAAGTGCTTACTTCCGTAAGCTACTTACCTTAGAGTCTAATCAATGTAAGTGATGCAGTCTGATATTTATTTATTTATTTAATGTAATAACCATTATAATGTAATAACCAGACTTCTAGGATCATCTTCCTAGCAACTAGGTACAAGACACCATGCTAAGACGATGAATTTGTACTAACTAAGCAGACGTAGCAAATTTATGCCACCATAAACTATTAAATCAAGGGGCTATTTAAAGCTCCTGACATTTACTTCAAACTGCTCTTCCAATATAATTGACAAGGTACCGGTTCCGGTGGAGCACAATGCCCGTAACAGAGTTTAAGTAATACTTTGTTTTTAATTATCCTTCAACCACTCTAAATAATATAAGCTAATAAACTATTAAATCAAGGGGCTATTTAAAGCTCCTGACATTTACTTCAAACTGCTCTTCCAATATAATTGACAAGGTACCGGTTCCGGTGGAGCACAATGCCCGTAACAGAGTTTAAGTAATACTTTGTTTTTAATTATCCTTCAACCACTCTAAATAATATAAGCTAGATATACCTCAACATTACACAGATTTCTTACATAAAATCTAATGATAACCCTCATCTGAAAAGTATGCAATATTAAGTCATTAATTTTAAGGAATTAAAATCAGAAATAAATTGGTGAGTCATTTAAAATAATGTGAGATTTAATAATTATGTTAAAATGTTAAGAATTGCATATTACACCATATTCAAAATGATTGATATTATGTATTACGCAAGTAAACGTTGAATTATATTAAAAAGAAAGTATACATTTTTTCCTAAGAACTTAAGAGGTATTTGCCGAATGTAATATATTCGTGAAAATGAAACGAATCGCGCTCATAACACTTAGTATACATTCCAATCAATGCGAGTCTTACTATCAAGTTAATGGTAATAAAAGATTTATTAATGTGTTCCCAATACATCACCGCCTTGTACTAATTTGTATTTCTATTTATTAATAGCTTTTTTTATATTAAATCACTGGCAACAAAGGCCGGGGCAGTGTGAAATGTTCCTTTGGAACTATGTGCTAATTCCTATTTCTTGTAATAACATGATAATTTATATATTTAGTTTCTATTCATATACAAGACAGTTATAATAAATATCTTACGTAATAACTACTCAAGTGAACAAGTGAATTGTAAAAGCCGCTTAGGAATACTTTTGGACACTTATATATAAAGCCAAGAAAATGTTGCTAATTCGGTTTGTATAAAATGGTGCATAACGCCTTCAGATAAATATTTGAGCTTCGTGCTGAATTAGTGTCACAACTCGTACATAATAGGCCATAACATTATTAACGATCAATAAATCACATTTGGTGCACAGCACATTATAGACTACGTCATATGCAGTGGAAATAATTTGTCTATGGTACTTCCTACAATATTGGAATGTACACTAATATAAGAGTTAACATAGGCTTTTTATAGCCTCTTATTTATTACTTTAACTGGCAAAAGGCGACGGCAAGCTTGCAAATTCTACTTGACGTGGAATAACACCCAACATGTTCCAATCCTGAAACAAAATTTATTGTTTACATTAGTAAGTTTTAGAGCTTTAATATGACAATTAAAGTTTTATAGGTAAAGGCTAAATCAATCATTCATTGAGGATAGATGACTAAATGTAAAGGTATAATAAATGTCTAAACATAGAAGAATCGCGTTTTGTTTTTTATAAACTACGTAAGTAATAAACGAGGAAAACAAGACGCATTAAAGCGAATACATTTTTAGAAACCTTATGTTCCATTAAATAGGGAATATGCATAAAAAATATTTTAGTCAACTAACGGTCTATAAAAAAAAAGGTTAGAAAAAAAAAACGGTCTATAAGTGAATAACATGCAAATAGGTTCAACTCTGAGAATCAACCTTTTGGGCCACATTGAATCTAAATGAATAAGGGTTTTTTTATTAATTTATACAATTTTATTATTTAATTTCTAAGCACTATTAGATAATGATAAAGATGAAGGTTGGGTAAAAATTTAAATCTTGAGAGCAGCAAGTAGAATATATATTTTGTTATGTCACTTTGAGGGAAAATATGTAATGTGCTATTCCACCTGCCACAATATTTTATTCTGGGATCATAAACTAGGTACCAATTAAGTTGAAACCTTTTTATACCTGCGGAGACAATTACTTTTAATTGTTTCTGTAGGAACAAATAAAAGTAATTGTCTCCTCCGCAGATAGGACAGACAGTCGAAAACACAAAAATGCTAAAAACAACTTACAAAACAATGATATGATTAAGGTTCGGATATTTCATTTAGAAAAAATCTAAATTTGTATTTGTAAACTGCATTTCATTATCTTACCCAAGATATAAGACAAATTAAATTCTTCGCGATCATGAGACATAAATAAATAAATAAATTATCCAGACTGACACACCAATTCCCTAGTTCTAAAGTAAGCTATAAGCTTGTCCTATGGATACTGGGTTTATTGATAGACGTACTTTTTATAAACACCCATGACTCGAGTACAAAATGTCCATGTTCATCACACGAAACATTTGCCCCTAGCGGGATTCGAACCCGCGACTTTTGTTTCGTGGCCAGGGTCTCTCTGACCACTCGACTAATGAGCCTGTCAAACATATTCTTGATAGTTTGATCTTAAAAAAATAACTAGTTAAAGGTACTGCGCTACGCAACGCAATGTTAAATAAAACTCGACGAATTTAGAATAACTTAAAGTGTCAATATTAAATTAGTTTACTGGCGCGAATCACAAAACATTTTTGTGAAAAATTTACGTTAATTTCGCAGCTGCTGCTATTGCTGCTTCAGCTGTTACTTTAATCTACATCATACAAATTTGGCAATTATATCTATAATGAAATACCAGTGTTATTTAAAAACACTTTTAACATTATCTTCATTAGACTAATTTGCTTAAGCAATACTATTGGAAAAATTGTACTCCACTTAAGCCATGCTCTACAGCTAAGAACGAACTGTAACAAAACATTCGCACTTGCATATTACATTTGATAACTACTAAGCCGCGATATCGGTGAAAAACGAGCTGCTGCGAATAGAGCTAAACATTCGCTTGCATCTTCGATTGACCAACAATACACAATTACAAATATACTGCAAATAAAGACAATGTAATTACATTCCCTTTACTTCAGGCAGTTGCATTTCTTACAATTAATAATAATCTACTAATATTATTTACCCGCGACCTCAATCGCGTAGGTAACAATTGGGTTACGGCAGAAAACATTCGCACATGCCCGAGATACATGTCCTGTTTTCATTGTTGCGCACTAAGTAATGAAATATGCTTTCGCATTCTAGCTTCTGGGCGGCATTATTTGAAAGTTAATTTATAGGAAATGTACTTTAAGTTAGTATTTAGGGATAACCCTATAAATAGTTTAACGCCTTTATATAAAGTCATGAAACTTTAGTAACAATTAAATTCGCTTTGCAATCGAAAACACAATAATTTTCCACTCCTATAATTTTTTAAAACAGTTTGTTTGGCCTTATTATATAACTAATAAGCATCAACGAGATTACCACCTCCAGACAAATTATGGACTTCAAGCTCTATAGCAAAACAAAGAAGAACAGTAAATTAAGTTTTACTTATTATAAAAAAAATCTCCTACTCAATAATAACTGTTCATAATTTTGCACATATTACATAAACTTTCGCATTCGCCATATACATTTGTAATGTAAGATTACTACTGCAATGTTTTATCTAAATCTGTTCAATAGCATTTAGTACATACATACATCACAATTACATGTTAAGTAGAACTTTCTTATACATCAATCAATGCACATTGTTGAGTTCGTAATACATAACAAGTAAAGTAAAATATTACCTTATTTTTCTTCATCAGCTGTAGACGTCGATTTGACGCTCTGGGGTATAATTGTTATCTCGTCGTTGATCTTTAATGGCTTAGCGCGGGAGTCCGCGCCTTTAGCGGTCGGCGCGCTCGTCTTACTCGTCTTGTCCATCACCCTCTTAGCCACCACACTGTGCGCGGAGTACACGTGGTTTTCAAATTGTTTGTACATGCCAAATGTAGCTGTGCAAACTGTGCATTTATAAGACAAATGTGCCGGTTTCAACGTTAAATTGTGGTCTCTCGCCACATGATTGAGTAATTTCCATTGGTATACCTGAAAAAGAAATATAGAAATATTTTCATTTTTTTTTTATGATCAAAAGTGAAGAATATAAACCAACAAAGTCGTGTGGTGTAACGAAATAACCGCTTGTCACTGCACACTATTTTCTATCTATCCCATCTCTATTTTATTCTTGGCTAAAAGTGGTTATTGCTTAAGGGCTAGGCAGAGTTAAAGGAGCAATAAACTTCTTAAATCACATTGCCACACACCTATTATTATCAGATACTGTTATAATAATTTCCATGAGGGTTTTCAAAAACACAAAATCCGCCAGGTGGCACAAAGGAGTCTCGTGGTCCTATTACTGTCACTATTGGCTCATTGTTGACAGGACAATTTTCAATCTAACCCAGCCCAGATTTGTTTTTGGCTGAATGTGGTTAAAGGGGTCTGCTGCCTCTTTGACTCTATCTACCCTTAGGGGATTATGGGCGTAATGTGATGTATGTACATAAATATCTAATTAATAATTAAGTAAATGACTCCCAACTGCACGCCGGAAAAATTTTGGGAAAATAAACATAAAAAAATATTTTATAATATCACAAATCGTTTTTATGAAAATAATACGAATTTTCTGTTTTTTTTTTTAAAATTACTCGTACCCTGCCACAAACGGGACATCTGCCAGCATCTTTTCCCTTGTTGGCAGCTTCTTGCATAGAGCTGGTAACAAGTCCATGAGACCCTAATAAATGTCGTTCAAGTCCTTGATCTGTGAAGAACCTGAAATATTTCAATATTATATTACTTAAAAGGGCCCGAGTACATACAGCATATTCTAAAAGGCTACTATAGGTACAATATTTTATCAATAATTGTATACATGGACTATACCTAAACTGGCACTTTTGACAGTTGAGAGGTGGTCGATTGTAAATCATTTTAGGATGAATTTTCACTTTATGGATCCACTGCATATGATTCCGCAACTGTTCCAAGTCTTTAATATATCCATCACAAATCTCACATATCACAAATGAACTCTTAGACTGCTGTGAACTCTGCGTCTGCTGTACTTGGGGCTGAGGCTGACGCGGCAATGGCGTTATGGAAATTGACGGTTGGTGAAGAGACTTTGGTTTTACATTATTCTGAAAATTCATAGAATATCATTTAAACATTTTAGTTATGTACGTAACAAACATATAATGTGAGAAACGTAATAGATAAAATTGGACATTTTATACTTTACATTATTTGACACTCCATTCTTTTTTTACTAAATTGTAATAGGCAAAAACGTTACTAATTGTGATTAATTACAATTACCTTTTTATAAAAAGGTAGCCATTAAGGGTTAATGGTGTGTATGTTGTTGTATGTTACTGATCGCAAATCTGCCTAATCCAGGATTGTATAGAATGGTCTAGACATCATATAGAATGTCTAAAGCATTCAACAAATTCATAATATACTATTGTTTACTCCATACTTTGTTTAGGCAATGTACATGTTGCAGTCATCTGGTTACATTAGCCAGCTAATTGGTCGCTGTACATTAAAATCTGGCGTCTAATTTGATACCTAGATACCTTGATTGAACTACAATTAATCAACATACAACATCTTGGTGTTTTAAAAGTCAGCTTGTTAAAAAGTTAAAAGCCGGCCAAGTTCGAGTCGGAATAGCGCACTAAGGGTTCCGTACCAATATCGAGCAAAAACGGCATTAAATTCACGTTTGTAAGGGGGGCTCCCTTAAATATTTATTTGAGTCTGTTATTAGTATTTGTTGTTAAAGAGGCAACAGAAATACATCATTTGTGAAAATTACAAAGAAAGCCAAGTGCTTCAAAACTACTTATTTTTTCCACTGGTTAGGTTAATTCACATGGTTATATTCACAATATAAAAGAGATTGGTATTTTCTTTGGTTTAGATGCCGGTGTTTAATGAACAGTCTAGGCGTTATTCACAAACGGCACAACATTTTTGTTCTTTTTTTGTATAATTAATCCGTATTATGGTGTTAAAAATTAAATTTAGCAAAAACAACCATAATTTTTTTTAATTTATTTATTTAATATCTCGAAAATGCGATGTGATGAGCTTGATGGATTTTGATGTTATAGAAACCATAAGTTAATACAGTTACAAAAAATCTTACTCAATGTAATTATATGTATAATAAAAAAAACAAGCAGATATGTAAAAAAGCAAGAAACTCACCAATACAGGGAAATTGGACTGCATAAGTACAGGCGAATTGTTTCGAGTCACGGCCCCTGCCCTAATGATGGGTATACCGTGAACAGGCGGCGCCCGCGGATTCACACCCATAGGCGACCGGCCGCGGGGCCTATAGCCCGCGCTGAGGCCTGGCATGATGTTACCAATATTGACTGGTGTTCTGTTGTTACCCATTTGAGCACGATTGAAGGTATTCTGGTAGGGCCCCATAACACTATTTCGTGGTTTAGATATCTGGAAAATAATTATTAAGCAATTTTGAATTGTTATCAAAAGTTCGAATCATCCCTACTAATATCTTATATGCTAAAGTAACTGTCGTATCGCTTTTTCTGTGTTTGTTACGTCATCATGCATAAAGAACTCGAAAACTAATATATGTATACATACATACTTAATATCACGCCAATAGCAGCATGAGACAAGAGCAGCACATTCAGCCAAAAATAAAACTGGCATCTTCGGCATCTAGCAAAATGTTACCGGCGAATGGCATACATTAGGACACCTCTTTTTGTATGTACAATGTCTATCATAAGGAAAAAGTACAGGCTAGGGAATACAATGCTGGATTTAGCACATGACGCTGGATTGCAATCGCTAGTACAGACTAGCACCAAACCCAGGTGTAAGCCGACAGCAACGGAGGAACAATATTAATTAACATAATATAATACAAATAAATATATCTAACTAGAAAATAATTTTACCTTTGGTATTTTAGCAGGCGGCTCCCAATCAACTGGAGGAGCTAAATTCATTTCAGGCTTGAATTTTTTGGCACAGGCTACAAGATGACGCGCCAATTTCCCTTTTCCATTATCCTCAAAGGGACAATTAGCACACTGATGATATGATGGAGCTCTTTCTAATTTTCCTCTAACATTATGTTCTGCTTCCATATGATACAAGATATCATGTGGACTTCGAACTTCAAATGAACAATAATTACATTTGTATAAATTATTTTTCATGTGTGGTGTTTCTAAATGATGCGCCATGACAAGCATGGACTCAGATTTGAAACTGCAAATTTCACATTTTTTCTGTGTATGTGAATAAGGTGCATTATTTTCTTTACTAAATTCTAAATTTTTCATAAGTTGTACTATAGACGTTTCAGTTGCTTTAGTGTTCTGTCCTAACTTCTTTTCTTTATAAAGTTTACGGTTTTGTTGTTTTAACAAATCTGTTTGAACAAATTCTTGGACTAAATTCAATCCAATATTTATGAAAAATTTTCCAAGTGAGCAATCCATAGAGCTATGAGCACTAGTCTTGCTGGAGCAGATCTTATCTGCTGTTAACTCTGTCATGTTTTTGATTTGATCTATTGGCTGTGTTTTATCCTTTACTACAATTTTATCTTCCTCATCACTTAATGCTTCATCTGATTCTGATGCCGACTCGCCATCCCATGACGCATCGTCATCATTCCTTTTCCTTTGTTCTGAAATGAGTAGTGTAAAAACATTTTTTTTTAACAAAATAAGGACATCATCATATTATGCCCAAAAAATTATAAAAGTCCGAAGATGCCCTTAATAATATTTTTTTTTAATTTAAGAAAATTAAGAGTGATTCTTTTCATTGTTGGCTGATCAGATGTAAATAAAAATAAACCATCGACTGCACCAAAGCGCGTAAAAAATTTCAAAAATGTAAAAAAAAAAAGCAATCACATGGAAATACTCGAGCGCGCCAGACATTTACATTACAGTACATACGCGCAATGCCTTTTAGTCCGATCAAATTAAACATTCAAAATTTCATTAATTCGCACCAAGCTGAAAATTGGAATAAATGTTGGGAACACTACTACAAACAATTTTGTCAAAAGTCCCCATCGATCCGACGTGTGGAAATAAATTATTCAAGGTTCCAAAAATCGGTTTTTTGCATTTTTCAGCTAAACGGCAAGTTTTATGATAAAAATAGGTGAGACAAAAATTATTCAATAAGCAATTATCTATAAAAATTGTTTATACATTTTTTCTCCTAAGAATCACCATTTCGGAGATCTAGCGATGCAAAATGTTGAAAAAGTTGTGTTTATCATATTACCCCAAGAGCTGACAGCCATTTTTGAGTACATCCTTGAGGCACATTGAAAATATTATTGTTGATTAGTTGCGAATGTGTGGATGATGAAATGGCCGACCTGGCTGGGAGGTTGCGGGGCGTTAATGAGCTATGAATTTTTTAATTCGCAATTTTTACTAATGCAGAAAATGTTCTTGAGGCACTTTGAATCTTACAGCATTTTAAAGTCTGATGTTTAATTAAACGATATATCATAATGCCAGGCGATTTGGTTGGGATTTAAATGGTGACAGGCGATTTAAAGTTATATTTTTTTTTTCGCAAAAAATGTACTTGAGGCAAGCTGGGATCTATACACAATAATTGTTGTGTTGATAAGATGCCATATATCAAATGACAGGCCGTTCTGGCGGTTATTTAATCTTGCCAGGTGATAATAATAGTTGCCTGTGAGTGCGAGTGAGCGGCATAGCGGGTTGTTATGAGCGTGAGAGAGAGCGTATATCTGCATTCATTTTTTAATAAAGGCAAGCGGAGGCCTTTCCAACTATTAATGAAAAATAAACTGTATCAAAAAGCGTTTATTGATCTAGGATGTGCGCATACGACAGATTTACGCAATGAGGTTTTTAACATGCTTGAGAAGTTCGTGTGTGAAATGTACGGTGTCAATAATATCGCAGATATAAACATAGCACGGTTTGAAAAATTTTGCAAGACATTTAAAGCTAAGAGCACGGAAGAGCCTTTCAAAAAAACTGTCAAAAACTATGATCCGTCTACGTTACCACCATGTAAAGCAGAGTTGCACCAACAGCTTTTAAGAGCTCAATATGTTACAAGTATCTGGAGAAATGCACATTTACGTTTTCCAAGTAACCTAGAACCCACTGAACATGGATGGCAGCTGAAGGAGGATAAATTGGATTTTTATTGGTTTGATGGGGATTGCATGCCGCAATTAGTTATCGATGCAATTGATCCTGGGACATTTGAACACTCTGATGAAAATGCTACAGGTATGTAATAATAATTTGTTAAATACTCGCACTATTGATTGTATTTCACATTTGTTAAAAAAATTTATTTATTTTCAGACAATGAAGAAGAGTTCATAGAACTCAACTCTATGGACGAGTTCACAAGCGACGAGGAGATTCCATCAGATATCGATGAATAAAAAAAATTACATAAAAAGTATATCAAAATTTTTTTGTAAAATTTATTTTTTTATAATAAATAATAATAAAGTGATATCACCTGGCAAGATTAAATAACCGCCAGAACGGCCTGTCATTTGATATATGGCATCTTATCAACACAACAATTATTGTGTATAAATCCCAGCTTGCCTCAAGTACATTTTTTGCGCAAAAAAAATATAACTTTAAATCGCCTGTCACCATTTAAATCCCAACCAAATCGCCTGGCATTATGATATATCGTTTAATTAAACATCAGACTTTAAAATGCTGTAAGATTCAAAGTGCCTCAAGAACATTTTCTGCATGAGAAAAATTGCGAATTAAAAAATTCATAGCTCATTAACGCCCCGCAACCTCCCAGCCAGGTCGGCCATTTCATCATCCACACATTCGCAACTAATCAACAATAATATTTTCAATGTGCCTCAAGGATGTACTCAAAAATGGCTGTCAGCTCTCCGGCTATAGTCACAAGCATAGATTTAGGATGTACAAGATACACAATGACGGCTCAGAGACATGACCAAAATAAATTTAAACATGTGTTGGTTGACGTCTATGTGTAAGTTAAAAATAGTGTAGTCAAAGACGCACTTTTACATTATCGACTGATGCAGTTGTACACTAATAGCATAGGTATTTAAAACGCTTTTTTATACTTTTGATTAATTATAATGGCATTGATTTAAATCAGCAGAATTAATCGTTAAGAAATCTCATTCTAAGCAGTTCTATAAACAATGAGATGGTAAAATGTATTCCTCCTTCTCCTTCAGTGTAATGTAAAAAAAAAAATAGAAATATGTTTTATGATTTATACCTTTATGACATAAGGACATGACTTTTGCTTTGACTGATGGAATGAAATGAAACAAATAATATATTAGCAATGATAGGTACTTTTAATTTGGTGACAATTATACATTTAAAAATAATATGTAGTGCAACAAATCTTTTGTTGTCGTCATTTGCCGTCAAAATGTTTGCTGCAGATAGCGGAGTTCTTACTGGGAGTCCAATCAGGTCTGTCTATAGTCCGCATCCACTTTTTACACAATGCTGGGTTGCTTGGAAGCCTAGAAAAAATATCTGTTTCTTAATTACCAAATTAACGGAGATAATGAGTTCCCAATGTAAATATAATTATATTTCAACATAACTTGGCTAAATAACTTTGTATTCATGTCATGATGTCGCTAAAAGACGATTAAGTTTTTATCGATACTCATGACGTCACCGCTTTGTCAAGCACTAGCGTAACCAAACTATTTACTATTTTACACAATATTTTCCCAAATTCTGTTTAAAATCACGATGTATACTTATAAAGATTAACTATAATCAATATACTATTGTAAACATATTTTTCTAAACCGATTACTAGCAACAATTTGACAAAATATAGTTTGAAAAAATCTAATGATAAAATCGTATTTACCTGTGAAAAGTGTATTTATTCGAATTATTCCGTCGTGTAACCTCACAATCCCGAACAGAACAAGTCACCATAATTGCACATTTAATATTCTCGATTATAATCCAAGGGTTAGTACAAAAAAGCACAAATTTCTCTGCGACGTAGAATAGACCGGGACGCTAAGGCCTCTTACTCGCAAAAACAATGACATATAAGTACTTCATTCACTGTCTCTTTTTCTCTCGGGCGGTTTGAATTTCAGCAGGATTTCTCGCTCCCACGCTATAAGTATCTTTTGCGTAGTCAAAAAATTCCAAATCTATGGTCACAAGTAAAAATATTAGTTTTCGTGACGTATACCATAGCTGGGCAGGCTTTGACTTTTATTCAGCAATTGAGAGGGACCCTTCAGTCCATCTCACTCACTTTTTTATATATTAGAAAAACTACCTAAAGAGCAAGCTGAGCAATGCTGAGCAACTGAGCAAGGGATGCCCAGCTCTGGCGTATACATACATATTATACAGTTTTAAGAATATAAACTCGAAAAAAAACCCAGTCCCTCATTTTATATGACCGTACGGCCTTGAGCAACATCTGTCTGCTATTAAATTATTTCATGGGGTCATGTTCCAAAGGCGTGGACGTCGCGACTCCTGCCATTCGTAAGTTCCGCAGTGAAGGATAGGGCGTTCTCCTAAGGCAACGCGCACCGACGAACCCTCGTCGGTGCGAAAAATGGCGAGTGCGGCGAAAGGGGCCCCAACCCTTCACGCTAGGCCAATGACAGCGGATTGAGAAGAGCAGAGTGTCGTATAGGTACGTGGAAGCTTATCTTTCATTCCAGAGGTGGAATGAAAGATAAGATGTATAAAAAGATCGACGTAATGAATGAGAAACCTGGATGTTCTGTGCTTGACAGAGACTAAGCGGGAGGGCACTGAGAGAGAGAGGCTATGACTGATTTTGTGGTGCCAGCGTCTGATGTAGACATCACTATGAATGAGGTTGAATGGTCGATATGAAGTCTGAAAAGTTGAAAGGCCATGAGTATACAAAGTATCTGCTGAGATGATCAAGCTAGGTGGCGCTAGCGTCCAGAACGCTTTCTGGTTCTTGTGCAATCTATGCTGGAGAAACAAATAGGTCCCAATGGACTGGAGACAGGCAGTCATCGTGACTGACTGCCTGTCTCCAGTCCATCGTCATGACTGCCTGTCTGCTGATCAAACTGATAGAGCCATCAGTTTGATCAGCTTAGCAGCAAATTGCAATGTATTGAGAGGAGAATGATGGTGAAATCCGATGGAATGTTGTGGGAGGCACAGGGAGGTTTCCGGAATGGTAGAGGATGTGATATGGCGCCAAGTGCACTACCTCACGGGTGGCGCGGAAACGTGTCCATATTATGAAGAACACAACTGTTTTAACTTTTTGCATCGCTATATCTCCGAAATGGTGATTCTTAAGAAAAAAGTGTAAAAACAATTTTTATAGATAATTGCATGATGAACAATTTTTGTCTCACCTATTTTTATAATAAAACTTGCTCTTTAGCTGAAAAATGCAAAAAAAACGATTTTTCGCAACTTTTTTTTCCACACGTCGCGGATTGATGGGGACTTTTGACAAATTGTTTAAAAAGTGTTCGTTGGGAACACTTTTTAAACAATTTGCCACGCCAATTTTCAGCTTTGAAGCTAATATGACTTGGCTATTTCTGTTAACCGAGATATATTAATCTGACGGTCAATTAGTAGCGGGTGAATGTAAAAAGAGGTAGAAGAAAAAAAAACGTAATTCGAGCGTGTCAGATATTTAGAGGAAATGTTAAGTGACCTCAAAATAGTGTCGATTTGGACGCGACCAAAAGTCATGACTGATTTTTGAAAATGTAAAAATAAATATAACCTTGAAATCGAAATCGCTCGTCAGATTTTTATACAAATGGTTCAACTTGATGTCCTAAACATGACTAAAATCCCCATGGTAACTGGAAGAATGGGATAAAATTTTAGTAAAAATATCTTCCAAACCGATTTCGTTCGTTCACAGGGGCTAATCTCAAAGAGGATTAGCCAACTATGCAAAAGATAAATAGGAGATATTATAATAGTGCACAAGCGTCTGCGAAAACACACGTGCACTCTCTGTTCCTTCACTCTCATAGTTAGGTGAGACGGCAATCCTAAATGACCTAAGTGGTCAGGCGCCAGACCAACGGCTTAATATGCTTTCAGAGGCATGAGGGTCATAGACCCCATACTCCCTGATTCTGGGCCAGTACTGAGTTATTTCATTGTTGATAAACCCAGCCACAATTTTTTCGCGCGCGATCCGCGATTCGAAACCGGGCCCGATGTTCATTTGCGCGGCTCATGCTACCATTCAATAAGGCAGGGGATAAAAGTTTACTGCTAGGCCACTAGTAGTAAATAATACTTGGTATGCAAAATCCATCATTATTTGGCTGAATTTCCAATAACAAAAACACAATCAAATATTTTATAAAGTAAATAGTCTCTGATTTAACTATGTCAGTTGGTACCTTAGTTATTATGATAATATTTTAAAATCAGTCTTAATGTAGTCTATCAATCTATTTTACTTAAATAAAACCAATACCTCTTTTATCAGCATTTTTCTTCTTTATTGTGGCTTCTTCACTATCTTTATCTTCAATGTTATTTTTGGTTTTACTTTCTTCTCCGCTGACTCCACCACCTGGACCATTACCTTCCTGATTCTTTTCTCCCTCTTGGAGTTCTTTGCTCTCTGATTGCTCATTCTCATCTTTGTTCTTTTGTTCTTCTAATTCTTTTCCTAACTTAAACACAAATTCTCGGAAAGGTTTTATAGATGGTTTCTCATACACATATGGTACTATAAAAGAAGGTGCTTCCACAACAAACATGTCATCAGTCAATGAGGGAAGAATTGGAGGTTGAGTATTTTGAGACACCTGTGTAGATGTACTGTTCTTGCTGCTGACTGGGGTAACAGTTGTACCTCTAGCCACAATGCTTTGATACAAATTTTGAGCACTCAGAGCTGAATTTAATGGGGCAATGGAACTTTTATTATGTAATAATGATGTACCTTTTGCAGATGTAACAGAATTTGTATCAATAATCACTACAGTGGGTTCTTTTTTCAGACTACTACCATGTTTCATTTGTTTAGCAGCCATCTCAACTAAAGCTTTAGTATCATTAATAATAATGGGTTTGCTTCGACGACGTAAAGCATCTTGAAATCCAATTTCTTCTATATCAAATTCATCGCCATTTTCTACATCAACAGTATAGCGTTTGCGTTTTATTGCTCGACTACTACGCCTTAAAGGTATCTTTTCTGTTTCAAGTGGTTTATCTTTTTGTTTGTCATTGGTGGCAACCACACAATCATCATTATCACTCTCAATTTCTTGAACTTCATTCCCATTTTGACTGCCAGGTTGATGATTATCTGTATCTAAAATAATTATTTCACTACTTTTATGGTGTGCCTCACTATCTTGGGATGTATCATCACCAGTTTCATCATCAGTATCCGAGTTAATACTAACTGTGTCTTCAGCCCTTTGCTGCCTTGATACCATAGATTCATCATCACCAAATGAACCTTCAGAATCATCTTCATCATTTGAATTCTGAAATGTTTAAATTTAAATAGTTAGCTTTTATATGATAATGCATAGGTGCTTGCAACTTCATGTGAATTTTGTCCTGTTACCTTACTCTATACAGGGTGTTACAAAACTACCCGTAAAGCCAAAAGGAGGTTAAATGGGGCCTTATAATGAGTTTATTTAGAATATTTAAGAACCATAGTAACGAAAAAAATAAAATAAAAATATTATTTTCACTGGCAAACCCTATTTCAGTAAAATTAAAGAGTAAACTACAGAGAATGTACCCACATTTCTACCTAATTCGCGGAACAACAAAAATTTTCAAGATTTGAAATTGTCTTTTTTTTTCCAACTTGACTTTTTGAAGCCAGTTACTGAGTATAATGACATCCTTGTATTGAGGTAGCAAACATTTATAAATGAAAAATAGAAAAACTATTAAAGTAGACAATTATTAGTTAAAATAGGTATGTAGGCCTTTCTTATCTGGTTCCCTGACATGACAGCTTACTAGGGTTGACAACATTTTTGGCTTTGATAATTAATTATATTTTTTACAGGGTATTTTGTAACATGTTGTATACAGTTTCATGCAACTATAAAAATTCAAAAAATGCCAAATTATCAAAGTTTGACGTTTTTGAAGATTCCCATGCTTCATTTCATTCCTTTTGGGATTTAATTTCTAAAATATGCTTCAGGGTGCATATAATTTTAACATTCTATAACTAGTCATCTTATCATATTGAATATAATGTGTTGACTAGCTTTTGCACAATGCTTTCTATATTCAGTGGTTGGGCATGTATTTTGGTAGTCAGTACAGTCAGTGAGCTTTCATTTTTATAAATAGACAGATAAGCTTTATACATAGATACATAAATACATAATATCATGCCCATAATCCCCTAAGGGGTAAGCAGAGTCAAAGAGACAGCAGGCCCCTTTAACCACATCCAGCCAAAAACTCTATATACCATTAGTTGCCTTTTACAAAATGCTAGGCAAGAAACACAGTTGGCACATTATTTTTAAATCACAGACCAACATGGGACAAATATATGCTAATAATAAGATTTATTACATAATAGATAACAGGGTTTTAATGAAGCATTATTTAATGATATATCTACCTAAATATTCTTTGATTGAATTAATGTGTATATTTGATAATTATATATCTAATATTCAAACATTCAACATGAAGAACATAAATAATTATGTACCACTAAGTTATACCAGTTACCTGTGTATCCTCGGCCATGACATTTCCACTATTCTTTATGCAATCTCTGTCGGTTTCACACCCTTCTTTTATATTATCCTGGAGCTGTTCTGAAGTAACTGGCATTACAGGACTGCTATGTGTAGATTTTGGATATGACTCGTTACTATTTCCACAATGATTTTGATCTGTGTTACCACTTTCCACTTGTTTTGTTTCATCACTTATAGGATTAGTAGCACATTCAGTTAATAATTCTTTATCCTCCTCAATTACTGTATCTTTAGCTATACCATTGTCTGTAGAGCAATTGTTTGATTCACTATCTACATGGTTATTGCATCCCGTGTTATCACTATTTAAACAGTGGTTTGAAACCTCATCACAGTCATCCGGGGTAACTTTTTGGTGTGTATGTTTATTTACTGGTGATGCTGGAAGAGCTAATTCCACAGGTTCCTCCATAGTGCCATTCACATCTCCATTCATCTTGGTCTAGATCTACATTCCATTTGATGAGGTCCTGTCAAAACAACAACAGGTTATGTATAAAACTTATGCTGATCGATGGTTAAGATACCAAGTGTTGAGCGTCACATTTTTTATAGTGGAATCGTCCCCTCCCGCCTCTCCTCTCCCCTCTGGCAAAGCGCTAGTAATCAAAATGGCGGTTCTATCGTACAATACAATTTTGTGGAGCTACGTGTACATAATGAGAAACATTTTCTTTACTTTCATAAAACTACAGCACTGAATATTCACACTATATATTTGGAATCCTAGTACAATTGATACATACCTAAACATAACTTCTGCTCACGATAACATTACAACTAAACACGTAAAATAAACAAAAATATATTTACTACATAACTTTTAAGACTTAAAATAGTAACTAATGTGCACCAATAAACATGACAATACAATGCATTAGCAATGCGTTAAGAAATTAAGTAAAATCTAATCTTCACACAAGAATCCCATAGAAACTAAAAAGTAAACAATCGATGCCGGTACTAAACGATTACAAATATTAATTTGCTATTCCTTTCATATTAAAAAACAATATACCTTATATATGTCAGGAATATTACCTATTCCTGACTGCAGTACGTCGTCAGAGAACCTTTCTGGTACACGGTCACTACTTTGGTTATTTCAATGGTGGAATCCAGAGTAATTTCCTTCTAAGTTTGTTTGTTTTACTCTGCAACCTTCATCAAAAAATAATAACAATGACCGCAAAATAGGTAATTACAACTTTCACAATTATTATCGAAGATTAAATTAAAGCAATATTAAAAATTCAAAATTGTAATCGACAGCACGGCGAAACCCTCACCACCACTCAAATACAATATGGCGGCGATAAAATAGTCACGTGACCTTTTGAATGGCGCAATATTTTAATTTTTGTTTTTTTTTCAATAATCATCAAAATATGTATGTATGTGTACCTAACTATAAAAAATATTTTTTTTAAATATCGATAGAATACTTTCGTTACATATTATAATTGGTAAAAGTGTACCTAGGTAATGAAAATTACATATTTTATTGTTACCAAAAAAAGACCGCTTAAAATATTAAAAACCGGCCAAGTGCGAGTGGGACTCGCACACGAACGATTCCGTACCACAATCTTACAACATTAAACACTAAGCAACTATGTAAATATTCTGTGAATATTCAAAGTGTCTACCTGTTGCTGTTATTAATATCTAGCAAAAATAAAGTTGCTCAGTTAAAAACTATAAAAAATACATAGGTACTAAAAGTAAGCAATATTTACCAATATTTATTTCTATAATTATTTATACTTTAAATATCACAATTAAAATTTCCGTTGTGTATGTTGGCCTAACTATTGTTTATTAAAGAAGAAGAGGAAAACAAAGTTATTAAAGAATTATACCTGAAAACATGTTCAAATATTATAAGTCTTTTTTAATTCTAAGTCTTAGTCTATTCGATAAATGTTTGCTTTCTGCCTAGAAATGTTACTGTGGTTTTCTTAAAGACTTTTTACTATCTTCTTTTATGATGATACGGTCCAATTTTACTCATCTACTTATCTGAGGACAGTGGCGTAAGTAATTCCCATATTAAGCCTTTGACTGATAGTATTTTTGATAAAAAAGATTAATAACCACAGCATTAACAAAGAAATAAAGAATTATGCAGAAGTACATAATAACATACACTCATATAATGCAGGGCCATAGATTTAGGTCAAAACATTCTAAATCTATGTGCAGGGCAGTGTAAGCCCGACATCGCTCGTGCGAATCGACGCGAGGTAGCTGGAGCCCATTTGGAGGTTATCTGTGCTGGAGCCATAAAGTAACATAAATATCTGACTAGAGCACGGTCATATAAATGGTATATTCGTGTAGTCTCGCCTCTTGTGACGTGAGTCAAAAGGACTTGTGAAGAACACAAGCGTGCGGCCTAATGATCATATCGATTAAGTTGGCAACAATCCGATGAAGTAGTGAGACCTATAAAATTATGTGCTACGGAGGGCAACGACTAAACGCTTTTTTCCTTTTGCGTAAATTGCTGCTTTTCTTGATAAATCGTTTATGTAACTTTGTAGACTTCACAAAAAGAATGCTGAGGCAACAACGATCTCGATGTCGTCTATTTTACGAGATCTGTCACTAAACGAGACAAGTATGTAGACCCGGCATGACATCTGCGGAGAGTATGACGCAAAAGTGCGCGTTTACCCCTCTGAGTAGGTACTGAGTACTCAGAGTCTCAGAGGTTCACCCTAAACCCACATGTTTTTTTCAAAATAAGTCTTAATGCAAAGAAATATACCCGTTTGTTTTTCTTTGGATTATAGCCACGAAGTGAAAGTGGAAGTCTTTTACTCTAAAACTCCAAAAAGTAGTTAACTAGGAGGACTATGATTATGAGGTTAAGGTTAAAGACTTATCTAGAGATATTACTTTTACTTAATACAAATACGGATCAGATGTACTAAATCTTTTTTTATTCATATGAAGAACAGTTTGGTTTAGTGGTAGTGAACGCGGCCTTGGCGGTTACAAACATTTGTGTGCATATATATGGATGTTTGTATTGGTCTAGGTGTTTTTTTAATGTTTATTAAGTATCTATTTACAAAAAAAGTAATTATGCATAATTTAGGTAGTATCCATAGTAGGTACAAGTTCTGCTTAAAAACCCGAAACGCTTTGTGTAATAGATGTCCTAATAATATAAAGTTTCCCTTTTGAATCATTTAATCTATTGGTGAAAACCGCATCAACATCCCTTGAGTAGGTCAAGAGATCGAAGCGAACAGACAGAAGCGGCGAATTTGTTGTAAACTATGAAAATAATATACCAACAAGTAAATGCAACCTATAGAATTACATTATAAAAATATTAACACGTTCGCAGTTCCCATACAAAACTTTCAAACAGCCCCATAAGTCCAATATAATTTTCATGTAATACGACCATTATTTATTTCAATTATCACAACTGATGCAGAAACATGTGAAAATATAGTCATGTTCCTCGGATTTACTCGTGTACACCGGGCGGTACACGGACTTGTGAACTATAAACACCGTGTACCGTAAGCGTGTACCACGGACTCCTGACAGCTGTTTTGTATTGAATCGAGTGTTTACAGACCATAAACAATAATCCAATAGAAATAAACTCCAGTGCCATTATAAAAAAAGTCAATAATTTTTTAAATAAAAACCGTCAAAAGTTGGAAAAATACATAGATTTAGAATTTTTTGACTACGCAAAAGATACATAAAGCGTGGGAGCGAGAAATCCTGCTGAAATTCAAACCGCCCGAGAGAAAAAGAGACAGTGAATGAAGTACCTATATGTCAATGTTTTTGCGAGTAAGAGGCCTTAGCGTCCCGGTCTATTCTACGTCGCAGTGAAATTTGTGCATTTATGTCACGGACTAGTAAAAAAAGAAGGACTCCACGCTACCATACTATAGCGTGAAGCCACGTTTATGCATGTGTGAGTGAGGTACTTATGGATACCAGATATCGGATATCTGTCATGTGGAGCACTTATGTCAATGTGTGACGTAAGTTGCGTGTCAAGTGGAGCACTTGAGGAGCTTCAATGTTTAGTTAGTGGCGCGGAGTCCTTCTTTTTTTACTAGTCCGTGATTTATGTATTAAACCTTGGATTATAATCGAGAATATTAAATGTGCAATTAAGGTGACTTGTTCTGTACGTGATTGTGAAGTTACACGACGGAATAATCCGAATAAATACACTTTTCACAGGTAAATACGATTTTATCATTACATTTTTTCAAACCGTATTTTGTCAAATTGTTGCTAGTAATCGGTTTAGAAAAATATGTTTACAATAGTATATTGATTATAATTGATCTTTCTAAGTATACATCGTGATTATAAACAGAATTGGGGAAATATTGTGTAAAATAGTAAATAGTTTGGTTACGCTAGTGCTTGACAAAGCGGTAACGTCACGAGTAGCGATAAAAACTTAATCGTCTTTTAGCGACATCATGACATTAATACAAAGTTATTTAGCCAAGTTATGTTGAAATATAATTATATTCACTTAATTGATAATTTTTCTAGGTTTCTAAGCAACCCAGCATTGTGTAAAAAGTGGATGACTGTAGACAGACCAGATTGACTTACTGGGAGTCAGTAAGAACTTCACTATCTGCAGCAAACATTTTGACGGCAAATGACGGCAACAAAAAATTTAAATAACTAAACTAAATAACTAAATGTCATCAAATTAAAAGTTGCTAATATATTATTTGTTTCATTTCATTCCATCAGTCAAAGCAAAAGTCATGTCTTTTTGTCTTATAGGTATAAATCATAGAACATATTTTTATTTTTTTCATTTTTTACTCGCTGAATATACGAGGAATACATTTTACCATCTCATTGTTTATAGAACTGCTTAGAATGCGATTTCTTACCGACTAATTCCGATTTACCTAATATAAACAACTGCTGATTTCATCAATGCCATAAATAATTAATCAAAAGTATAAAAAAGTGTTTTAAATACCTATACTATTAGTAGGTATACAACTGAATCAGTCGATAATGTAAAAGTGCGTCTTTGACAACACTATTTTTAACCCACACATAGACGTCAACCAATACATGTTTTAATTTATTTTGGTCATGTCTCCGAGCCGTCATTGTGTATCTTGTACATCCTAAATCTATGGAAAAATACCCCGTTGTAAAATCACAGACGAGTATGTTGTAAAATTTATTTCCAAAAGATTCCTTTGAAACTTCGTATTTTTACTTTCATTGGAACAAGAAAAAACAACTTTTCCGGCGCATTGGTGGTTGTATTTGTACATTTTGGCACAAAACCATGTTTTCGAGAGCTAGGATTGGACACTTAAATTAAATCAAATGATTTAAGCTAAGATTGGACATATCAAAAAAATATTGATGATTTTAAGGGACACGTAAGGCAGCGGTACGGAAGCGCACGGACGTACTGAGCGACGGTTATACAATGACGTCACGCAACCGAACGCGGGAAAGTCGTCGCGCGCTCACTTTAAAATTCCATAACTTGGAAATTAATCGATGTATCAAAATAATTATTTAATGTGTATTTTTTATTTTTACAGAGTATACATTAAAATACAATTCAAAATTAGTAAACATTCTCCATTGTTGGTTAAAATCAACTTTTTCAAGATAAGCTTATTTGACTTAGCAAACGTTCTAATAAGGTTTGGAGCTGTTACGTAAAGGCTAGCAGTACGGATGTTAGAATTGTTAGAATGCGTATTTAAAGCAAAAAACGGCTGCACGGTTTACGACGCGATCGCTTCGCAGGGCAGTTTGATATTTAAGCCCCATGTAAAATGATTAGTCTGTATATGCTAGTGTAGGTGGCGAACGAACTAGTTCGAAAAAATGCTTTTTCTGGTAAGGTACGCGAACTAGTTCGCAGTTCGGATCGTTAATAGTTCGCTAGTTCGTTCATGACAAAGTATTTTATTTGAGTATTTTATTTTTATTAACTGAAAATGTTTGTAGTTGTAGTCTCAAAATATTGATAAAATATTATACCCTTCTAATAAACTACTAGACAGAGCGGCATAATAGCATATCCACAGAACTTTAATGAGATAGACAAAACAAGTTAAGTAATTTGTAGAGAGACCGAGCGTGTAACAATTTGTGTAGGCAATTTGACTTACACTCGGGAAATAGCTCGATTAACATATCTTTATCGCCACAGAGTCGCGAATTAACGAACCAAAAGAACGATCTAGATCGTCACAGCTTGAGGGACTAAAATGAGCGTTCCCTCCCAGCTACAGAGACCAACCAAAGAGTAAAGTAAAGACCAACAGAGACTATTTTGTGCTATGTAGGATACACGTCAATTATTTTGAAAACTCTTTAGTCTACGTCTAGTGATAATCTGGTATTCCCGATTGTTTTTCAGCTATAAAACACGAAATTATGGATCAGTTTGTTTGTGATTATTAATGTAAATAGATTGAAAATAATTTACTATAGGACTGATATTATTATAAGTGGCTTAATGCATTCATAAAATTGGAAAATAAAATTTTTGTATAGTTATTAAGAAACTTTATATTCTTTGGATCTATTTTGTGTTTAAGCACTGTGTTGCATTTTTACACAATTTTGAAATAAGCATGAATATGTAGTTCATGTCACCAGAAGTCGTCTGTGGGTGGTCATTTGCTTACCTGTGTTTATCAGTAAAGAACTGATATTGTTTTGTTGCAATCTAAAAGTACCTTAAATGGATTCCTTAAATTTATATCAGCTATAATAGTTCTCATTTTGCTGTTCCTTTTGTTATTAATATTCGTATGAGGATAAATGTTACCTCGTATGTTTCGTAGTTTTGAGCGCTACTAGTCATTTGACAATATTGTGATATGGTGATAATGGCTTATCGAGTGTTACTGGTTTTTATTTTTGCAATATGTGTAAGTACCGAAGAAGAACATATCACGTCGAAGATGTCGAAGGCAGAGAGATTATCTTTAAGGTATGTGTCTGTACTTGAAAAAGTTTTTATCCAAAATAAATATCAAAGTTTATTGTAAAACAATACCACTCATTATTTAGATGTATTTTAGCTAGAAATACTTTTATGAGGCAAACACTGTTCCACTAACTTTCCCAGTTGTAAAAAGTATTAAAGTAATATACATGTATAAAACTATTTGAAATTATGTTTAAAAGACATTATGTATGAAGTACATTTACCTGCGTCTGTATGAATGATGTTTTTGTTCATGTGTACATATAAGAAATAATCCTAACCATTAAATGTGAATATGAGTTTGTTTGTTTGTTACGCATTCAAGCCTAAACCAATTTTAAAATTGGAAAAGGAATCACTATTGGAAAGCTAAATTATCAGCGAGTACAACATAGGCTATATTTTATCTCTTAAGGTGAAACCGTGAGGTGCTGCTATTACCTTTATACCTATGTATACATGAATTGAAGTAATTATAAAAACTGTTGATTTACTATTCTAAAATCTGTTCTAGAACTTTAGTATTATTTTATAATAAAATACAATTAATTTCAGAGAAGAGGCACGAAGTATGTTTTATCATGCATATGATGCTTATATGGACAATGCATATCCTGCTGATGAATTAATGCCTTTAAGTTGTAAAGGGCGGTGGAAAGGTATAACACCAAGTCGGGGTGATATGGATGATGCTCTGGGGAAGTAAGTAATCAAATTTAGATTATAGATACCAAGTATACATTTCCAAATCATATGTTTTTATTAATTCAATATGTGTATGGCTCTATAAATTCTAATCATAATTAATAAATAAAACTGTTAAAAACATCTCTAATGTCTTGAAATGTGTAATTTTTGTATGGAGCTTTATGGTAAAGAAAACTTGTAATTTAGCAGTTGGTCTAATATTGCAGATTGTTCAATTTGCAGATTTTCCAATTCACAATTGGTCCAATTTAGAGTTAAGTATTGTATTATTTATACTATTATTATAAAGAGAAAAGATTTGTATGTATGTATGTAACGAATAAACTCAAACACTACTGGACCGATTTCAAAAATTCATTCACTATTAGAATGCTAGATTATCCCTGATTAACATGGGCTATGGAATATTTTACAAAAGTTAGGTTAGGTTAGAAAATAAATGTCTATCCATGCGAAGCAATGGCGGGCCGCTAGTTATAAATAAAACAAAATAATATTGGTACTTGTATGTATACTTACTATATTATTTATATAAGGAATAATCATATTCTTGTGATATGCATGCTAAATTTAGTACATATGCTGTTCCATAATTAATCAGTTTTATAATTTTTAGCCAAATATTCTTTTTTTATAAATGAAATGAAATGAAATTGTCTTTATTTACATACTTTTATGTAGCTGAAAGTGGTTAAAGAGGCTAGCTGCTTGCCCTTTATACAATTTTTTAGACAAATCAAAGAACAAAGAAATATACAATAAAAAAAATTAAATAAGTATTAATTAAAAAAAATTATCTACACATATTGTTAATAATAACAGTTTTTTTATATCAATATGTACACCACTAAACAATTTAGTTTTAGTTTATGATTTTCGGATTTTTTTTATTGGTTTTTATTTTATCTTTAATCGGATATAATTAATTCTTGGATGATTCACACAGCGCCGTCTACTCTCAAAATGAACAACTTATTGCTTGTGTTATAGGCACGTTTTTTTTTTATATAAATACATACATTAAACGACACATTTAAACATCCAGACCCAAGACAAATATCTATGTTAATCACATGGAGGTCACAAACAGTGGCGGCGCAAAACCTAAACTTAATGTGGGCAAGGTATTTTGCGAGGCTCTGATGATCCAAGAAGAAACGAATATAAAACAAAACATCACTTGAAATTAAACTTTAAAAAAAAATTTTTTTTTCTTTACTGGAAACATTAAACAAAAATTAAAAAAAATTACTACTTTTGGTTTAACTGAACTCCTTAATGATCTGGAAGCAATACTTATAGCTATTGTTGACAATGTTTAACAGAAATATCGATTATTTCATTCACATTTATTTCGTGCGCCGATGGGAGGAATATCTTTAAGTTGAGAAATAATTCTAAGTATTAAAAGTACAAACCTTGTGGTTTGACTTTTGGATTTTCCATACTTTTTCAAATTTATTTTCACCTGTGAGGCGCGAAGTCCTTTGCACCGCAAGGCCGTGGGCGGTGGCCCACACCGCCCACGCCTTACGCCGCCTCTGGTCACAAACCGCGAACTGACCAAACGCGAATTGGACAAACTGTGAATTGGACTAACCGCAAATTAGGTGGATTGGACCAAACGCGCCTAAAGGTTCCATTATGTTAATTGGAAACCATAAAGCTTTTTATTCTTATTTATTTATTGATTTTAAGTTATTCTGCTACTGTAACCTATGATAAGAGTAATTGGCAGTAACTAACTAACCACACATAAGGTTGATTTTGTGGTGTTCCTTAAATCATTGAGTATACCTATATACAAATTGCTGAACCTATACTTGTATGTGTGGGGCTGACGGGTGTCACAGACCTATATAATATACCTGTGGTTTCAATAATAACTGATATTTGTGAATATTGAAAAACTGATGATTGATTGTTGCAATTATTTGTAAGGTTTTGTACATTAAAAGAAATAAAGAAACCTTTATGGAATTGCTTACTTGTATGTCTTTTAAGACCCTTTTCAGGAAATGTGTGATGATGTGAATCTAAAACAAATTATTTGCATATTACTTTATAAGTAGTCACTTATTTATAATTTTATTGCCATATATATACTTGCAATAAAACTATTAATGCTACTGGGATAGGTGGTAGTTTGTGTAAACTTTTATAGTAATATAGAACTGTCTATTTTTCAGTTTTTCTCTCACTTTAGTTGACAGCTTGGACACTCTAGTTCTGATGGGAGACTTCTCCGAGTTCAGCCATGCAATTAAATTGGTCATCAAAGACGTCACTTTCGATCACGATATTATAGTATCAGTTTTTGAAACAAATATTAGAATGCTGGGGTAATTTCTTTACATATTATTTACGCATTATTTGAATTAAGTGCACAATTTAGTGTCAAATATTATGGACCTACATGCTATAATGAGATACTTTATGCTTCATGGAGTGAATTAATAGAATGGCTGTCTTGACAAAAATATTAACATTTCCTTTTACCTGATCTGTCTTTCATATTTTAGGGGTTTGTTGTCTGCTCACGTGCTCGCGGTCGCCCTCAAATCAGAAGTGCCTGTCTTGCAGTGGTACAATGGCGAGTTGCTAGCGATGGCTGAAGATCTAGGACGGCGATTATTGCCAGCTTTCAATACTTCTACGGGAATACCACATGGACGTGTAAGAATCGTACTGATTAGATCGAACTCGTGCTTATTTTGTAGTAGCTCTAATTTCGGTATTATGGAATAAGGGATTGAGTTGCCCCTTTTTGATACAATTTTATTTATTTGCTACCCTCATCGCTTGTCTTAAATTGTATTAATTCGTTTCACGTATCTCAACATTCTTTCTACTCTTAAGTTTCTAATTTAAGTAAAATTAACGAAAATAAAAACCGACTTTAAAAAAAAACCCCGCAAAAAATGTTTATGAAAAAAAACACAAATAAGAACCTGCCTAAATAGCTATTTAAATAACTAAACACTAAAAAGTATAAAATAAATTCTTCCGACTGCTTAGATAAAAGTATTAAACTTTAACACGTATTTATATTTACAATAATCTAATCAGTTAGTTTTGGAGTCGCAATATACGCAAATACTGGAACAGTTTTAGAAAAATAAATAAAACACTTAACATGCCGTTAAAATTTAAGTTTAAACTTCGTTTTCATGGAATCCCATCACTAGACCAAGACATGGTGAAATTGAGACTATCTCGAGAATAACATTCCTATATTATTGAAAGAATTATCCACGAACTCCTAATCGTTAAGGAGTTATACCTTCCATCATCAGCTCAGCAACATGAGATTATGAATACCAGACGTAAATACTTGAATTGTTTTAGAAAATAACTAAAACAGATTGTATCTACGCGCCTTTAATACTTGAGGGTTTCCCTCGATTTGCCTAAGATTCCTTCATCAGATCCAGATTTGGTGCCAATGGGACAAACTCAATATATAATTCTTTCGAATAAAAATATTATTTGGAATAAAGTAAATACTTGAAAAATATTAGAAAATGTCTAAAACACAATGTACATGCCTGCGAGTAACATACATACAAAAAAAAATCAAGAATTACAAAAATTCAGTCGAATTGAGAACCTCCTCCATTTTTTTGAAGTCGGTTAAAAAATAAAAGTATATCGGTTGCCCTATTGATTGAATAAATAGAAAAAAAATATGAAATTTTCATTTCATTTCATGTCGCACGTTAAGTAAACGTACGATGGCGTAATTTGCAAGGTCGTTTAGATCAATGGATAAAATGAGATTGAAAAAATAATAAAATGATTTTCATTTCATGTTGCATGTTAAGTAAAAATATGGTGGCGTAATGTGCATTTAGATCAATGAATATTTTTTTTTCATTTCATCTTATTTCGCACGTTAAACGTACGGTGGCTTAATTAGCGAGGTCTTTTAGATCAATCTCCGGCACGGCATCCGCGGGCTGTCCGAGTCGCGCGAGACGTGCACAGCGTGCGCGGGCACCATGATCCTGGAGATGGCCGCGCTGTCGCGCCTCACCGGCAACCCCGTCTACGAGCAGAAGGCGCACAAGGCCATGGACCGCCTGTGGAAGATTCGACACAGGTACAGCCGAAGTCTACGCGCCATAGATTTCAGTTGAAATTCGCTGGTATTGTTGTTAATGTATGAACCTAATATCTTGCTCTATCTCTTTCTTGATTTATCAAAGCGCAATATTACTAAATTTTAAATGAAGCAACTACGAATAATATTCGTAAGCTTATAAGTGTAGTAAAAAGCTATTTTTTCTTATGTTTACCTATATAAATGACGGTCTGTATTTTCTACTTGAAGATCATTCAATAATACGTGATCCGGGGCCTCTATTGCCTTTATAACTACATGTGTTGGCGTCCCTAGGACATCGGACCTGATGGGCACGGTGATCAACATACACTCGGGCGACTGGGTGCGCAAGGACTCGGGCGTGGGCGCCGGCATCGACTCGTACTACGAGTACTGCCTCAAGGCGTACATCCTGCTGGGCGATGAGAAGTACCTGGCGCGGTTCACGCGTCACTACAACGCCGTCATGAAGTACATCAGCCGCGGGCCCGTCATGCTCGCCGTCCACATGCACAGGTCACTCATACATTGTTATCAAATTAAACTATTACATATAATTACTTGAATATTTTGTGTACAAAACGTCTGTCTTTTTATAGTACATGGTAGTATTGCTTAACATTTAATTCATATTCAATTCTTACTGCTATTTTACTGACATAGCCTTGAAATACGCCTAAACATCTATTTGATTTGAACAGAAAAGATCACACGAAAATTAGCATTTGCGGGCTACGTTCGTGTGTGGCTAACAACTACGCTACCAAGTTTCTACAAAATCCTTGAGGCACGTAGTCAACTCGTAGTTTGATTTAATTTAAACTAAACTATAGATAGCGCGCGAGTTGAATGCAGAGCTCAGGTATGCCTCGTCTTAGGCCCCGACTGTATTTAACTCGCGCGCTATCTGTATATATATTGCCGCCGTGTTAGCCGTAGCGTAGGTACATCACCTATACCTAGCTAAAAGTTAGTATCGATCAAGTGAACCGTGAAACGTTTGGCATAAGGCCTATAAAGCTGGCTTCATCTCGGATGGGATTTGTTGGCAGGCCGCACCTGCAGTCGCGCAACTTCATGGACGCGCTGCTGGCGTTCTGGCCGGGGCTGCAGGTGCTGCTGGGAGACGTGCGGCCCGCCGTCGAGACGCATGAAATGCTCTACCAGGTCATGCAGCGGCACACCTTCATTCCGGAGGCCTTCACTTCAGATTTCCAGGTTTGTGTTTTACCTATGGTGTCGGGTACACGGGTGTACAGTGTTATTAAGATTTACGGGACCCTTCAGACATGCATCGCTTACAGCGTCGTTACTCAAACAATCTGTGCACTGTATGTGACGCCCGGATTGGTAGCAATATTTTCTTTTAACAATATATCAACCTGAAATTGTACCAGGCTAAAGGGTCAGGGTCGCACATCTCTCCTCGCGGCTCTTGTGGGTTTATCCTTAACGGAAATGATCATAAATAATTAGCCCAGGTGATCTCATGAAGACAGCTGAGTTAGTAGCATCAATTCGTACATGGCTTTATATTATAATCATGACGTTTGCATCCGGATATGAACCTATAAATATAACGTATGAAAAAAACGTCGAATAGGCTTTTTACGATTGGCCCCGTTATGATTTATGGGCCCCTTCTATCGCTCTCCTATGGACAAAGTAAATATACTTACATATATTACCATGCTTTTTTTTAATGATCTATGTATTTATATCTAATAATCCCATAAATGTAACTATTGTAATAATTTGCACACTCCATGAAAACTACAGTAAGAAATGGATGCATATCGATACATATAAATGTTTATATGTTGTTTTCTATGGATTTCTTATCGACTTATCCAATTTCATTGTTGGGACGTGCAAAAATGCAATGTCAACTAATAGGCAACTCGGGCGGAATATAATATAATATTAAGATACTTAAATAAAATGAAATGAATAAAACCCATATGATGACATGGCTAAATCGCGAAATGCCTTATGCAAACGCAGGCATCGATCGATAACACAGGTCGCCAGTATTTTGTGGCACAATCAATTCAATGCATTTAGAACAGAACAGTGCAAAATTCGTCCGTACAAAAGGCACAGCTTACAATTTATGAAAAAAATATGGAAAATCTTAACTAGCCATATCTTTGAATAGAAGAATATTAGAATTTTAATTCGATGTGTATTGATATGTTAAGCATTCCTATTATCAAACAGATGTATTAAGATTTTGAATCAATAATTTTTATTTAAAGTGTTAAATAAATCGACAAAAATCGTTAAAATACCAAATTTTATAATGTTTGTAGTCAAATAACTAAAGAAAGTGAGCTGATGTGACTATTTTGATAACTGAATTGTATTATGATGGTACTGATCAGTAAAAAAGAAATTAATTGTTTCGGCAACAAAAAATAATGTAATTTTGTTGACTTATAATTTTTATTCGACAACTTAGGCTTGAAAGTCGGTGTAAAGGGGCTCGCGTGTTCTGGGAATCTTTTTCGTGCGGCAATTTAGCCTGGCTACCTAGTAATCATGTCATCTTATATTTATGAGATTGCGGCATCGTCATATGATACGTTTGAAAATAATACTTATAAAAATTTGTCGATATAAAACGGTAACGCTTACTATGTGAATATTACACGAATATTGATTAACAATTCGACCTTAGGTTGTTATTGGCGACTTTGTTATCGTATTGAATTGTGTTATCACCTTGGAAAATGAATAAAATTACTCAATCGAATTGTTAACCTAAAACAAAGCCAATATGCATTTCTAAAACAGTACAGAAACAGTAGTAGTAGTTTATTTTTCACTGTAAGCGAACTACAATGGAAACCAATTTAGAGGGGTTCTCTGTTCTACTGCTTGTTCTGTACAAAATGCTTTATATTATATTCACAGGGTGTTTGGCGTATGGACCGATATATTTTTTTGGGATACTGTTGGGGTCATTAATTACCTTTCCATCCTTAGACCCTGGTAAAAGAAGTCACGGTTATTGAAATATGACATTTTAATCCTTTTTTAATAAATATTTTTTTTTTATAATTAAAATTCTTCTTGCGATTGGGAAACTTAGCGGAATGAAAATGTTTCCTTACTTTGCACCAGAGTGTAATGAAATGCATGCATTTAATTATCTCTAAAAACGGCTACACTTTCGAAATGCTCAAATTGAGTGTGCGTACAACGATGCGAATACTTATAGTGGAATCTTCTTGAAAGGCTTGAAGTATCCGATCATCGACTGCAACATTATGTTGCCTCACATTAACACGAGGCTCCCGAAAACTTAGGTTTCCAGTCTCCTCAAACGTCGGTAAGTCGTCAAAAATGTCTTATGATGGGGTAATCTTCGATTAGGATATTTAACTTGATAGATCCTTCCGGCTTTACGAGCTACGCCATCGGCCGCGCAATATGCCATCACCATATCAGCGTACTCTTCGTACGAATAATTAGACACAGTCATTAGAAAAACAACAACGGCGACGTTGAAAGATAGCGTAACGTACCTAACAAAAGTCAATAATAACAACGTAACAAAGAATAACGAAAACTCAACAACATAACGACACGGCACAGCCTTTCCTTTGACGAAACTTATTTTTTTTAGAGCAGAGTTTTTTTTTGTTTTTTATTGAAGTGTAGTATACCATGGGAAAAGTCTCAGACAACAAAAGGTTTTAAAAAAAAATTAAGCTCTCAATACAAAAAAAAAGAATTAAGAAGATGAGGGATTAATCAGACTTACACATTTTATTTCTTAAATAGGTCATGTTTCATTTATGTGGTGATAAGTGAAACAAGAAGCTGTGTTTCTTTTAATACGCCTACGTTACAGAATTGAATAAAAAGTGTGCTTTAAAAATATATAAATCTTTCAGTGTTGTTTTTTATGCATATTCCCTATTCATGAGATTATACGTGACGGCATTCCTTAACCGGCACCCTAAGAATTTTGACACTTTCCAATAAACATATTTTGTATCTTAATTGGGAAACTATGGCAGAGTTTCCTATGGGTTTTGAAGTCGCCAAATATGTGCAATATTCGAGCATTGGAAATTTTTTCGTTATTTTGAATTATAGTATCTTTTTAAATCTTTTATGACAGACGAAGTAAAAATGAAATGGTATATTTGACCCAGTGGCGTACCTCTCGGGTTACGGAAAGCGTTCGGTTCAGGACCTCTGAACCTTCACCAGCATACTCTCCAACCGAACTTGCAAAAATTCTTAATGTCTTTATATTTTTACTCAGTGAAATTTAACCAATTTATGTTCCTGGTTTAACCTTCACGGACCCCAAGTCAGGAATCCTTGCCTTAGTGGTGCTTTTCCAGTAATATTTTATGTAGAGTAGCTTGTAGAGTATTCGCTTCACCGCGTATTTTATTTGCCAGCGACAAGTGTTATATATGCATAAACCGATGCAGGTGCACTGGGGCCAGCACCCGCTGCGGCCGGAGTTCCTGGAGTCGACGTACTTCCTGCACCGCGCGACAGGCGACGACCATTACCTGAACGTGGGCAAGACGGTGCTCAAGGCGCTGCAACAGCACGCGCGCGTGCCCTGCGGGTAAGTGCCTCCTCCCTCCCGCCCCCAAGTTTCCTGATCGATTCGTGGGGTCATCCAAACGTTCAGTGCCAACGACTCGTTCGGAGAGTTTACGTAAATCTTATGCCAGTGCCGACGACTTCCCTGACGAGTTCAATGTTTTCCGCTTTTTATCATAGCGAAATGGATAAAATGTTATCGAATATCAAGTAAATGTAAAATAAATTGGGTTTTTCACCAACTCGACACAAGAGACTGGACACACGTGTGTCTACTTGGTGAAACTGAAAATTAGTATAACTTATTATTTCGTCATCTGGATAGGTACGCTAAGATTTTTACGTGTGTCCACATAGTGAAACTTAAATTAAATCACTTTTATGTTTTCACCAACTGGACACACATTAGCATTTTCCCCGAATTCACGACAAAGTACAGTCACCTAGATAAATGTTTTGTGTCACAAAATCATTGGCCGCTAAATGTCCCGATGCTGGGAACGGGTAATGGTCATTGGAAATTAATCACTATTTGCGACCTAAAAAAGAATATATTTTTGACACTGGTGCCTATAATCAACATATAACCGGTTTTATTATACTTCTTTGTATTCCCGACAACAGTGACTGACAATGACGTAGTAATGTCCTTATTTGATTTTTCTGTGATAATCGAAGTGATGATTTTTATATTTACATTATATTTTAATATTTTACACTATTGTAATAAGAGAAATATTAGCATGTCTTTATATAAATAAATCATTATATTATTTGATTGTTATAAATTTGATTTGTTTCAAAAAATTTCCTTTCGAGGTTGAAACCTCAGGCAAGGCAGGTTTTTTTATGAAATCGCTATGAACAAGACAATTAATAAACTGACTGTACCTTTTTTCCAAAAAAACCTGAGTGTGTCCAGTTAGCGAAAACATAAAAGTAATTTAAGTTTCACTATGTGGACACACGTACAAATCTTAGCGTGTCCAGATGACGAAATAATAAGCTATATTAATTTTGAGTTTCACCAACTAGACACACGTGTGTCCAGTCTCTTGTGTCGAGTTAGTGAAAAACCCAATAAATTGGTCTTGCATAACCCGGCGATAGGTACTAAGATCAACGTCGCGCCTTAGCCATACGGTTTATAATAGGCCTGTGTCGTAAATTTCAAAAATGGCTTATTACGATAGTTTAGTACCTGTATTACCCCAAAAAAAAAAATATTTCATGATAAAAATTATATTTAAAACACATATTTTAAGTTTGAAAAAAATATTTTTAAACTGACGTAAAAACACAAGAAAGTGTCATGGCGTCGTGAATGACGTCACATAGTTGCAAGCGATTGTGTTCACTTACGGCGAAAGTTTGTTTCGTTTAAATAAAAATGGAAACTTCGTATTTTAAAAACTGTATAGTGCCCCAGTGTATAAATACAAGTATAAAAACTCCGACTAAATTATTCATACGTGTTCCGGTCAAGGAAAAAATGCGAAGAAAGTGGTTAAAACTGGCAAGGAGGAAAGATGCTCATTGTTTATCAACAACATCGAGAATGTATTTTTGTGAAGATCATTTCGATGTAAGTATTATTAAAAAAAGTAGTGACTACATATTCAACTCGTAAATCTTAAGAAAAACCAAAGCTTTTTTTGTTTTAAAATAACAATGCAACATTTGGTTTGAGAATAGAATGTCAATTTTGGGTAAATTATTGCTGTTCGCTTTGATAAATCCAGGTTCCATGGCAGTTTATGCTAGTATTATCCGATATGGGTGGAAATAACACTCTCAACTTGTCGAAAAATGATAATAATAGAAAAAAAACGAAGTGACTTGTGCTGTTGTATGAAAATCATAACCAAACGTCAACAACAACAATGGCGCATATCACCATGTGACGTAATACGTTCTAATTGGCGTTCACGGCGGAGGGGCCAGGGGGGTATTTTTTTGATTTTAATTTGTAAAAATAACAATAATTTTATTTTTTTATGAGGAATTATTTCGGTTTTCCTTGATTAAATATTACAATTTACGCCTAGAAACATTCATCCATTGGTTTCATTGTTAGTTGACACAAGCCTATTGCCTGTAAGTAATCGTGTTATTGCGTAATAGAATTCTAGTCGTTAGTCGAGACAATAAAGCCGTAAAACAGGCAATCTTAGAAACAGCTCCGATTTTGATGATTTTTTTTATTTTGTTGGTAAGTATATACTTTACAAAATAATACCTTTTAGGGCGGGTACGGAATTATTTATAATATATATAAAATATATTTGATATTTATGTAGATTTTTTGTAATTGTAATTGGCAGACTCGCTAAGCCCTGGATCATGGTCGAAGCGGATCCCGACTAAGCACGGGACATAACGATAGGAAGATGATGATCCATTGAAATCGAGGAAAAAAGAAACATTTATGACATGTTTTTATATTACTATTAAAAATCATTGTAACTTTTATATTAATACGCAAATAGCTAGAGATCAAGGGGTAGCATGTGGAATCCGAGCCAAATATACGAAAAGCGATTTGACTTTAAAAACCTTATATCATTGCGTCAAAAGGTGGTGACGGAATCATTTATCATTATATTTATATTTATTTATATATAGCCTGGAGCTACCGTTCCTTAGACGAGCTACATTGGGGGAAGCGTAGGAAGTGCGCATACAACGATGAACTTGTTCGAAAAAAAAAATAGCGAGATTGAGACTAGCGCTCTCTGGGGTAAAGATCCTCGTACACAATTTCCTGGTGAGGGGTGAGAATTTGAATTACTATAAGAGCTTAAGGACCATAGTCAGGTTAAGCATTTAAATCTAAGAAAGTTTGTGGTGGTTTGCGATGAGCGCACATGAATTGGATGAAGTTTATCCAGACTGGCTTTATGGGTGTGATCATGGACCGAGGGGTAGGTATTAAGCCTTCACTGGCTAGAGAGTAGACAAATGGGGCGAGTATTCCGTAATGATTATTCTAGTTTTAGGCACTAAGGTAACCGCAAGTGCCCTACACTCGTAGCGAAAATATTAGAGTTTTACTATGCTGCTTTAATTAATAATCATAACAGGGGATTTGTAACTCCAATAACCGTGTTATAAAGCTTCCTAATCGCCTCCCCCTCCCCCCATCCCTTTTTGTCATGTGTTGTCTGGCTGGCTACTGTCTGCTAATTACATTAAAGCGAATGCCTATCATCATTTTGAATCGATATGGAAGAAAAAAAATTACATATATAGATATTTTTTATACAATATAAATAATTTCGTCCCCGGTCCAAAAGATTTCTGATTTTGAAAAGTATGTAATAATCATTAACTTAAAACATCAAAATCAGAGCTGTGTCTGAGGACTTTCTAGTAAATGGCTTTATTGACTCGACTACGTGACATTTTTGAATTAGTAACGCACCACCAATTCATCGGTGTTTGTCGGAAATTCAAATTATGTCTCTTCTATTTCACTTATATAAAAGTTCAGAGGGAGTATAAATCATTTTTTTATATATATTTTTGGATTTTGGATTGCATTACTGGAATCGGGGAAAAAATCTTTTTAAACAGGAAATCACACAATGTCAAATACATTTGATAACATTGATAAACTATTGAAAGGGATAGCGTGATATAAGCATGGTCTAAGAGTAAGAGTCGGTGATACATCGACCTTAACCCATCTGACGTGACGTCATTAGGTCCGTAAAATTTTACCGTCCAAGTAATGTCATCCGCCCCATTTCAGATCTTTGAAGCGCTGTAACTTTGTAATTTTTCCAGTAATAACTAGACCAAAAAATGGTTTTTTAATAGTTTTTGATAATCTAACCTACGGATTAAAAAAAATAAAGATAAACTAGCCTATCCGTCCGTAAGGTACGCCGCGGTGAACGACGTGCGCACGCGTCTGCACGAGGACAGGATGGACTCGTTCGTGCTGGCGGAGACGTTCAAGTACTTGTTCATGTTGTTCGGCGAGGACCGCGACCTGCCCGTGCAGCTGCAGGACTACGTGCTCACCACTGAGGCGCACTTTCTGCCACTTGCGCTCGCCAGCGCGGGCCGGAATATCTCCTACTTCACGCTCAAGGTCGACGATGACGATGACGACAAGTTCAGAAAGTGAGTATACCAAGGGATGTTGACACTATTTATATTAACTTTTGTAATATCAATTCTAATTAAAGGAAAGTATCGTAGTATGTTGTTAAACCTTATTGATTTTAAATTATATTGATTCTACAATTTAAAAAAATTACAAAAACTACTTAATATTTAGTCAGTTGACTATACAAACTAGTGACGTCATACACTGGCAAGTCCATACAAAATCTATGAAGTGCGTTTTTACATTTTTTAAAAATTATTTAAATTTATTTGCCAGTCAACATCCCTATTCAAAGCGTGTAAGTACTATCCTGTAATCTATTTCAATAATATGTTTTTTCACAATTTACCGTATAATCCAGTTTTATTATTTGCTGAATGTGATTAAAGAGGTCTGCTGCTATGCCTTAGACTCTGCCTACCCCTTCAGTGATTATGGACGTGAAGTTATGTATGTATGTATTATTTCAATGCTATATACGTTTGCAGGACATGCCCGAACACGGCGTCTCTGGTGGCGGAGAAGGTGCGTCAGCCGATGCGGCAGCTGCTGGGCTCGACAGCGGCGCGGCCGCCTGCGCGCCTGCGCCCGCTCAACGACCCGCGGCAGATACACGCGCTCAGCGACATGGGCATCTCCGTGCTCACGCTGCCCGACGGCCGCGTGCAGCTGCTGTACACCACCTCCACGGTCAGTTCCTGCCGCCACCCTTGTGCTCGCCACCAGCAGTGCTCGAGTCTTGCTCTCGAACTTACAGCTTGCCAATGTGTTCCTTGTCGAGCATGTCGAATGCGTTTGGTGAATCTATAGTAAAGCATTCATCACTACTCTTTAGCAAAACCTTTCTAATGCAACCTAAGCGATGGGAGTCAACAATATAAAACCTACAGTCAGAATCAATTGTATAGTGCATAAGTTGCATAAGATTCACAATGAATTTAGTTTTCTTAGTAAATACTGGTAATATTCCGTAATTTATAATTTTTTTTACAATTTTTTCTCCATGATTCCACTCGAGGGAAATGTGATCTGAAGGCACACAATTGTGTGTAATAAAGTATTCCTAGGGTCCCATTTTAATTGTTGTTATTTTGGCTTACCAATAACATTACACACCATTAACTCGTTTCGGATTAAAAACAAGCACACAAATAAAATAGCTTTGAGATGCCAAAGCATCTTGGGGCCTTCTCCAAGGTGCATAACTTTTTTGTACCTTCACAATAGTTTATTTAGCAGACCAAATAATCAGGCTGCGTATTTCATAGGAGTACGATATTTACACGCGATAAGAAAACAAAAAAAATAAATAAAATCATATGAATTATTTATAGGCAAAATCGGCAAAAGATGCTGCGGAAGGGTTGACGTTTATGCGAGAAATGTCGAAATGGAATACTCTTAGCGACGAGGACAACGGCGTGGTGCCGGCTGGCGTGAGGGTGAACGAGAAGCTGTTTCCTGCGGGGCCCGGCCACTTCGGCAAGGAGCTCGCCGGTGACGACCGTCTGGTCGGCCGCCTCGCCTTCACCGTGCCCTCTGACGCGTGCACGCCCATTCAAAACCCCAAGGACGTCCGGAATGTTTTCGCCATCGCCAAGCGCGGACAGTGCACTTTCGCGCAGAAAGCACGAAACATACAGAGCGCTGGCGCGAGCCTGGCCATAATTCTCGACAATGTACCGGACTCAACCAGTGATAATACAGCCCTGTTTGCTATGTCAGGCGATGGCAAGGATGATATTGAAATACCAGCCGTGTTCTTATTTTCCAAGGAAGGAGAGTATTTAACTGAAGTGTTGTATGAAAATCCTGCACTGATAGTAACTATTGGGGAATTGAAGTCTATGAAGAAACAATACGAGAAAAGCTGCTTGGAAGGCAAATGCGAGGCTGTGCTAGACAGCGCAGACGTAGGGCCGGCGGATAAGGAATCGTTCGATCATCTTAAAAAGGTGCTCAACCAATTGGTTGCGCAGTTCGAATTGTCGTTGTCTAACGATGATCAAAATGTACACAAATCGTGCACGGGCGATAGCGCAGACGTGCACTTGTCTAAGGACAAGTTCGTGAGCGACGAGGTGCGCCTCGAAGGCGGCGCCGCGCGCGCGCCCGCGGCTGAAACGCGCCCGCGCGACGCCGACAACGGCGCGCTCGCGGCTGCAGGCGATTTCTGACACAATGATGGCTACTACAGGATTGTAAATAACTATTAGAGAGGTACCGTGTAAAATATGTAAATATTTGATTGTAAGTAGGTACTTTATTTGTTGGATTTTCGTGCCTTTTAATATCAACACCTTGATTTGTATTTAATTTTCATTTTTTTAATATATATTTCTATTATATTAGTTCACCACAGAGCTCACATTTATAATACAGCGGTAAGATTTTCTAATATTAAAGAATGCTTGGTACTGGAAGCAAAATCAGTGCTTACCAAGTAACTACTGCAAAAAACCTAATTTTGTAATTGATGTTTGGAAAGCTACTACTTGATCATTTTAGTGCTATTCATATGTACCTCTTCAACAACAGTTGACAACTGTTGGTGAAGAGGTACATGTAACACAAATTCATCATAAATTAAAATTATTTGATTTTATTGACTCCAAGTGTAATAAATAACTAGTACGTTATTATGACTATTGTTTTATATTTAAATTATAATTGGTTGACTAAGATACAGATACAGCGTAGTTTGAGGGCCTTTGTACATCTTAATAGTGCACTTCTCCCAATTCGCAATTTTATTTATGAAATTTGTATTCTGTTGTAACTTGGTTTTCGTGTTTTTTTTGTGCAATAAACCTATTATTATTAAGTTGTCTCCATTTGGATATATCGAGAAGTGTTTCCTTCCCGGTCGTTGAGACTTTTTAATATGAGTGTGTTATTAGTACCACAGAAACAATTGTGATCGATATTTAATGATATCGATTTTTTATACTTAACACTTTTTAATTAGGATATAAGTAAAAGCTCTTGAAATGTTGAATGTCAAGATCACATCACAAATCAGGGTTACCGTTGTTATTTATTATAATTTTGATGTAAATCTGAAAACTCAAACAAAGTATGAAAAAATGTGTTCGGCAGTAACGTTAAAAGATAATTATAATTAGAAAAGATGCTAAACATATTTTACATAGTTCAATAAAAATGTAATTACATCAACATGTCTTATTATTAACCTTCAAACGTTAACTATTAAAGATTTATGTGGGGGATAATTTTCGGAAATTATACAATGTACCTTCCTACTTTTTATTCTGCTTTATTTCGATGATATATTTTGTGCGTTATTTAAAATAATGAAACAATTGGAATAAAACAATTTTTTTAAAATATTTATATATTTACTAAATAATACATTTTGTGGGTAGAAAATATTCATAATAACACATTATTTTGTTGTTCTGTTTAAGTCCTATAATAATTTAAAGGCTTATTTTAAAAATATATAGTCGAGCACGAAAAATGGATCCCCATTTTGAGATTTTCTACTGTTATTTTCTTTTCATTTATAAAACTGATTGATTTATTCTCATATGAAAATTTAAATGTAATACTGAAGTTGGTACATACAATAGAGTATTCAAGAAACTGGCTTTCTATAATCAACACATGCATTCTACGAAGTGGGTAAAAAATGTATTGTATTCACAACAATTCTTAGATCAGATGTTTTTAAAGGCGTTACATATAGGCAGGTTTGAGAGCTGATTTGAGTCTGCGAGGCGCTTGGGGACTGTAGTCAGGGGCGGGCACGGGTGGCGTGGCGCCCTGCCAGGCATTGCGGCGCCATTGGTTCTCGGAGGCGGGCGACGAGGGCGCCCGGGGCGGTGCCTGGCGCCTGGCCTCTTCCAGGTACGAGAAGGGCCGAGGCGCGGTTGAAGGCGCCTGCTGCCACGAGAACGACCGGTCGAACACTGGCCTGCGAATACATGATTACATAGCAAACTGACTGCTTCCAAAAAATAAGTAAACATAGGGGGTGACAGATAATTCGTCCTATTCCATAAAAGTGGTTGTGCTAGAGGTCATTTGCAACAAAGAGTGCTTTATAATTATTTTTTGTCTTCCTACTAATCAGGAGATACGAATTTCATTTAACGAATATCCATACAATTAGCAGTGGGAGTGTCTATGAAAGTATAAGAATATAGGCAGTCCAAGATCCCAGGGCCGCCCGATGTTATTTATTTTCTCAGAAATCAAATGTGCGATATGGTATGGTATTACTACTTATTATAAGCTTACGGGTACTAACTATATAGTTTGGGAAGTGGGCCAATGTGCAGCTATCAGGTGCGAAAGTTAGGATAAGATATTTCTCGCTTAACTTAAATTCTGATTGCTGGTTATGCATGTATGTTGTGTAGAATACTGATGTACCTACACCACTATTCAACATTGCCAGACACTTTCCATTATCCGTAACTTTCATCAGTAACTTTCACCAGAAGCTATATAGCTCCCGAAAAAAAAACGATATTTGCTTATAATTTCACTTACCCTGATTTTTTTAGTAGAATTTACTACTAACGGAAAGTGTCTGGCTAGATTGAATATTTATGCTCTACACAATATACAGATAAATCAGAGTTTAAATTAAGTGAGAAATATCTTTTCCCAACTTTGGCACCTGACATGTACAAAATTTAGCCAGGCAAATTAGCCCACTACTCAAATTAGCTAATACCTACTCGTTTATTTAAGGCCACTTGCAGCAAAAATAGGAAAATCTAGATTTAATTGAGTCTAAAATGAGCCCTAAACTTATCTTGCACATGTGTGATATTCATTGCATAAATCTAAATCTCGATTTAGTATATCATTCACTCGCTATTCGGTCATTACGTTCCGTTTTGACAAAAAAAATGTGTGTCCCCTTGACGACAACGCGATTTTGCGTACAAAGAAACGTAATTCAAGCGTTTCCTTTCCTTCAATTTGGCTTGACTTTCGCGGTATTCAGATAAAATGTTATTAAAATTCGTATTTTAATTATAGGCACTTGGAAATTAATTAATAATTTTATCAATGAGAAATATTGCACTCTGTTTACTTAGGCGAAACCGTTTCAAGGATTCATCATCACGTAACGTGTCAAATAAATCACTTCTAACGGCGAAACTTCAAAAGAAAAATTAAGTTTCAAAAAATTTTACGATTTCTTCGTCATCGTCTGATAACAAATCATTATCAATATTTAAAGATAAATCCATTTTCACAAATACCTATACAAAGAACAGTGTTTCACTAATATCGAGATTTAGCAAGTCTATACCAACCAAATTGTCAGTTTAATTTTGACTTTTATTTATATCGAGATATAAGCTAAATCGATGACTAGTCGATACACATAGTTTAAGCTTAAAATCGAGTTAATTTTATTTTAAATCGAGTTTTAACATAGTGCTGCAAGCCTGGAAGCTGCAATTCACCTTTACCTATTGGAGGTACTACCCTTGACCACACATTTTATTTCTGAGAAAATAAGTAACGTCTGGCGGTCCTGGGATCTTACTCTGATACGTTCAGTTGAAATAACTTACGTGGAAAAATCTTCTCTTCTTGAATTTTCTCGAGTAAGGCTACGTGGCGGATCGTCGTCGTTCATGTAGCCATAGTTTATTTGGGACCTTTAATATAAAACATTCTTATTAAAAAAATTGTATTGGTAGATAATTGCACATAAACAGAAACAGACATTTACCCTCTTTAGCTAAACTTACCCTCCATTAGAAGCCAAAACTGCATTCATCTGGCATGTTTCACAACGTTGGAGGACTGAATCCCTTTGGTTTTTATTAGTGCTGCAAACAAACATCACGCTAGCAAAATAATAGCAATTAATAAATAGCGATAACAATGATATTCGACACGATAAAAGTAGCTCTTTTTATTGAGATAAGAGATGTTATACTAGCATCTGCCTCCGGCTTCGCTCGCGTGGTACATCTATAAAACCTAGCCTATGTTTTATTTGGGTGTATACATGAACTGTATTATTGTAATGTTACATTGAAATCCATTCAATAGTTTTTGCGTGAAAGAGTAAAAATCGTCTATCCATACATACTTAGTTCCATACAAACTTTCACGTTTATAATATTAGTTGGATGTATCCTGTGGATGTATCTTACATATCATTGTCAAACAGCATCATCATCATAGATAAAATTGGTTCTTCATGAATGGTCGAGTTTTCAACTCTTGTCTTAATGCAGGTACAGAATAGAAATCAGATTACAAAATAAGTGTCTAGTGCAAAATTTTTGTTAATTAGGATACGACAGGTAAAAATTCAGCCGCACTAAGTGAATCACTAAGAGCATGTATCTATTTATTAAATACCTATAAGTACACCAGGCGTAAAATAAGAACGTTTTATGAAGCGCATTGTAAAATTACTCACTCAAAAGCTTGTATTACTCCTACTTTGTGAATAGAATGCTGAAAAAGAAAAAAAATTAAGTAAGTAAGTATGTGAGTTTATTGAAATTAAAAATGAAAGCAGCCTTTTTTGAAATTAGCTATACGAACCTCAAATCGATCGAGTGATTTTGCATAATCTATCAAATATATAATTAACAGGACCAGCAAAGCCAAATTGATGACATGACTAATGAATCCTTTAAGTGCAAGGACCATCAGAAGAAATGCGCCAATTCTAAGCACGTCAATATCATAATTAAAGCCGATACCTGGCGAGAAGTTGTTCTGTAAACAAGAATAAACAAGAATAACGTAAGTGGTGATCTCAGTTCACCCTTTTAGGAGTGGGAATTCCAAAGACCTTTTTTTAGTGCTCATAGCTTCGAGGGTCTAAATCGTTGATCGTCAGTCAGCTTTATTATACAATTTTAAAATTACGGGTTGACAATTTTAGTATATGGATACCTCCATACTTATATTATAATAGATTTCAAATGAGATTTCAAGGAAACATTCGAAGAAGAAGTACGGAAGAACGAGCGGAATAAGAAAACTACTTACTAATAGATCCGATAGATAGGAATAATCTATTCCGAAGTGTACACCGAATGTCAAGTCAATGACGAAAGAGGCAATGCATACTCCAATGTACCCGTACGCACAAATGCTCATGTATTTATGAACAGCCTTTGATAATACAGCTAAAAAAATAATAAATTTTATTTGGTAGTTCTTGTAAAAAGATAAGGTAGAAAGGCAAGCTAAGTTACTGATATCTCGAATATAATTTATCTTCGAAACATCGCTCAACTTTACCTTTTATATTATATTGTGCATAATTTTTTTCGGTCTCTCGGTTTCAGGTCTTTCAATAATGGCTCGAGTGGCATTTTCGTCAACGCTGGACAGGCGGGCGATCAGGAAGCTCTTGCCTACACACTATTATGCATCCACCAAAGCCTGGTTGTCTGTTATAGTATGATATTATACAAGGCTACTTTTAGTAGATAGACCCGTTGGTCGAGTAGTCTAGTAAGATGGCCTCGAAACCAAGGGTCGCGGGTTCGAATCCCGCTAGGGGCAAATGTTTCATGTGATGAACATGGACACTTTTACTTGAGTCATGGATGTTTATTAACGTATTTAAGTATGTTTATCCGTTCACCAAGTATCCATAGCACAAGCATAGTTTGGAACTAAAAAAATGATGGTCGGTCTAGAATGTTTTTTAAGTTTTATTATTTAGTATAAAACGGATAATAAAAAAAATACTTATTATGGTATGTTAAAAATCTCTAGAAATTACAAGGCTTTGGTGTTGTCTGTTTTTTCTCGAGCGAGTATGGTGAACGTATGTAGAGCGCGCGTGGCTCGCTTCGGCCCACCTGGACCATGTGACAACCGATGCGCCTAGCCTGGGAGTGACTGTTTTTTTATTAGGGTTTACATTTTGTGGTCTGTGGGGTATACCTTATTTCGGGTAGGTATTGTAAATATTTTTTTGACAAAATATAACATTGTATAAAAAGTAATGCAATCGATTCATTTAACTTTACCTACGTATCGAACAGTTTTCAGGTTTCGTATATACAAAAAAATGGATTGTATAAAAGATGAAGGTGGCCCTTTGTCTCCAAGCGATTCCTACCTACATGTATAAGTTACTTCATTTTAATAAGCACCTGTAATCAGGACAATAGCTGCAATGAGGCTTAGTACAGAAGCGGCAAGAGTGATGGTCACTAACACGAATACTGAGTAGTCAGAAGTAATCTTCTCCATTGAAACGGCTCCCGGGCATGTCCCATCTAAAAAAAGCGTATTATGTCGGTAAATGAGTAATAACATATCAAATAAAAATATTGGTAAGCGAAATCTACCCATGTACTGGAGAAAAGGATGACCTGTGTAGGTAGGTACACCAGTCATGTACATAGAGAGGCCATACAAAAATAATAAAGAATTAAAATTATTTGCATCGTTGTATGGTAAATAAAATCGTCACATCATACTTGAGTATTTACCTACGTATGAAATCTTCAAAATATAGAGATGTAGGTACTACTACTAGATATTACTTATGTACTACTCTGTTTCGCGTTGCATTTTGAACAGATATAAGTAATTATGTAGTTAATTAGAGTAATAATGACGATCTGATGTATTTTTTCCTGCTGGACTTTGTATCAAATGAATCTACTACCTACTGTTCAGTAAAATTAAGTGCTACTTAAACTTATCTATTGACGAGCTTTATTTTCATGCGCAGCTTAAGTATTTGACAAAAGTGGGAAACACAATCTATAGAACATAATAAACATTTATTAAACACCGCCTGGTTAATAAACAAGAGAATTAGGTATTTCATTATAATAAGGAAAACACTTACCTTGGAAATACACTCTGAATACAGTTGCAATTAAGTGGTCGGAACCAGTAAGTTTGTAGGCTAAGCCAGCTTCGCAATCAGCACGAAATATCAAAGCTACTATACACAGTACAACGTAGATTATAGACAACACCTGAAATGTCAATAGTTCTAAGGTAAAAACATTTACTGCAATCAATTGTGAGTAGGTACTTGTAATAAGGAAGGAACATATTTAACATAACGTAAATTAGATACCTACGTAGATACATAATTGATATTTTAAGTATTAGATTCCTAAGTATTAAGCTTTAATAAATGTTAAATTTAAATTCGCTAAGCTCATTAGTACTTCAATAATAAAATATTGAAAGTGGGTAGGTATATAGAAAACGAAGACATTTTTGCCAAATGCTATTCTGAAAGTAAGTAAGTTTGTGTACTTACGCAAGTCAAACTGCCTGATAATAACGTTGTTAATACTAACTCCGAAGAAGGTTTAGGTTTCGTTACGTTCATTTTGTTAATTCACTTGTTTCTAATAAATAAACACGTCATGTCAATCTAGCGTTCGTTCGCGAAGGGATACAAGTTACCTACGTATCGATATTAATCATAATATCATGATAATTGTTATCTGTGGTATTAATATGCGCGCTATCTAATGTGTATATGTGCGCACTTGTCCAATGTTGTAGGTAAGTGTATTTTTAATAAATAGGTCTAATATCATAAATTACGAATAACAACAAAACCTTGCACGCGCTATTCGCTTGCAGAATATCGCATTGATTTTATAGGGACGGTAACCTGTCTTATTACTTGCTTAGATATAGATGGGTACCAACACAAACATTGATTTAAGTAGGTGTGTCAGACAGAAAGAATTTGCTAGATATGTGCCAACCGCGGCTCTGTGATTCATCATTAATAAATCGTTGGAGCGTTTTAACAAGACCTGAATCATAATACTACAGGTAGGTTACACTGGAAAACCACACCAGTATACTATATGTATTGGCCGTATAGAAACTCATATGTTTAAATACCTATGTTTTTATACTATAACTATGGAGCACACAGGACCGTATTTATCTAACATATTGGATTGGAGGCTTTGAGAACATTAGGGAAATAATAGGTTTTTCGGCAATAAATATCTGTAATCCATTAAAAACTTTAGACTACAGGGGCCCTCTTGAGCACGGGGCCCTGGGCGAGTGCCCTCAGTGCCTAGTGACAAGGGGGACCTGGGAGTACATACATTACATAGGTACCTACTACTGCGCGCATTTACTAGTATCTAGCATACATAATCATATAAATAACATACAAAAATCCGGAAATATTAAATAATATGGGTTAAAGCACGCGCAGGAATAAGCGGTAATGAATCAGTTGATAAAGCTGCAAAAAAGTGGCAGCTATGCACCGTGCAATGTCATTAAAGTTAAAAGCAAAATTTTATCTGAGCAAGAGCACAGAACAGGGCCAGCACACGCGCACCTGGTGCCCCACCATGCAAAGCATTAGGATCTCCACCAAGCAATCCCGCCTTCTTTTGAACTCTCACAAATACTTACAGGACATGGCGACCACTTGGACTACTTGTACCGATTCAAAACCACCTCCACAGACGCGTGTCCGTGCGATGACTCCACCAGGCAGACAGTAGACCACCTGCTGCGCGACTGCCCCCGCTACGCCGCATAGCGACACAACTATGAACTCACCTGTGAAATGCTAAATATATATATATATATGTATTTAAACATCTTATATATAAAAATTAATAGCTGTTCGTTAGTCTCGCTAAAACTGGAGAACGGTTGGAGAACCGATTTGGCTGATTTTGATTTTAAAACATTTGTAATTTTTTAGGGAAGGTTTGTACGGTAAGATAATATGGAAATATTGCGAGGAAATTAATAAAAGAAAATCCAAGAACGGGGCGTGACGAAGTGCGGGCTAGCTAGTAATAAATAAAACATAATAAATTAATATTAGTCTACCATACAATAAATAGCTTACCACTGTAGCTGGATTTTGTATCTAATCGCAGAAGATAGCTGCAATTCAAATCAAATACTGGAAAGAAAAAAAAAACTTCTGCGGGGAAATAACCCTGATCTTCGCTGGGCTTCAGGAGTAGGTAATGCCTAATTGTAAAAAATGGACGACATAGTATGGAAAGAGTAGCTCGGTTGACTGGGTAGATAATAATCAAGTAAGTACTTAAATAAATATATTTTTATATACTAATATATACCTACTTACTAATTAACAGAATTTTCATGAGATGAATGGATAGAAACTTTTTCGCGCTAGATAGTAGGTACTTTCCTCTAATACCTATGCATATTTCTACTTTTAAGCAAGATACAAATTTTATATGCGGACTTACGACTAGGGTTAGGATTTATATGTATGGATAATCATTTTATTGAGTAGGGGAAGTATAAAAATAATACACACATTGAAATTGCTTCGTTGGGGTTATAAGGCTACCTACATATTTAGTAACGAACGAAATTGCAATCCGCATAATATGGATTGCCTTGCAATAGACATACGTACGGCTCGAATGATGCGCTTTCACTTTGTAAGTGATTAATTTGCGATCATTTTAGTTTCTAAATTACGACGTATTACGATGATTTACGAATTACATACATAATATCACGCCCGTAATCCCCAAAGGGGCAGCAAACGCATTTAGCCAAATATAAAACTGTGTTAGGTTAGATGAAAATTGCGAAAACGGCTCCGAGGTGGCACTTAGCCCACAAAGTCATAATATATCATCAGTTCTATTCCACATAGTTACGCTGACTAAGTAGTAAAATCACATTTTATATTAATTTTTTTTAGGTGTCCCGGTATTTGCGGGATATCCTATATATAAGGTCAATTTAGTTTATACGGAAACCGAAACACTGGTTGAATATTTTCATTTAAAGAACCAGTATAAAAAAATATAATGGTGTCTTAAAGGCTTACGAAGTTACAGTTTTGTGTTGGCTCGTTGTTCTTGCGAGTACCTGGCGTGAGTATTTTGTGCGTTTGCGCTTTTATAAATAAAACTAACGCGTAACGGGTCAAAACGATCTTGTGACCTTGTGAGGAAGGAATCGCTTAATTTACAGTCCCGTAAATCCCATGGGATCCCGCACTCATAAACCCGAATAGCGAGGCTGGAAAAATGGCGATACCGGGATTGGAGTCCCCAGTACCTGGCTGGCTATGTATCTAGCTGTAACACTGCGTGTAGACAAAAATATGTAGATTTTTGGTTTAGGAGTGGGCACGGCAATCGTGGTGTCATAGTAGGTCCATGAACTATAGACACGTATTTATTAAAATCTGTACCTGTTACCAGTTGTGTGCAGTGTGTGCAGAGATTGCCTCTAGTCTCTATCTATGCTCTTATTACTGTTTATTAAAGAGGTAGGTAATCAAAATTGGAAGTTTTCGAATAAACCTACGCTCAGTAACGCTCTACTTTTTGATTACCTATGGATACCTAAATGTCACTTAAAATTCTGACTCAGTACTATCCGAACTATATAATGTGAACGATTTATCCCAAATATGTTGTAAAAAACTAATACATGACATGCAAACTATTATGTAATAAAACCTTATGACCACACCCGAAACTGTGCTGACCGGTCTAATACACGTGCTATGGTTATGGCGCATCGTGAGCATGTTCTACTCCAGCTACTCGATATCGGACCTAGTGACGCCCGTCAGCGCCAAGGCGTGGGTAAAGGCGCTAGTGATGTGCGGTGTGATGGGCTCCTCCGCGGCGCTGCAGCTGGTGCCACGGGCGGACTACCCGCGCCTGAGCCTGGCCAGCAGGCTCCTCAGTATACCGTCCCAAATTTATTCCCTCTACTTTTTACATAAGTACGTAGGAGGCACTTTAGACAGCCGGAGAGTAAATATTTTTCTCTATATTTTGACGTTTATATTAATTTTAGAAACTATGTACATGTTGAGCATTGATTGGAGCAGAATAGACTACTAGAGCCGGCGCAGTCAGAATCATTAAAAAGTATTTTATATATTATGGTTTCTTGTAATAGATAGTAGCTACTTAGTTGTGAGGATATAGTAAAAATATTACACTTTATAATAATAAAATAAATAAAAAGGGGTAAACATTAACAAATAACTTTTATTCAGGTCCAGGGTAATGTAAACTAAAACTCGACTTGGCGGGGGCACTGCCGTGCCCCCAGATGTGGGTGTTTGTCTTTGTATTCTATAGACACTTACCTAGATTATGACATAATCTAATAAATTTATATTTCTTATAAAATCTATTTATATCATCACAGAGCGTACCACTCTGTGATGATATTGTCAGGTAGCCCTGGAATATAGAGGTAGCCTTTGCGTTTATTTGTACCGCACGCGACAACTCCGGAGTAAAATGTGTAGCGATTTCGTACATACTAATAAATAAGTATGTACGAAATCTGAAAATCGTATAGTTCGTTAATAGGATCGATTGCAATAGTTTTTATACCATGTTATATTTTGACCAAAAAATATTTACAAAACATTAAAAAAGTTACACCCTACTATTATAAAAATTGTTTGGCGCGTGCGCATCGCTTGTCACAAGGTCACAAGGTCGTTTAGTCCCGTTTGTTATATTTTTAATAAGTGCAAGCACCGCGCGTTTTACGGTGACCATACTCGTACGAGAACAATGAGGTCTTGTAACTTCGTGAGTTTTTCAGATATTATTATATTTTTAAATTGATTATAAATGAAAATACTTATTAGACCTTGTCATCCGATTTTGTATATACAAACTTAAATTTACCTTTATATTTGGCCCTCCTGTTTTGTCGCAAACTCCTTATCTCCTCCGCTATTAATTGATCCGTAATATTACAATTTACTAAATAATCAATAAATAATAAATATCAGACTACATCACATACATTGATCTGACTCCGAGGTACCTAAGTAGCTTGTGTTACGAATATCAGAATCAACAGTGGTATTACAAATATATACTTAAATATTGAATATTAACACCCAGACACAGAACAAACACAAGTATTCATCATACTAATGTTTGTCCTGGGTGGGGATCGAACCCACAACTCTTTGGCGCATGGGGCAGGGTCACTATCGAATGAGCCATCGAGACAGTCTATCATCAAATCAATTTTTATGGAATTCGCAAGAACCGCATAAGGGTTCCTCATATGAGTACCGAATCGGTTAGGAATGTTAGGATACACTACTTACTAACGTTACAATAAAACGCTTATCAATTGCTTTTTATATACAAAGTTTATTGTAGTCCTTGTAAAAATCTTAAATTAATAATTAAAAAGTAATTTATACTAATAGACGTTAATTTCGTAGCTTGTCAGTATCTCATGTGTGTATGAGACCTGGAAGCTTTAAGTATGTAATTTACAATTAATTCTAACATACATAATAATTATGTGTCCTGCAAGAATAAATTGCCAATAGGTAGTACTTGTATGTAACGGTCTCGGATCAGTTCACTGATCGGAGGTACATATACGGATTTTCAGTCGATAAAACAAAAATCCCAATAAGGCCTAGCCTACATTTCTAACGATATTAGGTAAACCTACGATAGGGTAGATAAGACAATGTGACCTCATACGGTTGTAAAAAAAATAGTTTCTTAATGACAATCTTAAAATAAAGTTAACTAACTTAATTTTTATTCCACCAAATATTCTCTGTTCTCTTTAATTTTGTAGGAATATGTTTTTTCAATAAGAGGTGACATAAGAACGGACGTCCTCTCCCGCTCCGCACCGTTAAAATGCTGATAACTATAAAACTTCTTGTATGACTAACAGTATTTCATAAACTCGATTGTACATTTAAGGCTGGATGGCAGTCCCATCGAGTCGACCAGCTCTCAATACAGCTGTGATTGCTACTACTGATCCGCGAGTCTATCCTTATGATACATGTATAAATAAATAAATTAACCACCTGAACACAATTAAAAGTCACCTAGAAAATTTCCGCACATTAGACATCTCATGTGGGTCTCATTTACCGACAAAAATAACAACTTATCTGTTTAATAAAGTGACATGGATATTGTGCAAGTTTCATCAGGTTTGCACAAGCAGGACTAGGCAGACTGGCGCAGACCGTCTAATATAGCACGTCTGACTGTGTTATTGTGGCTGCAAATAACAATAGGAATCAAATATTGTGTTACAAATATTAGGAATATAGTTGGTTGCTAAATTACACATAATATGCTCTCAACTTCTATCCGTTTGCTCATTTAACTAGAAACGATGGGTAGGTATTGGAAAACTGGTGATTAAGTATATATTTATTGTTAATCGCACATTGTTAAAAAAAAAAGACCTAGGTTTGGGAGTAAACGTTATACTCACGCCGTGACTGCGCCAGCGCAAGCTCTCGCTTGTGCTGGATAAGTGAGCTCAAACTTGAGGCAGCTCGGTGGACAGCTGGGGAGAGAGGGGGAACATGCTTAAAAACGATATTGACAATGCTTAGAGAAATCTTGATATCTAAATTACATGATTAGTTAAAGTGAATAATTTACCAGGTATATAATATGTACCATATACATTATTAGTAGTAGTATCATTTTGTCCCATATCGGTCTGGGACTGAAAAAGAATGTGCCAACTGTGGTTCTTGCCTAGCATATCGTAGAAGGCAACTAATGATAAATTGGGTTTTTTGGTATGTGATTGTGTAGGCGACAAACTAGCCACTTGTTACTACTTTTTAACAATTTTCTATCTGACCCAGCCCGGTTTTATTTTTGGCTGAATGTTGTTAAAAGGACTTGCTGCCCCTTTTGATTCTGCCTACGCCTTCGGAGATTATGGGCGTGATGTTATGTATGTATGTATAATATTAATCAATATTAATCAGACGACAACACGTAAAAAAAATAAAAAAAACATCTGTGACTCCTTTAATTTCAATAATCTTATCAGTTAATTTCTTTTTAATTAAGTAACCCACTTCATATAGTCCTGTTGTCTCACCTATGTGGTGTAAAATGTAATCCCATATTCCTAATAAGTACCATTTCAAGCTCTTGAGAGCTTGAAAGACTACAACACATACATTTATCTAATTCCAAAGCGAATAGCTCTTTCAAGCATTTGTGTTTTCAAAATCAGAATTAACCTGCTTCTTTGATAACAATTTGTACCGGTACGATAATAGCCCACGCCTCTTGCATTCGGTGAGAAGCCATTTGGGCCAAGGTGGGCGTCATTGGCCGAATCGTGGCCATGATAACGAGTGCACTAGATAATAAGTACTTACAAGCTTTCCTGAAGGGCTGTATGGCAGTGTAGTCTGGCAGCGGCACGGGCGGCAGGTCCTCGTCGGGCGGCAGCTGGTCGCGCATTCGTGACGCCGCCGCGGGGATGTACGCCCACGGCAGCTGGCCCTGCAGCTCGGCTGCGGTGCCGCGCCGGCTCATCACTTCGTTGCTCCTGAAGTAAATATACGTCACACCTTGTTCAGTTCGGCCCCTAAACACACTGGTTTAGTATATCAAGAATACTTGAGAGCAAGAACAATCTAATGTAGGACCAGAATTGAGACTTATTACCAACGACATTGGAGGCGTTGTTGTTCTCTTCATACCCCAGAAGAAGTAGCTCCAAAGCAATGGGATAAGCATTTTGTGGTCGTACTCATTCCTAATATATCTCTACTTAAATTCGTAAAGGTCATATACCCACTGTACCCATAACGCTTGTTTCTTCATGTGTATATAGTTTACGGGAACACCTGTTATTTTGTAGTAGGTCTCTGCGTGAAATGGATCTATTAGTTAGGGCTACCAATGGTGAAACAATGAGGGTTTTCACAAATACAAAAACCGCCAGATGGCACTTGGGAGTCTCGTGGTCTTATCACTGTCACTATTGGCTCTTTGTTGACAGCATGTCAGTTTGATTTGAAAACCTACCAATGAAGAGGGTGACAAGACCGTACGTCACAGTTACGCCATCTATTTGATGTTTTAATTCAAAAAATCCTCATTGGAATTTGTTTCGTATTATTTTCACAATTATAGGCTGTTGAAAAGATTCATACAGCCAGCAGGTAACTTTTTTATTATGAGAATGATCATGTTGATATATAATTGGGGCGGTGTTATCTTGCTGGCTGTATGAATCTTTTCAACAGCCAATAATTTTGAAAATAATACGAAACAAATTCCAATTGTTTCACAATTGGTAGCCCTAATTATATAGATCCGTTTCACGGAAACACCTACTACAAATAAATAAATAAATTCTTCAGACTGACACACCAATTCCCTAGTTCCAAACTAAGCTTATAAGCTTGTACTATGGATACTAGGTGAACGGATAGACATACTTAAATAAGTTTATAAACATCCATGACTTGAGTACAAATATTCATGTTCATCACACAAAACATCTGCCCCTAGCGGGATTCGAACCCGCGACCCTTGGTTTCGTGGCCAGGGTCTCCGGTTTTATTTATTTATTATTTTTTTTGATTGTACCATTATTTTGTTCGGAATTTAAATTAGTCAGACGAGTTAGCTGCTGCACCTTGAATACTTTAAAACTTGCTACGCAATACGGGGTCATTGCAGTCATTGCGGACGGACTAAGTTATAAAATCCCGTAGCATTACTCTTTCGGCTCTTCCTGCTCGGAGGTGGAGGGCAACTGCGGCAGGGACTGCGAAGCGCGCGGCGGGCTGTTCCGACCGGCCGTGTCGATGACAGCCCGGTCCAGGCGCCGCTGCTGCTCCGCAATTAGGTTTTCCAGACGCTGCGGCAGCGATAGCAAATTCTCAGGGAAGTTCACCGTCCGCTTCTTATCTATATCTACGTGGTGTGTTTTAGGCGATCTGAAATAAATAGGTACCTATATAAATTGCTCAGGCGGGCACAGCAATTGCATAGCTCCAAAATATATTTAAGTTTGAGCTATGGATAATAATATCGACATGCTGTAATACGATTATTGCACCTATGTTCATCACACAAACATTAGCCCTAGAGTGTGTAGTCTGTAGGACTGGATTTGAACCCGTTTCGGTTTTGTGGCAAGTGTTCTTGACCACTCTACCGATGGCTTGTTTGAAATAGAAAGAACGAGCAATTCACCTCCAATCACCCTTTAGAACACTTCTGCCGTGATACTTAGATCTATAATGCCGTTATAAAGCTAAACCTGGTTTTGAGTTAAGCGCTAAAAAGTCGGTGAAAAATCAAACCTACTTAACTTCTCAATGACAACATAAATTTGGGACTTGAAAGCACCAAAAAATACATCAAGTTAAATACTTTTTAATTATTTTTATCAATTTATGATCGAAATAAGAAAATCGGCCAGATGTCGGTTAACGGCTTTATTGTTATATCACGGCAGCCTTGGAAAGGTTTAGGAATACCTAGGTATTACAGCTGAATACATCGTAAAATTCTTCAATACTTTTCTTTCTACTATAAATGTACCAAGATACTAGTTGTCAAACAACACTTTTAAAAATGTCCTGTGTAACAGGGAATTGAACTAAGGAGATTTTACGCTATTTTATGTACAGACGCAGCACATCAGGCTATACATTTTCGTTGCGAAACAGCCCTTATCACAACGGGATAAGACTCCGCAGTGTTTAGCCTGAAGTGTTGTCGTGTGTACATTTCTGGCTTATAATAAAATGATATCAGTGACTTGATTTAAAATAGTAAAGAATTTATTGTTCACGTAAAGGGCGATAGTATGTAAGTAATCGTGTTACTGTGGTGTGTGTAAAATTAAATACAGTAGAGCGTCGATTATCCGAACGTCGATCAACCGAACGACCGCTTATCCGAACACTTCACTAGTCTGATAACAGGAACAAGTAGACGCTTGAAATATTCACAAAATATTTAGTTGTATATTTACTTTAAACATAAATAATGAAATTCAAATAAAATAAATATTTGTGCGGGCTTTGTTGTATAGAAAACAAACGTATTTTAATGGCGTTTTTTAGTCGGTGTTTTAAAATACAAAAATGTAAACTAATTAATACGAGATTAATAAACGGTTAGAGGAAGGTGAAACTGAAACGCAGTTATCCAATGAATATTAAGTTGGTTTACCAAGTTTGTTGGTACTTACCAAGTCTACCTAAGTCCACTAAGTCATGACAAATAGATTCAATAAATAAATAAATAGAAATAAGTTGTTAAGCAGGCCTGCTATAACAGGTAACAGTAACCGCCCAGTACCAAATATCTGTTCTTAAAAAGTGTGTGACCTAGCCGTTCGTATACTTACTTCATTAGACGAAGTTCGAAGATTACTTATTTTAAGCATTAGTTGTGCCTTATACTTTTCGATTACAGGACTGGACTGTTTGTCATAAAGATGTATTATAATTTATGAGGAGTAAGGTATAACTATATAGTTTTCATTCACTGTATTGATTCGTATCGATGTTGGATTATCCGAAAAAAAAACGGTTTTCCGAACACTCATATCCCCCAAATAGTTCGAATAATCGACGCTCTATCGTAATGTATCTAATCGTGGAATGCAGAAGCAATTGATAATAGACTTAACACGTTGTGAGGTACAAGTGTAACTCAAAGACTACCTTACCTTTCAACTGAGACATTGTAGGACTCGGGATTAGAAGCAGACTGTGCAGCTTCCGTTTGCGCTGGTGTGGATAGTTTGTTGAAGAGAAACGCCTTCATGCGGCGGAACGACCGGCTTAATCCTGGCCGAGGTATCATGGTCAGAGGCCTGGTGTCAGCCGAGGAACTCATCTCTTCTTCGTCCCTGTCACTTGTGCTGGTGTCTTGCGTTTTCGTGGCAGGTGTTTCTACTTGCTGTGACAATATGATCAATATTATTTCAGGTTACTAGTGACATGTACGATGGTAATAAATTTTGAAGTGGGAACTTACTGTCCCTGTAGTAATTGGGTGAACCGGAGCATTGCAATCCACTATAACTATTATAATAAACAACACGTTGATGACGAAGAATATGATGAATCTTGAGTAGATGAGAACCATGACCCAGGCTGTCCAAGTCGTGTCCAAATCGACGTTGTTGATGCCGCTTGCTGTACCACCGATGAAATCCATCATATCCGATAGTGTCTAAACATAGAAGCAAAGCAATGCATAGTATGGCAAATGTACAAATCAGGTTTTCTCATTTTGTATTTTTATCTCTACACTGACCGGACAGTCGATTATGTATCATTTTATAAAAAAAAATTATGCCTTATCATAAACTTCTTAAACATTTGTTTTCTTACAAACCTCGTCTTGACTATTGCGGTCCCAACAAACGTACATTAGGGCGATTAATTTTTATGTATATAATCTCCTCCTAACGGATTTCGGTCACGGTCGCAAATCTCAACGAGGATGTATAAAGATATGTCGCAGCCATTTCATTAAATTAAACAGCTAATTGATCGACTGGACCGTTAACTGAACGCCAACGTATAGTAGTAATTTTAGTAAAAAATGTTAGGTTAGTTGAATATCCAAGTTAAGTTCAACCATCTGTAAAACAGCCCCGCTTTCAGCTTAGCGAGTATCCATTCCTTTCTAAGTTTATGTTACACTACTGATCCTAAAAAGAACATCTTTCCTAAAATCACGTAGATCTGGGGTGACTGGGATCTCACTTTATAATGAGCGAGGAAAAAACAGAACGACAGAACGGTAAATAATATTTTATCTGGCAATGTAATTATATAATCTAATTGATACATTGTAATATATTTATAAAAAATAATGTCTACTGGGAAGAGACATAACTTACACACCCTGGTGTAAAAAGAGTCGTTGGAGAAAATTACAACAGCAACCAGGTCCACTCCGCTAGCTGCCACCGTCATTAGAACCCAAGGCCATCGGATTAGCTTCCGTTGACTGTTCCTAACACCACCCACTGAAAGATAAACACACGTTTTTGATTCATCGTGCGATGATGATATCCGATGAGAAGAGAGGTAGGACACGTGACAAAGATAATGATGAGTATGAATATGAGTCGATGGAGTTGGGAGAGCAAGTAAGTAAGTACCTATGTATGTATTGAGTAAAAGGTGATATAGTAGTGGATGTCGTTCCACGTTCCACTGGAAATATATTCACTGAACTTTAAGTCATCTTCCTCCTAGCGCTATGTCCCGTGCTTATTCGGGGTCTGCCTAGATCATGATCCAGGATTTAGCGAGTCTAATTACATTGAAGCGACTGCCGATCTGACCTTCATAACCCTTAGAAAGGGAAACTAGACAATTTTGATCACGTTTACACATATGATTCAAATATGCAGGTTTCATCACGATGTGTTCCCTCACCGTTGAGCTAGTGGGATAAATACGAACATAGATTTTTAAAAATTCAGAGGTACGCGCCAGGTTTTGACTCGCAATCCTCGCTTAAGAAGTTTGTCCTTGCCGTTGCACTGCTCTTCACTATCCACTGAACATTAAATATCAATGCTAAAACGTTGGCTTCTGTAGCTGTTTTATGTTGCATGGTTATAAAAAGTACTTTAATTGGTTAAGGTTTAGCAATCCCACGCTACACGCTACGTCTCCGCCTAGTCCACAGGTTTATTACTTTAGTAATACTGGTCGCATTTTTAAACAAATGGTTTGGTATGGTAATAACTAACTAAACTTCGCGCCACTTCCTTCCTTCGGGTGGGCAGATCTAATCAAGGCTACTTATATTCATCCTGAGAAGAAGTTATAACCCACAAATTTATGTTTGTGCATTGTTAGTTTGATGAATAAGGGAAGTAAAGTAAACATCTTCTTTAACATTAACTTAGAGGAATGCTGTCCCGAATCTGATATAACAGCGGACTTTCTTACTTACTTATTATAAAAATACTAGCAGGGATCCATAATCCCGCAATGCCAAGATTAACGCAGTTGATCAGAAACGTCCTGTACGCCGTGACCGGCTCGTTGGTCAGTAGCACGAAGGCTTGGTTGACAATACCATCGATTGCTTGTCCGATGTTGATCCTGGATCCACAAGGGCCTGGGTCTGTAGATAAAACGTTCCTGAAATAAGCGTCACAAACAGAAGGTCTCACCAACAGATTACTTTCGGAACCCTTTAATAAATTCTCGCATCATGCGTTCATTCTGTACGTCAGAAATATTCTCTAGATTATAAGAAGTTTCTTGTCTATCTTTATCAAATAGATAGACGATATGTGTCCTGCTCCAGACTTCTTTTTGATCCAACCAATGCTTCGTATTATTATATGTAGCTATTATATTTTTGATTTGGTTTACAATTGAATTTTCATTGCATTTGGTTTTATGCACATAGATTATAAATCATGGGAAAATAGATATTACTTTTTCCCCGTCGGCGCTACATAATACAATAAAAAATAAAGTTATTAACGAAGTAGTGTATATTTTAAAGTATATTATAATAACGACGTTTTTTATTTGATTTATACATGCATTCCTGTTCTTACGTTTATTCTACTATATAAGTAGGTATGCAGAGATATTATTTATAAAAAGTATTCAAATTCAAAATGCAAATACATTTTTTTCCATTTCAAATGCAAAATACAAAATAGTTTTACCTTTTGTATTTAAAATAACTACTAAATACAAAATACGTATTTTAATAAAATGGTTTATTCTAAGATCCCAGCCAGAAGCTCTAAAGTTACTCAAAAAATAACGGAAAATCGAATAGTTGGAAACTAGGATCACTTCTTTTTGTCTGTCAACATAATATTGCTCTGGAATTTATGGAAGTATTAAGTGCAAATTAATAATAAATACTCGAGTCTGCAGTAGCTTGGAACTGTGGTGTAGGTAGGTACTTCCTATGGTTTTTGAAATTTGGCAAGAATATTACGATTATTTATATATTTCTTTACATTTATAAAGTACGCTACTATTGGCGTTAATACTTACAATAGCACTTGTATGTGGGCAGAGATGTTATGACGACAGAGTTGGTTAGTTTAAAAATAATTTTCAATAAAGGTAGGTAATCTTGTTAATATCATACATTGTAAATCAAATCAAAATGTAAGTGTAGTTTTTTCGGGAGCTTTGACTTCTGTAGATAGGTACTGCCGACGGGAAGTGTTTGTCAACAGGACTCAAAAGGTATTCGGTATTTAGAAAATAAGTACAAAATTTGTTTAAAAAGGTATTTCAAATAAAATACAAAATGCCTTTCTGAAAACCCATTTGAATACAAAATGAAAATAATTCACATCATGACAGTAGATCTCTCTCACACACTATATCTCTCTATGTAGGTATGTCTACTTAAAATGTTCATACAGGTTTGGTGTTTTAAAGTGCTGTTAGGGTGATGTTGATAGATACCTACATAAAAGTAGATATGTGAAGTACTTCCCTTTTGGAGCGTGCGCCGAGAGTTTAACGACCTCTACTGCGTGGACAACTTACTTTGTACTAGGTGAAAAACAAAGTAACAATATACCTACCATCTACTTGATATTTGCAAAAATAATCTTCACGAAGACTTTTGGATGCTATTAACCCAAAAAAATATGTTGAAATTGTATTTTTTTATTTTAATTTTCCAATTTAATGTAACTTACTGTGGAAATACATGATTCTAATGTACATCAGCAGTGGCAGCTCTTGTAGGAAGTCTATCACACAGTAATACTGCGACAGGCCGAGTGCACAGAACGTTATTTGTCCCAATGCTTGAACCTAGACAAAAAAATATTAAATTTCTTCTACCACACGTAATTTATTTTGCTCCACCCAACATTTTTTGAATTTAGATTTTAGAACTTAGCAGAACAATTCATGTGATACACGGGTTGCCCATCAAAAAGATAGGCGTATTTAATATAATATTATTATAGCTGGGATATACCTAACTAAGTATCTATGGGAACCGAAAAAATATTATTTATTTTTGAGATTAGGATGAAAGTTAATCTTATTAACTGACTAAAATTCATGCCACTTCCCTAGCGGGGTGGGCAGAGTGAATCAAGGCTACATAGATTCATCGTAAAAAGATGTTATGGCAAACTAGCTTCTGCCCGCGACCGTTGCTCGCGTGGTACATAGATGAAACATAGCTTATGTATTATATCTAATGTATAAATTATACTTTTGAAAATGTCCTTGAAATGAAAATCCATGCAGTACTTTTTGCGTGTAAAGGGCAACAAACATCTACACATCCATCCATCCATACAAACTTTCGCGTTTATAAAATAAGCAATACATAATGTCACGCCTTTTTCCCATGGGGGTAGGCAGATACTTTTATGAAAAACTTAGTTTATATAAAGTGTTTTTTAGTTATACTAAAAACTAATAAACCGAAACTATGGTTAACATCGACTCGTACCTACTTAAGTCATAATCATTACCGCAGCTTACCTATTTACAGAAAGTATAATGTTCATAAAAAAAAATCATAGCTTGTAGAAAATTACTTGAGTGGAATTTTATAAAATATTATAAAGGTGTGTGAACAAAATGCATGGTAAGTGATAGTTTATCTTAGTATATTTCGTAATATCCACGACGTCACTCATTTTAAGAGCTTTTTATCTTATTATCAAAAGATAAGTTATTTACAATAGTATTAAGAAAGTGTCAGCGTAAAATGTCCCTTCTACCAGTAATAAAATTTACACTTTACCTAATATTACCTAGATTTAATGTGGTAAAAAATATTCAATTCAAATCCTACACTCAAATATTGTACCCAAATATGTACCTAACATAAGTATGTATACATATATTGGGACGACAAAGAAATAAGATTATCAAATATGTATTTTCTTTTTTTTTGGTGGTTGCTTTAACAGTTAATTTAGATTACGCAAAAAAGACAGGTCTATACTAGATATATTACATACTAGCTGTGCTAGCGGTGTCACCCGCGTTTATGGTTAATATTATAAAGACTATTTCCGTCATACATGATTTCTATGTAACTTTAACCATTAATGCTTCGAGTACCGAGAATCCAGACACAATTGATTTTCAATTGTTATGGACCGGATATCGCGACGACCGGGACGTCAAAGGTTAAGGCTGCACACGCGACGGAAGCTTAAAAAATGGAGTAACTTCTCCCGTTTTCCCAACATTTCCCTTCACTACTCTGCTCCTATTGATTGTAGCGTGATGAAAAGTATACCATAACCTGCCCAGGAGTATGAAGAATAATTGTACCAAGTTTCGTTAAAATCCATCGAGTAGTTTTTGTTTCTATAAGGAACATACAGACAGACAGACAGACAGACAAAAATTTTACTGATTGCATTTTTGGCATCAGTATCGATCACTAGTCACCCCCTGATAGTTATTTTGAAAATATATTTCATGTACAGAATTGACCTCTACAGATTTATTATAAGTATAGATTTCAAAGGTAGTTTTACTGGTTGGTTGTTAAAAAAAATTCTTCCTTTATCGTTTGATTCGAAAAGTTTTATCTGAACCACAGAGTAATAATATACTATCTGAACTGAATCTATGTGGGTAACACAAGAAATCTTTAGATAAAACTAACTAAACAGAACATTTTATTTTTTTTAACTCTTCTATGGCAGGGACCAACCCACAGTAACAATTAAATACCTTACTTGATAACATAATATTGTGTGTCTCATTAGTTCAAGGAAGTAATATGGATGGATGATCAATTATAATTTATTATTTTTTCATGTTGAATATCTAAGAAGAAACGAGGACAAAGTGCAGTTTTTAGCGAGACAATAAAAAGTGTTGAGTGGACGACTTTATTCAACGTTGTCTAACGATGCCTTCGACTTTATGCAAAGTAATCTGACCTTTTTAAGTGTCCGAACCTAACCGATTTTGGTCACGGTATCCAAATCTTATCGAATACAGGAGACATGATTCTGCACATACACAGATGCACTCACTAGTTCTTTAGTCTCATAGACCGGTAAGGCGGTAATTCGAGAAGACCCGAGAGACGGCGCCTGATGGCGAAGGACCAATCACCTGACTTCCTGACTCGAGTCACAACTTTTTTGGGCTGAAGTAGTTATTAAGTATTTTTCCTAGTTAGATATTCCATCTTTATCTGTCATAGGCAAAAGGCACTTGTTTAGACGCGTACTATATTTTTATCAACCGTTTTGGATCATGGAAGACATTATTTATCAAAAGGAACTAACTATTTGGGGCTAACGTAGATATAGTTTACATATCAACTTAGATATGAAAAGTAATCTAGTATAATTTTTATATGTAGGTACATGTAACAATATTAAAAGAGAATCATGTATCTTTATCGCAAAAATTCGCGTTGCTTGCTTTTCTAAAGTATATAAGTACATTATTATAGCTTTTATATCTATTTACAATATCGGGGTATTTAATACATATATTACATTAGCGCCAGCATAATCTATTAAGCAGGTATATATAGCATTAGCTGGTTATCAACTTAAATAAAATCTATCGCTTCTCAAATACCAACATCGCGGGAATGTAGCTATAGTAGGAGTACCAAGGAACCTATTCCTTGGTACTTTATATGGGCTTGTTTGTTTGTACTTACTAAAGTAATTACTCCAGCAGAGACCAGAATCTTGTTTGCCGCCATGTCTGTATCCTATCACACACTATGGGATCACTGTGGTGGGTGCGGTCACCCAGCCAGGTGCTGCGAGCCGGACGGCGAGGACTGCTGCGAACACGCTACGCCACAGATACGCGCCGAGACGCTCAGAGATAACGCATCTCCGGCCGCCGCACCCGTACTTACCACAACACTCTTCAGAGAGAGCCGTGATCAATACGATCAATTGATAACATTAAGATAAACATGTGTGTCGCTTCAGTTCTTTTCGATGATAGGAACTTTATGTTTTTTATCTGAATGACAATATTTACTCTCTGGATACCTTTACTTTTCGGTCAGTGAACGAATTTGATACTTAATTACTCCAGCCACGCACATAATTTTTTGGATGGGTGCAAATAATTATATTATGTATTTGCGAGCCTACCATTTATGCTTGTTGATATGCATACATATTTAAGAATGCCTATTACAACTACAAGCGTAACACAAGTAGAAGTACGAGTATACCTACAATAAAACCTAATTAGACATGTTAGTGGCTAAATTATTAATAATAATAATACATATAACAGCGGGTTCCCTATCCCAGTAACAGCGGGTTCCCTATCCCAGTACATCAACCCCAGACGACACTGACTCATTTAATGTACATGGATGATATTAAACTATACAGCAAAGACACATTATCACTGCACAGACTCGCAGATATCACACAAACATTTTCAAACGACATATGCATGGAGTTTGGAATTGACAAATGTAAAACAGTCACGATAAAAAAGGGTAGAATAGAGGAGAACAGCTATGCACTTGAAAACGGGGACATTATTGAGGCTTTAAATGAAAAATGCTCTTATAAATATTTAGGATTTGAACAACTACGACAAATAAATCAGAAACAGGCAAAATTAGATATCATTTCAAAGTTAAGGCACTGGCTCAATATACTTCTCCGATCACAACTGAATTCACGAAATCTCGTTAAAGCTATAAACACATTCGCCATCCCTGTACTAACATACTCTTTCGGCATCATTAATTGGTCTCAAAGCAAACTTAAGCAACTCCAACGTATAATAAACACTACAATGACGTCACACCGCAAACACCATCCACGATCCTGTACCCAAAGACTCACACTAGGGCGAGAGGAAGGCGGGAGAGGCCTCATTGACATTACCAACATGCATAACAAACAAATTACACTTCTTCGCCTTTTTTTTCACAATCGTACTACTCAGTCTAAATTACACAAAGCCATCTCAGAATTAGACACAAAACTTACTCCACTTAACTTAAGTAATACAAATCACCAAAACAATGAAAAAATTATATCTGACCTCAAAAAGAAGACTATATGGAAACAAAAGTCCCTACATGGAAGATACTTCAGTGATGTACACCAGCCTCATGTGGATAAATCCGCAACAAACGCCTGGCTACGGCGAGGAGAACTTTTCCCTGAAACTGAAGCTTTCATGATCGCCATCCAAGACCAAGTAATAGACACCAAAAACTACCAGAAACATATAGTTAAGAATCCTTTAATACAAGATATCTGCAGACGCTGCCACGCCAGTTCAGAAACGATACAACATATCACCGGATCATGTAAATCTATAGCCCAAACAGATTATAAGCATAGGCATGATCAAGTTGCATCAATAATTTAATCCACCAATATTTAGCCCACAAATTCCAGTTTGTCAAGAAAAAAGTACCTTATTACAAATACAAACCCGAGATTATCCTAGAAAATCAAAATCACAAACTCTATTGGGATCGAACTATTATTACTGATAAGACAATTCATTTCAACCGACCAGATATTACCTTACTCGATAAAAAGAACAAAATTGCAACCCTTATACATATAGCAGTATGCAACACCCATAACCTACAATCCACACATCCCGAAAAGATAGCTAAATACAGAGAACTATCCATAGAAATAAAAACACAATGGCAAATCCCTACAGTGAAAATAGTTCCCATAATAGTATCTACAACTGGAGTCATACCAAAGGATTTACACACAGGACTGCGGACACTCGACATACATCCATCCACATACATACTAATTCAGAAAGCTGCTGTTTTAAATACATGCAGAATAGTCCGCAAATTTTTAAGTTTATAGTTATGTAAGTAAAAATATATATATATTATATAATATAATATATAAGTTCAATAAATTGCGCTTGGCCGAGGCCCGTGCTCTTTATTTAATTACCTCAGCAGAGAGACATATCGTTGAAACAAAATAATAATAATACATATAAATAATAAATTAATAAAAAGAAAACTGACTGCCTAACGCCTATGAGCCACAGACAAATTGATTACCTTATGTAAATTAGCGAATGGTAAGTTATTTTTGTTATAATAGGTACCTATGCCCAAAGTTTGTAACATGCCCTCTTTTTATAACTTCATAAATAAAAAATTTGATCAAGAAAAGTATGGATAAAGAAATTAATTGTAAACTGATTTATTCATAAGAGTTTCATTAAAGATACTTTTGCAGAATGACCACTGCTAAGGTCCAAAAAAATCCCTGACCTGTCTGGGATTGCGGACATGATGGTATGTAGGTATGTGTTTAAAATTGATTTGGGTTAGATGGAAAATTGTGAATGTAGTAACAATTAATGGCGCCAAAATAACAAATCCAAACTCAACGCTCAATACACCAATAGTCGCTTTTTACATTAAGCTGGACAAGGAACACAGATGGTCCTTACGTTATTGTTGACCTCCACCCCAACGTGGAAGACTAGTGCGAGTATAACACTTTTCTATATAGGTACATAAGTAAATAATATACAGTATATTTATCACAATAGTGCAATGTAAAATCCGTTAGTATCAATTATGAACAATTGTCGTTTTGCTGCTAATTAAGAGTTGGAACCATATAAACGTTTGTTTTTAAAGAGTGACACATTCGATTGTTTCTCCTTCTAGCTGAAATATCGAGATTGATTAAAAATGAGAAAATATGTGAGTATTACACATTTTTGTTCAGGCATTGGTTAGGGTTACTTACCTGATTGATCACCATAATCGCATAACGCACCTATTGAATGAAAGTGTCATAACGCAAACTGTTTTAACTAAATAGATATATCTACCATACCGGCTTTTTAAGACGTTATTCCTACCAAATTTTTATATTTATATTATGTCGTTTTCAATCTCAGGATGATATTTTAGGTAGATACATAGTAATAGTTATAAGAAATTGATTCACTTACTGTTAACTTGACGTGGTTGTTATTATAATATGCATGTATAGATACTTAGTTACTAAACTTACAGATGCTGATAACTTGTATTTCACATTTCTTGGAAATTGTTACATGCATCAATTCTACTTCTTCAAATTCTTCCGACACGAATAAAGATATGTAAGTAGATACCTATTGTTAATTTAAATTTAAAATATTAATAATCACACCTTATTTACAAATATTTTAAATTTAAAAGTGTACAAAATATACTTCCATGGATGTCAATCACGCTTTACGAAATATTCTCAAAAACGCCTCAAGTAGGTAATTAATGGACGCCCCCAAAGCTCATGGTAGCCCGCGACCAGCGCTTGAAGGAACCGGTATCCGGTATTGATCGTCCACTAAGCGTATGATAATTTGTCCCTTTTTTACGTTCCCATCGAATTGAATAGATAATGTTCTTATTTGGTCTTTGACATTTTAATTCTACGCGGACGAAGTCGATCGGATAAGCTGGTGTTATATGAGTAGTAGCTATGAAACAAGGGGTTTATTCTTATAGCAAACATTATTTAAACCCCAAAATGATATACTTAGCGAAGGTTGTAAAAGTATTTGTACTAGAAGTACTTAGTAAAATAATTATTTTAATGCGTAAAAAACTAATAAATTAATAAACATTTATTCTCAAAGGTACGTAATACATGCAATGGTTTATCAAGTTGGAATTATTACTAATAAAACAGATGATAAGGCTCTTAACGCTACGATGTAAGTTGAAGGCGAAATAAGTTTTATTATATTCATTATTTTTTTAACGAAACTTGAATAGTTTTAACTCACTTGCAGGGGTAATCAAGAAGCGCTTACATTTTTCCATACCAACGGTTCCAATGTGGATCTAAGCAGTATTCCCACCCCCCTGGTAACCAACGTGACGGCCCAGAGCGTAATCCAAGTGGCTCCCAAAGGATTGGGTCAAGAAACTCAAAAACCTCAAATATCATGGTCCGACTTGAAAGATTTAGCTTCTCTACCACAAAGTTCGTCCGCTATAAAATCAGGTATGTGGCATATCTTGCATACCTACATAGGTATATAAAAGTAGACCTTCCTCTAAGTAAAATCAAACACAATATTAATGAAATTTAAGCATAAGACCAAAATGTAGTAGTGTTCTATACTTTTTCTTATTATTTGTGTAAAATATTGATATTTTTATCAACATAAAAGATACTTAGGGACATGATTAGGCCTATTTTTGAATATCGTAGTAGGTCCCTAATTATTATAAACAATGAGGAATGTTCATAGGCATGTAAAATAACTTGCAACTTCGTTACAGTGTTTAAACATACAAATACACTAACTAACTAACTAACTAACTAAACTTCACGCCACTTCCCTAGCGGGGTAGGCAGAGAGAACCGAACACCATATGGCAAGATCCTTACACAAATACACTAGTTTTTGTTTTATTTAAAATACCAAGTAGTTTTGATTTTACAAGCATTCAAAGTACGTAAACGTCAGAATGGCGGGTGTACTTCTCAGATTAGCCTAAACATATTGCCGATATTTGGTACCTTCTGTGTAATTTTACGTACGTCTTCTAAAAATCTGTGTACCTACGTCCATACAAAGATATTTTGAATAATAGGTACACCCGCCATCCTGACGTCAGAACCGCGGGTGTACTGTAAACCCATACATGTAAATTAATAACTGTTGAATTGAATTATGTTATTTCCATCTAGCTTCTGAAATTACTACATTACATGTGATATTTTTTAAAAGTTAGAATGGGTATAGTAAGTTATTCTCAAAAGATATACAAATGCCATCGCGGACATTTTTGTAGACCTATAAAAAAAAAAAAATCCACCATACATTGTTTTCGATGAAAGTTCCCAAACGGCTTGATTTTTTCCGACACCTTTAACACTTATCGTGATATTTCACCAAATTTACACGTAATGTTAACAAATTATACACATAAACTTTTCTCAGGAACCACTCTGTCGATTAATGAAAACCGCATGAAAATACTTATAGAAGTTTTTATATTAACGTTAACATACAGACAGAGTGACGCGACGTAGGACTTTAATTTATAATATGTACTTAGTGATAGGTACATAACGTATCAAACCTTTTAAGTTTTATATAACTCTTAATCATAATTAAGAGTTATCTAGAGATATATGTTTCGTTATTCCAAATACGGAACAGATGTATTAAACCTTTTTATATTTATATGACGTACAGTTTGGATTAGTGGTAGTAAACGCGGCCTTGTAACAAAGGGTCGCGGTTACAAACATAAACATGGATGTTTGTATCGGTTTTTTATTATGTATCCATTTACAAAAAAGAAGTATTTATATATAGGTTAGGTAGTACCTGTAGTAGTAGTAGTAGTAGGTACAAGTCTTGCATAAATAATTCTTTATTTATTTATTATTTACTAGCGACCCGTCCCGCCTTCGGACGGTTTTCTCTACTCTATGCATGTGAGTATATATAAACCGCCCTTCTTGAATTACTTTCTATTGATGAAAATCGTATTAAATTCCGTTGCGTAGTTTAATGGTGTATCCAAACAGGCGCTACGCCACCGAGGCCGTCAAACTAAGATAAGTAAGTACGTATAATCGTAACAAAGAAAAAATTCTAATACCAAAGGTTGTGCACCTCTGGCCTGATTTTATGCTTATACTATGTATCGAGGGACCCGCCCCGGCCTTGCACGGTGAGCATAAAATAATATGCAATTACACAAACCTTATATAATAAACCTTCCTCTTGAATCACTATCTATTGGAGAAAACCGCATCAACACCCCTTGCGTAGTTCAAGAGATCTAAGCAAACAGACAGAAGTGGCGCCTTTTTTTATACTACTTATGTAAATTTTATAACAAGTAAATGCAACCTACAAAACATTTTAATAACATGTAACCTACATAAAAGTATAGCATACTTACGTCAAAATGATCGTCACTACAATAAACCTTGCTTTTTTCTCCAAAAGATTCCTTTGGAACTTCGTATTTTTACGACCATTGGAACGAGAAAAACAACTTTTCCGGCGCATTGGTGGTAGTATTTGTACATTTTGGCACATAACATGATTTTTGAAAGCTAGGATTGGACATATAAAAGAAATTTGATAATTTCTAGGCAAACATAAGGCAACGGTACGGAAGCGCGCGAACGGACTGAGCGGCGATTGTACAATGACGTCACGCGGCCGAGCGCAGGCCAGTGGTAGCGCGCTCACTTTAAAATTTCATACCTTGGAAATAAATTGATGTATCAAAATAATTCTTTCACGTGTATTTTTTAGTTTTAACCAGAGAATACATTAAGATAAAATTGAAAATTAGTGAACATTCTTCATTCTTTATAATTGGAATTCGTAATTCGAGTTTAATGTTACACTATTAACGTCAGGAGGTCCTGTTAGTTATTCGATGACTTAAAAAAAACTTTGATTACAGAAAATGGACAGCAGAGAATTGTACGACGTAGCAATTATAATGAGGCAGACAATATGGAACTTTACGACGATACTCCGCTAGAGGTGGCATACAAGAGATCCGTTGGCGAATTGGGAGTACCGTCTGAGAAGGAGGCATTGGGGAACAAAGCCAGTGTAAAGGTTATGAAGGGCGCGGCCGTTATCCCGCAGGCAGCGGGCGTGCGGTCGATCGCTATACCGCCTTTGCTGACCCTTAACCATAACCTCTCCGATATACCCGTGCCCATCCCCAACACATCTGTCGTTCATTACGCTAAAATTAACACTCTTATTCGTCAGCCCTAAAATTACAATTTGTATCTATTTTTATTGCACTATTTAGACAAAGATATATTGTATGTAAGTACTATAAATAGACAAAGAAAATGTTTAACATAGATTCATAGTTAATATTAGTCTTATTATTTATTGAAGAATTCGTTCGATGTTATCTTTTTATGACAATAACTATAATATGATAACGTATTTCTTCCTTTACTCATACAATTATAATACGCAATTATTTTATTAAGGTCAACTGTCTTCTTGGTTACTATGTGGCATATGCGATTTTTAAAGTCGTTCACAAACTACGCAAATTATATTAAACCAGTAAATAAACATTATACTAATCAATTAAATAAATTAATAAATATTATAGGTGAAGTTAGGTGGGGTATTTGTATGTAAATATGACTGACGACTGGGCCAATTGCAAGCACAGAGAAATGGCCTTCCACCTGACACAGATGGTTACTGGCCACGGCTGTTTTGGCAAATAGGTATTTGTGTCAGGTGACCTTAAGCAGTTTGCCACCACTGCCATATCGGAGTTACGGATACAGCTCAGCAAACCAGAGAGCTGTGTCCGGCATGGTCGGGCAGTCAGTTGTCCGCGGTCATTTAATTAGAGGTGACCTCATACTGCCGGCAGTTGTACAAGCCATGGAAGATATGGACCATTTTAGACAGCATGTGTTGCGTGACACTTAGAGTTTGACAAACAAAACTTCGTAAAACATTAAAATGGGTAATTACACGGAATTTAGATAAGTTAGTAGGCGTAGTCGGCGCCGTGCACAATTCATGGCACGCACCAACCCAGCCTATGTAGCGGGTGATGAATCGGAAGGTCCATCACTAACATTTCTTGCCCAAACGTACAAAACAAAAAAAGTTTGCGATCACTTTGAAAAATCTAAATAGTTTGTGTTGCGGTAGATTATTTATGATTTCTTCTTCTTTTTAGATTCTTTATTTAAAATATAAAATAGAATATAAAACAATAAAACAGTTAAATTGTTTTTTCCATTTAAGAAGGCTTTCAGTCCTAGCTCACGCTCATTCAGAAATCTAATTTAGTCTATTTTAAAGGTTTAAAAATACTTTTTCGCGGAAAGTTGTGATTGAAAAATGTCAAGAGCATTATCAGAAATTTTACGAGCAAAAATAGTACTACTTTTGTGGGAAGAAGGATAGGTACCACAAGAGAAATAGCACGCAGAGTTGCTATATCCCAATCCTGTGTCGTGACCACTTTGCAGAGGTACCACGGGATGGGTACTTTAGCTGAGCGACCCCGCAGTGTTCGCACAACTGTTTTGGCTGCTGCCTAAAAGCGCCATATTAGATCGCTGATAGCCCGTGTATCAACAATCAACGCTACTAAAATAAAAGCAGAAGTTCGGGCCGCCTCTGGGCTTAAAGTTAGCACTCAGACCATTCGGAGTTGCATGCATTAGGCTGGATTACGAGCACGGAGGTCTTGGCGAGCGCCTCTGAATTCCCGTCAATGACGAAGATTACAGTAGGCTAGGCTTCGGCAAAATGAAAAAGATGAAGAAGAAAAATTTTGGCAAAATTGTCTCTTCGTTGACAAATCAGTACTCATCCAGATAACCGACATATCCGTGTCTGGAGAAGACCAAGAGACCGTGAAAGGCAAAGAACTGGCTACTGGAACAGTTCAGCAAGGCGGGAAATCGGTGTCCGCCTTTTGGGATTAAAGGCGTCATGACAGCAGACATGTACAAAGTAGTTGCTATTGATGGAATTGTCAGACCATTTCGAGTAAACCACCAATAGGGATGATGACTGCATTAACAAAACTATAATTCTATTTAGTCCGTCAGTTAGATTATACAAAATACAAGACGCATATTTTTTTTTCGCTTTAACAAGTTAACAAAAAACCACAAAGTTAAAGAACATCAAAGTTTTGGAGTGGGGGCTTTCGACGTCACCTATTAGTAAAAATTTTACGAAAGTGTGACGTCACGCCTAACTTGAATGCATTGTATCTTCGTCAATGTTTGTTTGACAAATAAATAAAAAAAATACGAATTAAATTTTTTTATAATCTAACTGACGAACTAAACAGAATTTTTTAGTCATCTTGCCTATTTGACAACACATCGAGCTCAACCAGTCAATGCTGCTCTAACCTTTTTAATGAACCTACACGAGTGACCCATATTATTAGAAAAATCTATCATAAATTATGTTAACTCAGACCTTAGTGGCCAGCGCCCTGCAGGGGGGGCTCCGAATACTCCTGAGGTATCCCTGCCTGTCGTAGGAGGCGACTAAAAGGGCCTTTGAGGTCGTGGGGGTTAGAGGATGGGTCCTCTGGCCCTCTATCGTCCCCAGAGAAGCCGACTGCAGGTGTTACACCCGGTCCGTCAGGATAGGGTATACAGCTGTCTATGTGGTCGTGAAACACCACCCTAGGTGTTCTGGGGGAGAATATCACTCCCTCGAGATGGGCCGCTAGGCGGCAGCGCGCGCTGCGTAGACTTTTCGAGATGAATCCCGACAGTGGGGATCCCGTTGGTTTTGCGTTAGCGCCCGAAGAACGACAGCCTTGAGGTTTAGTCGGTAGGGTCTCCGGAGATTGCTACCGGTTTCGAGCCCGACTCACCCTTATGGGTCCACCCAGGATTCTATTTGGATGGTGCGTAAATGCATTCCTCAAGTAAAAAATAAAAAAAAAAAGACCTTAGTGGCCAGTTAGCTGTCCTCGAGCACCGGCATGCCCCTTTATCGGTGGATGTTGTTAATCGACCAATCACTGCATTTCGTGTAGAAAAATTTAGACAAAATGTTGTAGACGAAAGCACTCTAATGTTGACGACGTTAATAATGCACTTTCTCACGTACATTGGTTCACGAATAATAACCTTCTTTTAAATGCTAGTAAAACTAAATGTGTTAAGTTCACAATGCCTAATGTTAAGCAATCAAATATTAGTTTAAACATGGGTGATGAACCTATTGAAATAGTATTTCTGGGCATTACGATTAATTTTAAACTGCAATGGGGCCCTCATATTACTGCCCTAACGGAAAGACTTTGTTCCGCAGCATATGCCGTTACAAAAATACGGCAATTGACTGATGTTGGAACGGCAAGATTGGTTTATATTAGCTTCTTTCACAGCGTAACGTCGTACGGCCTTCTGATGTGGGGGTCTGCTGCTGACATTCAAATAACTTTGTATTGTAGAAGCGGGCTATCCGCGCCATGTTCGGCCTTAAACCACGGGATTCGCTTAGGGAGGTATTTAGGGAAGCCAATATATTAACTGTAGCATCTGCTGTATTGAGTATGTACGCAAGAACTTTAATCTCTTTCCAAAAAAATCTGACCATCATAATTTGAATACCAGGAATAAACACAGGCTTGTTGTCGTTCCACATCTTAGTCTTCATAAAATTAGTACCTAATTCTTTTATGGGGCTTAGCATTAAGTTATTTAATAAGTCACCAGATAATGTAATTCAAATGCCCGTTCATACATTCAAATCACATATGAAAACATTTCGTAAGAAAAAGGCCTACTATAGAATTGAAGATTTTTTTAATTAGGAATCTACAATCTGCAATTCTGCACTCGAATTCTTGCATGGTCTACTCTACTATGGTAATGTATTACATTAATCGTATTTGAATTATATAAATTAATAGAAGTAGATATTAAGTAGAATTGTTATTGTTACATGGCGATTGCAAATACACGGCGATTTAAAAGAGTAACTACCGAGTTTCTTGCCGGTTCTTCTCGGTAGAATCAACGTTCCGAACCTGGCGGTGGAATCACCTTTTTGTATTATTATGACTATTCATAAGTGCTTTTGTAGAGCCTACATGAATGAAGATATTTCTATTTCTATTATATATTTTGGTGTCTAACAAGCCGACTTCATGACATGGTTCAGAGGCAAATATGATTTAATTCATATTGGTTCAGAGGCAAATATGATTTAAACACCTTTCTAAAAGATTTTGTAGAAAAGAATAACTTCCGGTTTCTTCTCGGTAGAAGCAACATTCCGAACCGGTTGTAGATTCATATTATTAGTTGATTTTCTTGTTGAATTTACGATTTATAAGTGTTTGTTTCAAACATTTATGAATGAAGAGTATTTTGACTTTGACTTTGACTTAACCGACTTCAAAAAAAGGAGAAGGTTCTTAATTCGACTGAATGTTTTTATTGAATATAAATCTTTTATTAATAAATTGTTGTTTAAGTTTGGTTAAACAGTACTTTTCTCTATGAAATTCCTGTTACAATTACATTATGATTAATTACCTACTCAATTTTTGTTAATAAAAAATAAAAAAACAGTTTAATTTTTTAATTTCAACCAGGGTATTTATATTTAAGTAAAGAAAACAAACAATATTTCTTGATAAAGTTAAATAAAAACAATTATATCAGCTTATGCTAGTAATCACAACTAACACTTTTTTTGATGTGTGGCGCCCCGACGTGTTCCCGGGGTGCCACGGAGAAGTCACTCGATGGAGCCATTTAGGTCGGGCCCGTCGTCCCAGGCCCCCCTCGCTGCGATGCGACGGAACACCCCGGAGTTTTTTTGTATGTAGTTATGTGTATCTAAGCGTCAAATAACGCTAAGTACCTACATTTTTAACATGAACTAAACTACTTGTCCTTGCGAGATAATCAATAATCCTTAATATAAGTATAATAACATTTTTAAACTAAGTTATGTATCGATTAAACCAATGGAAATAAATAGGTACTTAAATGACTAACCAGAATCAGTCTTCTATTTAAATCGATTAAATTAATTGTGCATTCAGTCTTTTGTCGAATGTAATGTAAATCTTGTCGTGTAAGCACATAAAGACTAGATTTCAAAAAGTCAAATGGACTGGGTTGACCCCTAGATTATATTGGCAAAGGTGTGCGTGCCACACTCAAGGAGACGGCGCATGTCTAGACCGCACCGGCAACGAATACTACAGATTTTACAGATCGTCGCTATGAATTTCAATAAACTTTAAGATAATTAAGTTATCTGAACAAGGTTTTTTCACAAATTGGCCAGGTGAATATGGAACTTTAATGGATACAAATTTACAAACCGAGTTTGACGCATGTGCAGATTTCACGCATGCGCCGACACCCTTTAATGATTTGCCTCTCACAAAAGAACAGGTAAATGGCACTAAGCAATACAAGTATGAATAAAAAAGTTGCCTTTAACGTTTAGTACTAGTGAAATAGTAAGTAGGGTATGTCGGTGAAGCGTCGGTAGCAGCGCAACGGAGGCCGCGAGCGCGCCGCGGCAGGATGAGCTCGCCCAAGCTGAACGAGAGATGCCCTAGCAGCATGAGCAATGGCAAAAAGCTGCTCACCAACGACTCCAAAGAAGACTCCTTGGACAATTCTGTAAGTGTTGCAACTACGTACTAGAGAAGTGTATGGCAATTTCAGTTGAACTTATGTTACTAAATTTATTACAAAATTTCCTTTGCTACTTTATAGGGACCTCCTTACGACGTTACAAAGGAAATTTTGTAATAAATTTACAGGTAATATTTAAAATAGGTCCCAACAAAATAGGTAGGTAGTTACCTATTTTAACTTTTAGTCCAGTTAATAATTTTTATAATACAAGTTAAAGACACGAAACAAATAGGATTACAAATGAAGTCTTCTTTGTTTTATTTAATCAGTTTTCTGTAAGACAGTTTTATATTTTAACCAGATAAGGGAGTCTGTGAAATCCGACCGGGCTGGAAAAGGCGAAGAAGATTGGAGAAGACGCACAATCATCGTTGAAAAGAAGAACGGCACTTACGGCTTCACCTTGCAGAGCTACGGAATCCATTACAAAAAGGTAGGTACAACGACCCATTCAATGTGTTACCTATCTAATATCATAAAATATATCCTAATCTAAGCTTCCATTTCGGTTAACAAGAAAAATTCTAAGCAATTCGATGTTTAATATTTTAAGACGATTGGCATACTTACTCATTTAGGTCTCCATTTGCAATGCTGGCTAAATGACCCATCCGATAAGCGAGTGGAAGTAGAACGTAATAAAGCGAAATCTACTACATACCGCATTTAGTGATCTATTTGTTTTATTCACAATTAAATCGCCGCTTAAAATCTATATTCCTATATATATATATAGGTAATGTACTTATATACATTTTGAATTTGTAACTTGTACTAACAAATTCTAAAGTAATAGTGAAATAGATTACAGTTGTATCTCAAATAACTTTTAACTATGTGTGACTCGTCTACCAACTTATACATGGGCGTACGCAGCTTTTGGTCCAGAGAGGGCAATACTATATTATTGACCAGCAGGTACCTTGGCACACGAGTTCCAAGGGGCAGCTGACCGCCGCGCCCTCCATTGCGTACGCCCATGAACTTATACATATGTATATGTATGTATATCCGCTTAAGGGTGGTCGATTTTTTTGTGTTGATATGCTTATGAGCACCCATATGTGTTGTTCCATATATTGGCAAATGCAATAACTGTTCTAGGGGCAGTATACTCTATTGGGATCTTACTTGCTCTAGTTAGAAAACCACAGTAACGATTGATAATATGTTTGTTGATAGGAGCAAGAAATAGAGGTTATCACGTATGTGGACCACGTGGAGGCAGAAGGGCCGGCTGCGCTGGCCGGAATGCGAGAGGGTGACGTCATCCTGGCGATCAATGGTGCCGACGTGGAGCGCGCCGACCACGCGGCCATCGTCGACGCCATCAACCATTGCGACGCCCGTATGCGCATGGTCGTCATCTTCGAAGACTGTGTCCGGAAAGTCGAATTACACCTTAAGTACATAAACTTACAACGAACTATTCAGTCTAAAATGCGCGAATTAGACCAGTTAACCGTCCGCGAAAGACAACTATTTGACTCCAATTGGAAAACTCATAGTTTACCTTCGCAGAAAAAGAAAACTTCTCCAGCAGATGTTATTTCAGATTCTGAAGAGAATAATACAAATGATAGTATAAATAATTCATACTGTCGCCCGACGCTTTCCAGCGAAAATGTCACTGCCGCTAAACCGCCTCAACCTAATGTATTTATGTACCAGTATTTGGATTCTAGGTATGGAGCATGCGTGATACAACCTAATATAAGGACTGGCAGTTTTGTTATCACGGTAGGTTCTCCGCGAAATAGGAGCGAGTGCCATCACTACGTGGTAAAAAATCCCAATGAATGTCATCGGGCCTCTGAGACTTACAAAGTTGCAAACGGGAAACACAATAAAATTCATAGAAACAATCATAGCCACAGTTGCACCCCTTGCATGCCGAACTACAACAACCAGGATGCAAATAGTCTCGAGGCTTACGATTTGGCCAGTCCTTGTTGTGACCCGCATTGTGTACCCAATGCTAGGAAGAAGATACGTCGCAAGAAGGAATGCTCAAAAGAACATAAGAGAAAGGAAAAATGTCAACAAGTGGATAAATCTACTCAAAAACCAGACGGTTGTTCTCACACTCGATCAAAAAAGGTATGTTCCTCCGGTCATTGCTCAAGCCGCTATAGATATTTAACGACAGAATCGACGCAGACCAGCCAATGCAGTTTACAATCTTATGCAACTAGTAACGCAACAGTTCCTTGTGATAATTCGGCTTCTAGTTATAGTACGTCCCTAAGTAGTGATACTCTTTTTTGGGATAATGATAGATCTGAGGCAAAGTCCTCTCCAAAAATACAATACCAAAGTTCTCATCAACACGTCAAGCCTAAATCTTGGGATAATTTGACAACCAAAGCCTTCGGTGGATACGGTTTTGGTTATGGCTATTTAGATACGAGCACGAAGCACTCGAATCGATCGAAGAGCCACGGTAGAAGTCACAGCGGACGTAGCACCCAAAGTCACAGCGACTATCAGCACCACACGCATGAGAAGCATTCCCATCGCCAGAATGCTGCTCATCATTATTCAGTGTACGGTCGAAGCCACAGTCACTGCGCACCCACCAAATCCACGGAGAGTCTAATCGTCGTGCCCAAATATCAGCTTGAGAGCAGTGGCTCGGAGAGTCGTCTGGCTTGTGACTGCGCAGATTCAGTCGAATACTACCGCAGAGTGACTACTTCTAAAAGTCCGGGCGAGGCACATGCCACCGGATATTACTCGCAACATTTTATATATCCGACACATTCGTACAAAAAAAAAGACTCCAATATTAGCTCAGAAATAACAAGGTTATAAATTACACGTCATTTTGTCTATTCAACGCTCAATGTAAGGCCTAAAGGGCGATTAGAACTTTTTTACCCTATGCTATTATTAAATATAGATAAGTAATAGAATCGTATGCTAGGCCCCAATTTTATCGGCTTTATACTTGTTGATTTATAGTTTTTATTAATAAAGAACAAACGAAGAAGGTGTTTTACTTGTATGAACCACATATCTTCCCTTTTTTATAATAATAGATGTTTAAATGATTTATTGGATGATATCATTATTATCCTATGTATTAATTATTTGAATGCCAAGTTTTTTACTATTTTACGCAAAATCGACGACACGAAATTTGGTGAGACCTGTAGGTAAATCTCTGAAACAATTGTAGTGCGATTTAAAATAATATATTAGATACATACATATATCGAATTATCACAATATTACATAGGAAACTTCAGAATGATCTCGTAAAAATTAACATGTTTTGATTATTATTATAATTTAGTATGTACACATTTTGTCAGCTCCGCCGTATTGGGATACAGTTTCCATGTGTCGAGTCGTCGTATCCTAAGGAGAGCTGTGGCGGACCAACTCTAGGATGTTTACGGTGGTTTAGCATTTCGCCAAACCGTGGGCGCCTAATGTAATGGCCTAAACGGTGCATCCTAGGGATTAAGTCGATACACACCGCATCATTAACTAAAAAACTAACTAAACTTCACGCCACTTCCCTAGCGGGGTAGGTAGAGAGAACCGAACGCCATATAGCACGATCCTTACACACCTCACTCGTCTCTTCAACATTCATAATCCTTTTCATACAAGCTCTTCGGTTTTTATGTCATCTTCTTTTAATCAATCTGGTCGTGGTAGGTGAGCCTGGGCCGTCCGCGGCTCCTACATCCTTCCATTTTCGCATTGTATATCTGTTTAGTCAATCTTTCGTCATCCATTCTTTCCACATGTCCGACTACCGGAGCATGCCTCTTCTTACCTTGACTCCGACGCTGTCCGACTCTCTTTCTTACATCATCATTCCGAACGCAGTCTGTGAGCGATACACCGCAGATTTTCCGCAGCGCACGCATCTCGACCGCGTTTATTCTACTGCCATACCCAACTCTTGCTTCCATATGTTAGCGTAGGAATCAGCACTGCATTGTGTATAGCGAGCTGGGCCTTCTGGCTTAAGACTTTGCTGCCTAGAAGTTTTCCTAACGCTCCTTTCACCCTATTCCCTGCATTCACTCTTCTCTCTATATCAGCGGAGTACCTTCCATCTCTACTAAATGCAGATCCTAGATATACAATTTCATCGACCTGTTCCAGCACTACATCGTCAACCGTTATCCTTGTATCCGTTCTGGTTTCATCTCTTCCAAACACCATAATCTTTGTTTTCTTCGCATTCAAATGTAAGCCTCTCTCCTTACAATCATCTTTCAATGTTGTGACTAGTTGCTGCAGATCCGATGCCGACTCTGTTAGAAGTACGGCATCGTCAGCGTCAAGCAGGCAGTTCAGAACCAAGTCACCCATACGCACTCCAACATTCATAGATCTAATCCTCTGGAGACAATGGTCGAGATATAGGATAAACACCGCATCACTTTGCCCTTAAAAGGACGGGTTACACCGACATTCCTAATACATAACGACTCTCTTCCTTCCTTCCACAGCGTTTTCATTGTTGGGGCTCGACTCGAAATCCAGATCCAAACTTTGTTTTTTCTTTTGGGGATACTCCCACGAGCCTTCACCCTCTGCTCGTGGAAACAGAAGGTGGTGTGTCCGACTCGAACCGACTCAAACCCCAACGTGGCCTACTTCTGCGCGGTGCTGGATGAGCCGGTATTCCCCTCTGTCGGTCCCTCTGTTAAGACAGAGGAACACACGGAGAGCCCCTTTTCAGCGGTGCCGCCTTCCGCCCGGCGACCCAAATTGGGAGCGAGGCCCTGTACGCGCAGGAGTGCCAGTGCCTCCCGCGCCCACCGCGACGCGTTTGTCAGTGCGCCCCTGGCTGATAGGGAGGCGGGCAAAGACAACACACAGCTCCTCCTCTTCCTCAGCAATCCAAGTCTGGCCGCAGACAAAACTGCGGCCGGCTGCCTGGACTGGTTAGCAAAACACCAGTCACGGCCCACCTCGGGGTCCCTCTTAGCTTCAGCCCTGGATGGTCCAGTTCAAGAGCTTACTAAGTTCCCCACTCCCCCCACAAACCGAGGACCCCAGTGGGTGGGATCCAGATCCTAACCTAACCTAACATCTCGAGGGCTCCAGTAGTCTGATAATAACACTTTCTTTTGGGTTAACAGAAATGGTACACAATAGTACTCATTTTGTATCTATTTGCAGAAATAAATTATTTCAAATAGATAAGTACAGTATTTAATAGGGTCAGGGCAGTGGTTTGAAGTAATCATTTTATATATTTCGTTATATTTACCTATTTGTTGACATCGGATAAGGACGCACAAAAATTTGGATAAATAGAAAATCTCATGCAGAAGCGATCATTGATAGATGACAGGCATAAAATAATCCTCACTATAAACTTCACTTCCTTGTATGCGAATTAGAAGTGTGGCAAAATCTGCGCGCTATCGTTGAAATTGGGTGGGTGAACTTATATCTGGTTCGGGTTCATCTTAGGTTGCGATTTGTGCGGGTCAGATGGCGGACAGTGCGCCTGCGGCGGCCGCCGGCCCGCAGAGCGTCACCGCGCACCACCGCAGCGCCATGCGTCGAGCCCGCGGCCTGCCCGCATCCGCGCCCGCGCCACACGCGCGCGATCTTGTCTCTTCGCGTTGTCGCGCGCTTCCTGCTAGTATCTTCGTACTTTCCGTATTTTTGCTACTCACGCCGTCATCATGTCAGTCGCAAAACGTAAGAATTTTTAAGATAAATTAAGTAATGTTTTATGTAGTACCTAATAATAAAAAATACTTGACTTATTGTTCAAACTATCATACATTTACATATTTTCAGTTGTATGGCGTGTGCAAAAGCACCGATTTGGAGGACGTATGTTATGCGTGGCCACTGAAATCGCAGAATACATTGATAGACTTTGGTGAAAAATTCACGCACTGCGAATTAGCGGTTGGATTATATAAGCATTCCCTGCAAGGAACCCATATTGTGGTAAGAACATACATATTCATATTCCATTAGAATGAATAATTTAGTAAAAAGCATATCTACTTATAGGTATTCCCAGCATTAAAAGTCGTTCGTATTTCTTTATTAATCCGAGAGTAATTACTTAGGTTTGTTTTCAAAAATCTAATCCCGATATTTAAAAATAACGAGTTCTTACTTCTTTCGTCATAATATTATTATTAATTTATATTTTTTAGCATTGCGAATGAATATAGTACCTTTGTGCTAAGCGATTATAGTAGTACCTACCTACATTTTTATCTACTTATCATGTGACACTACATAACTAATAACTAAATATTTCTTAAATCGGTTATGAGTAATCAACAGACATCTTATTATCATAACTTATGGCCACAAGTGACCCAATTAAGTTTACGGTCGTTTTAGTAATGTTAGAGAGATAAGTTATCTCGCGAAGACAATTCATTCATCAATATGACAAGACCAACTCAGTTTTAAAATAGGAAAAAAATTGTAAAAGGTCTCTGTGCGCGCATGACGTTGTTTTACAATTAAAGACTTTTTATTGTGGGTTAAAAAACCTACAAACTCCACCAATACTATGTAGGCAGATAATGGTGGAGTGCGTGGAATATAGATAGATTGAATTTTTACTATTATTCTGAAAAAAATATTGGTTGAGTTGTTAGCTGGGTAAACGTCTCTCACGTTTACCCAGCTGACAACTCAACCAATATCTATTAAATGTTCGAGATCTACTAAAATAAATAGAGACAAATAAATTATTAGAGTTTTTCCACTATCGAAGGTTAGCTATTTGCTGGGCCTCTTCAGAGCCCAATCGCATAAGTCGCCGACATACGTATCGAACGAGTGACGTATAGAGAGAGGGACTTGTCATGTCGAAAGATAAATTATTATGACACACCATAAATCTAAAACTTTCTGCAAGATAGGGGTTCAAAATACAAATAGGCAATTTAAACAGCTTTAAAAAGCTTTGGAAGATAGATACACACACTCTAACTTCTTGTTATACGATTAAACTTAACGGATTTTTATCGGTCTCTTAACAAGTTTAAGAAGTAAGTATTTAGGTATTTCATGATAGAGTCCGCCCAACAACGCTATTTTGCGAATTACATACATTTTATACGTTTAATTACATATTTATAAAACATAATATGTTTATGTGCACATTAATATAATGTTTAAATATACCTAATTAACCCGGACATACTTAGTGAAAAAATCTAAATATGATAAGTATAGGTATATATAAGTGCTCATAAACCGAATTAGTACTTCTAAATCACTTATTTTTCATCTATCATCTATACTTATAATAAATCTGTAGAGGTCAATTCTGTACATGAAATATATTTTCAAAATAACTATCAGGGGGTGATTAGTGATCGATACTGATGCCAAAAATGCAATTAGTAAAATTTTTGTCTGTCTGTATGTTCCTTATAGAAACAAAAACTACTCGACGGATTTTAACGAAACTTGGTACAATTATTCTTCATACTCCTGGGCAGGTTATAGTATACTTTTCATCACGCTACAATCAATAGGAGCAGAGTAGTAAAGGGAAACGTTGGGAAAACGGGAGAAGTTACTCCATTTTTTAAGCTTCCATCGCGTGTGCAGCCTTAATGGTTAAAGTTACAAAGAAATCATGTATGACGGAAATAGTCTTTATAATATTAACCATAAACGCGGGTGACACCGCTGGCACAGCTAGTAAATAAATAAAATACAGAAGATTAATAATAAATTAGTCTTAACTTTAGTTAGTGCCCGCATACTTATTAGTAGCATACGTAAGCATACGTAACCTAAACACCAACCTAAATTCACAGATATTTAATTAATATAAGTAAGTTAGCATTTATGACGAAATAATGAAGAAACGTCTAAGCTCTAAAACATTGTTATCGGTTGAATAAAAAATAAATTTAACCGATAACTTTTTCTGTCAAGGCTAAAGTTATTCCCTTGGCCTGTTTCGTTGCACAATTTATATTATCGTAAATAGGTCGAAGAATAGTTATTGTGTCAAGGTCAATCAATAACTATAATACCTACAAAATATTAAGATTTTTTTCATTGTACCAGGTGAGACTGCTCAATGAATCTAAAACGGTCCTGTGCAAAATTGGAGGAGAGGAAACTGAAAAAGTAAGAATGAGAAGACAAACTGGTTACAAGCTTAGAGGTCGATATAGGGGACAAACACAATCACAATATCTATCCATAGAAAGGGGCAATGGGAAAGACGATGGTAAAGCAGAAGCGCATTCAGCAGCAGATTCGTCACGCGCAATCGTCAGTAAGTAGTCACTGATGGACATTAGACGTGTTTTCTAAAAATTAAAAAGATGATACAGATGTAAATTATATTTTATATTTACAGCTGGAAATAGCGGTATGGGACAGGCACAAAGTCAAACAGTTTATGACCCAAGCTGCGAGGATTGTAATGGTCGGCATGATCAAGATGGAACTAACTCTATGCGTGGACCAAGCGGGTCAAATAGTGGACACGGACCATACGGTCCGGATCAAAATATTAATTACGCGGACCGAAATGTACCTGCAACGAACCGCATTAGTAATTACCCACAAGACCGATTTTCATCTCATCAGCAACCAAGTGGTACTTTCAACAATATGGGTAGTTACCCGGTTCAACAACCGGGAATGGGCACTAGTAAAGAAACATCACCTCCACAGAATATCGTTAGCCTTCCAGGGGTTACGGGTATTTACCCAAACGGAAACAGTGCGTCAACTAATCAACAATACCCAAGGAATGGAAACGATAAATGGACTAACAGTTTTCAAGGTGGTAATAGTGAATTACCTAATGGAAATGGACAGCCTTCTAATAGTATATATTCAAGACCCTCAATGGGGCCTACAACTAGTGGGCTACCATCTCACCACGATGGATTAATGTCAAGTCCAAGGGGAGTAATACCTGGTCAGGGCACAATTGTACCCGGTCAAGGAGGAATAGCAAATCAGGGGTCAATACTACCATCAATGCAAGGAGTAAACTTACAAGGTAAAGGGGGAGGACTACCGGTCAACAGCGTAGGCCAAACGGGGCAAGGTGGAAACATATTAGGGCCGGGCGGAAATTTACCAAACCAAGGTGGAAACATACCAAGACAAGTGGGGCTAATGCCAGGTCAAAGTGGACCCATCACAAGTCTAAATGGACTCATACCAGGGCAAGGTCGAATCGAACCAGTGCAGGCTGGATTCATGCCAGGACATGTAGGGCTAACAAACCAGGCTGGAAACTTACCCATTCAGGGAGGAGGGTTACTAGGTAATGGTGACAGTTTACAAGGGGGTATGCTACCAGGCCATGGTGGAATACTACCAAGCCAAGGTGGAACTCCACAAAGCCAAGCAGGACTGTTACCGAACCTAGGGGGGCCACTATCAGGCCGCAATGATATAACACCAGGTCAAGGTGGAATTTTAATAGATCAAGGAGGTAAAACAATTCATCGGGGAAACATACCAAGCCAAGGAGGCTCGCAAACAAGCCAAGAGCCAATGCCTCAAATTTTAGGTAGATCGCCAACCAACCAGGGTGGTATTCCTTTATCCCAAGGAGGATTGACAAATTATCCTTTATCAAATGGTAACACTAACATACCAGGGATTTCTAATCAAGGTAATTTAGGTTGGCCAATTTTATCTGATCTGCTACGAGAAAAAGGTGTAGTCTGCTGTTTTGTACCTGATACTCAAAATTCAATGGGATCGGGCAGCAGTATATTCAATCGACCACCATATTCTGGGGGAACTACAGGACAAAGAGGGTCGGGAGTGCCAGGAGTATTAAATAATGGAGCATCTTATAGTCCAGGTACCCACACTCAAAGCAGTTATCCTGGTGCTAGTAGTACTTATCCAGGAATTGGTGGTCCAAATGCCGGTGCGTCGTATTTTCCTTATGGACAAAGCAAAGTGGGTGTACCAGGACAACCAGGCCAGAATGCATATCAGTCTCACAATGGACAATACCCCGGATCAGGACAAAATAATTTACAATACCCAGGAGTGGATCAAACTAATACACAAACCCCTACTGGACCATACACACAACAACACTCAACAGGTCCAAACAATTTACAAACTTCACCCGGACAGCATACGGGTATAGACCAATCCAATATTCAGCCATCTACAGGAACAGGTCAAACGAATGTACAGTATCCATCTGGCTATCCCAATACAGGCCAAAATAATTTACAAACTTCGAATGGGCAATCCCCGGGAGCTGGCCCATCGAATGTACAATATCCTCCTGGGTACACAAGTACAGGGCAGAATAATTTACAATCTCCTTCGGTATACAACCCAGGCAACCAAAATAATTTGCAACCTGGGCAATATCCTGGGTCAGGACAATCTTCAGTTAACCAATATCCGGGCACAGGACAAAACAATGTTCAATCTCCTCCTGGAATATATGCAGGAACAAGTCAAAGTTATCCCGGAACCAGCCACACTAACGCACAATACCCAGGATCCGGTCAAAATAACGCTCAATACCCAGGATCAGGTCAGAACAACGCTCAGTACCCAGGATCAGGTCAAAACAACGGTCAATATCCAGGATTGAGCCAAGGCAATGGTCAATACCCAAATTCGGCTCAAAACACCGGACAATATCCAGGATCTGGCCAAAATACTGGTCAATACCCAGAATCAGGCCCAAGCAACGGTCAATACCCTGGATCTGGCCAAAATACCGGTCAATACCCAGGCTCTAGCTTAAACACCGGTCATTACCCAGGATCTGGCCAATACCCAGAATCTGGCCAAAATACCGGTCAATACCCAGGATCTGGCCAAAACACCGGTCAATACCCAGGATCTGGCCAAAACACCGTTCATTACCCAGGATCGGACCAAAATACGGGTCAATATCCAGGTTCTGGCCAAAATACCGATCAATACCCTGGATTTGGTCAAAATAATGTACAATATCCGGGATCCGGACAAAACAATGGCCAATATCCAGGGACAGGACAAAACAATGGCCAATACCCAGGATTAGGGCAAAACAACGGCCAATACCCAGGAACAGGACAAAACAATGGCCGATACCCAGGAGCAGGACAAAATAATGCTCCATACCTAGGATTAGGGCAAAACAATGGCCAATACCCAGGGACAGGACAAATTAATGGTCCATACCCAGGATCAGGGCAAACTAATGTCCAATATCCCGGATCAGGTCAAAACAATGCCCAATATCCGGGAACAGGCCAGAATAACTATCAACCAGGAGTAAATAGACAACAAGGCAATGGTATCCAACAAGGGTTCGACAGTCAAGGGGTGAGGATATAATTACAAGTATTTCATCTATTTCTTGTGGCGTAAAATATATAGAATTAATAAGACTTACTATTTTGTTTCAGAATCCTATTTATAACACCGAATACACGGGTAAGTATCTATTTTAAGTACAGGGGATTGGGATAATGTACAAGGTTTATAGACGAGTACTTCACGTTTTGTACGATTGTTGATTCTTAAATGTATGAGGTATACATTTTTGTATATATTTTCAATACAAGCAGTCTGGCAGAAGAAAACATACTGCTCCGGATCGTTCCAACTCGAGCAGTCGCGGCCCACCCTGGGGTCTCGCTTGGCTTCAGCCCTTAATATTCAAGGTCCAGGGCTTACTAAGCCCCCTCCGGTACGACAAACCGAGGACCCCGGCGGGAGGGGGAGGACTGCGCCGACCCCAGATAACCTGGGTGAAGGATAGGAGGTTGATGAATCTGGCAGAGACTTTAACGGTTACTTAATAAAATTTCAGTATATATTTGCTATATATACAATAAACGAATTAAAAAGACAAACCATATATATCTAGTCCCAATTTCTCTGGGACTCAATAATATTGTACCATCTGGGTCCCTTGCCTAATGTCGTGAAAGGAGACTAATAGGTAGTGTATCGGATATTGAATTGGTCATTATTGCTCATTTTCTAAAACCCTTTAAATTAGTTCCTTAGAACTATGATATGAGCTATATAAATAAGTAGGTAAGTAGGTATTTAGCTCATATCAACGTATAAACACGTATAAACGATAATACCTAGATATTAAATGTACTAGTAATCAACGGCTTACATTTACGTATCTAACAATCTTTTAATTCATGTATACACAACAGATTTGATCGTAGCATACACTACCTCACTGACGTGGAGAATTTATATTTGATTTATATTGTGTTTGTTCTAGGTGAACCACAAAATGTATTGGACCCCAATTCAATATTATCCACCCTCGATGATTACGACTCTGAAGCTCAAGCAAGTGTTTCACAGGCAGTGAACGGTACCACTGCGTTGGCTACTTCCAAGGGGGGAAATGAAAAAGGCCGAGCTCAAACCCAAGTTGAAGGTACATATACAGGCACCGGGTCATTTTCGGCCAATGCAGAAATAAGTGATGATAATAAAGCAGCTCAAAGTCATGTATCGGGTAGTAAAAAAGGCGCTGCCGGTAGTGCAGAAGGAAGAGGTCGGAAAAATAAATCTCAAGCGTCTGTTAAACTAGGGTCTGAAACTGGCTCCATTCTCACTGATTCACAAAGTAGTGGAGACATGCATTCGTCGAGTTCACAAGTCCAAGGTAGTGTCAAGGGAGGTATGGCAGACGCTCAGGCTAAAGGACCTGGTAGCACTTCCTCTCAAGCACAAATAGGTTTTACGCCATATAAAGATACCGATAAAGAGAAACATGACCTCCTTAAAGCACCATTCGAAGGCGGTGGAACAGCTTCTGCGCAGTCAAGTAGAAGGATGGGTACATCGCAATCGCAATTGCGTGGAACGTTTAAATATGGTATAAATTACAATGGGGCTGCCCAGGCTGGTTCTAGTGTAGACAAAGATGCCGTATTTTCAAATCTACTTCCATTCGACAAAATAGACGTATTCGATGAGAATAATAAAAACATCAATGTTGATGTCAGTACAACAGAAAAACCCGATGATGCAACTATATCATTGACTGAAAACTATGATGAAAACATAACTGAGAAAAACTTAGATACGTTATCGGACAACACTGATAACGAGTTAGCAGGACACGTTCATTCTGATCACCACACAAACAATGAGTCTAAGATGACAATTCAGCCTCCGTCTGTGGATAATACTCCAGTGACCACAGTACCTTCTGCGGTTCCTCCAACAGGAAGTCCACCTGCCGGTACTAGGCGTTCATTCGATAATAATAATTACGGTAGTACAACTACTAACGGCGGCGATTACGAGTATCCTACTGACAAAGAAATAGCTGACGAATATGACATAGACGATGGTTTTGGGTCAGAGGGCGCTGACAATACACCCGTTGAACAAGGTGAATATACTAATTACGATGATATAACAAGAGATACAGAAACAACACACCAATCGTTACAAACCAACCCAAACAAGAAAAGTTACGAAATAAAACAAACGACAGGCGGTAACACTCAACATATTATTTTAGGTTCATTAAATAATCACGACGCAAAAATCATCCAAAAAAATTCTGAGCATCCTGACGTCAAACGTGTCTATCAACCAGGGGAAAGGGTGCCTGGTATGGGTGGATATACCATACCAGCTGGATTCACTGGTAGCGTAAAATCGGTTGCCTCAAAAGAAAATACCTATGTGGTAGGTTCTAAGTATTCCCCATCACAAGCACAAACCGTTAAACTGACACCAGGAACCGGTAAAGTGCAATATGTATACCCAAATAACTACGGGCAAAACATCAACCGCAAAGATTTACGATCTCTCCGCAATTCCAAACCCGATGATAACAGATACGTCTCAGTCTCCAAGTCTGTCACTCGCGACTTGGACAGTGAAAACAATATACGAAAGCAATACTCGCACACATATTATACTAAGTCATCATCTTGCGGATATTTCACATTTACTTGTACTATGGTAAGCAGCGCCGAAGGTAAAAAGAAAGTATGTAAACCCAAGATTCCAACTAATCCGGATGGAACACGTATGAGGTGTTAATTAATAATGTTATTTTTTATTTCCTAAATATTCAAAAAGCTATTATGTCAGCATATTAGGAGTTAAGATTATTTGAATTTAATTTCAAATTTTACCTTCGATTGTGTCAAGTGGAATTAATGGAATGGAATAAACTACAAATATTTGTGTGATATTTTAAATGTAGATAATAATTAGAACCGTGTCTTATAATAAATAATTTTAATTTAATAATAATATTATTACTTATTTTCCTCATACCCTAACATTTATATTATTGACCATCAATAGTCAAGGACGCGTGTCTCATTCATATGTGAGGAATTTAAGTTCAAATCCGTACACACGCGTCTGACATTTGCATCACTAACTCGACGTGCAGGGAAAGCATCGTATAGAAATCGGAATAATCAAATATAGATGCTTAACCATGACTCCCTAAATCTAGGACAATGGTCACCATTTTTAACGTTATAAGTATATAACGGTTAAACAAGTTATATTTATACATACGAAAATGCGTGTGTATCGCACGTGTAGGTAAATTTAAGATTATTGATAGATAGATTGCAAATAATGAAATAATAGTTTTGAAAAATGCTTTGATTTTTGATTTTTTAAATCGGGTGCTCTATGTTGATACACAAATCAAAGCTACAATCAAAGAGGTCGGCTGCAGCTGTAACTCAAGGTAACAAAACACGTTGTAATTTGATACAGTTTATTGGAAATAATTTAAATAGGTACATATTTTTTGAGATAGGTAGTACATATAATAATTTAGTACATAATCATCACATCGACAGGTAAGGTTGATAAACTCTGAAAGTACTATATATTTTTTTCCACTATACATGCAAGAAATATCACAACACCAAATGAAAAACATTTTTTTACGAGATGAAGAACATGAGCTCAAACGCATCTCTTCCATGGTCATAAGCATAGTATTGATCCATAACGAATTGTGCACTTTGTCGTTTGAATAGCCTAACATACAGAATTATAACACAGTCAATCAGGGTAATATTAAATTCAAATTCTCTTTTGAAATTGGTTTCCGTTTTAGATTATTAGTTGCAGGTAGTCTTATGTTAACTCTCAAGTTATCTAGGCTTAGCTTGTTGGCGGAAAAGGAAAACTGACCATCGATATCCTATTTTTGTAATAACAAGAAATTTAATATAATTAGGATATGTACAATAACAACATATTCATAAAGCTTAATAAGTAGTAGACTTTCAAAAGTATGTTGCCTGAGAGTTCTAGAACAAACATTTAGAATCGATCTTCCCCTTATTAAATACATATTCTGACAAGAAGTATTTAAGTCTGAAACATTGCATTAACGCTCTTAACTCTGTACTTCATAATATAATCCAGCTATATATTCAATCGAATTTTTTTTTTGTCAATGCTGATCAAAATGTTTTTTCTTTACATCATGTGAATAATATCCTAAAAACAAATTAAAACCATTCATAATAAACGCAGATGGTGCACCAAAAATCGTGTGAATTTAGAATATAACGTAAGATATTGAGCATTTCACAAGAGATTACGAGAAATGTAATCGATTTATCAAAACTTAATTGTTTATTTAAGCTTATGTCTGTAATTAATATAAGGAAGCTAAACTACAGGAAAAAAATGGTCAAAATTAAATTTAATTTAATTTAACCGATCTTTTACGTTTCTATTGTTTGTAATGTCCATTGTACATAATCACGCACTTGAGCTCCGTTCCGGTAATTCGCATGTCGAATATACCTACTAAAATATATTTCACATAAATTCCAGACTTTATTTAGGTGTGACACACGCTGCTTCATAGTAATTATATTATTATAATTATTATGAAGGTGTGATCTTACAAATTTATTCATAGATTATTATCATTTACTTGGCATATGGCTCAATCATAGCAGATATAACAAATAAATATAAGTACTCGGATTAAGTAATACTGGTAATATAAACTGTAGTATAAGTAAAATTGGAATGTATTTGGGTAACAAGGTATATAGCAAACAAAACAAGACATATCAGGAGATCTGTTCATGCAGGTTTCTGTTTATAATTTAAAAACATTGGGTCGTTCGTAAAAGCTCCACAATAGAATAAAACGACAAAGTTTCATGTGATTATTATAGTCTAACGGGACTTAAAATATTGTAATGTGAATAGTTATGACCAAAGTCACGAAAAATATGATTAAAAACATTAATATTAACATTTATGTTTGTATAAGTCGGGGCTAGTCTCGTGCTTTGAAACCTACAAGACCAGAGTTCGAGTTATGTCGTTATATATGTCATGGCTAGATCATAGGATTGGTCAATTCATGATACAACACGGCCAGGTTGTAATACTCATCAATGGCTAAATAAAAATGTTATGTTTTTAATACGACCGACGAGAACCCATTTCATGTAAGATGAGTTTCGTGACACTTTGTATTTGACGTTAATAATTATGCGCCCATAAGACCCATTAATTATTTTTTCAAATCTATAAACGTTTTAGGGCAGTTAAATCGACTTTTTTATTTATTTGATTATGAATCCTGATTGAAATGAAAATTTGTTAAAACTATAGTAATTAATACTGGTTGTCAAGTGAATAATTATGTCCTATAGTCCATCAAATCTAAGAAGTATCGTTTGACATTCCCCATTTTTCAAACCGAAACAACTTTGTACAAGCGTAACTCACTCAATTTCAATAACGTTTTCGTTTAAACCATGGATTTATGAAGTTATTTTTATTTTATCACAAAATGTACAATTCTTAATCACTACAAATAAATTTAAATCTCTCAAACAAAGTCAAATCACCAATATACGCAACAAATAAGTTTTTTTTACACCTCATTACAAAGTCACGTAGTTAGGTCCTTTATCGTAATGTTGCGACTCCTGAAATTCACTTGTTATACGAATAATAGTTATAATGTCCGAATAATCGAACCTAATAATGACGAGCCGTTTTCAACCCACGCGTCTTTTAGTATATGCAGTAGTAATCCTTGCACAATAGTGAGTTGCCAGAAACAAAAACAAGAAGAAGAAGAATCTTATATTGACCCGACAGTGTCAGATGCTATCTATCGTGGCGATCCACCCACCAACACGCACTGGACCAGCGTGGTGGATTATGGTCCATACCCCCAAAACTTTTTTCCAAACCATGCCAGTACATATAAGCTGTGGAAAAAATTAGGGGAGGCCTTTGCCCAACAGTGGGACAAAACAGGCTAAATAAAAAAAAAAAAAAAAAAAAGAAATAATCTATTAAAATTCGGATATTGTAGTAATCGATTTCTTTGATCCCATCCCTAATCGTCAATTTGTCATAACTGTCAAACGGTACTTCTTAGATTTGATGGACTATAAGCGCGCGCGAGAATCGGAATCAAACCAATAAGGACGTTTTGTTTTGTATGTGTCTTAGTGGACACTTGTTTTAATTAAAGCATGATGTGATAACCGCTTACTATATTTTTTTTACAGTTGAAATCACATACATTCATTCATACATATCATCACGCCCGTAATCCCCAAAGGGGTAGGCAGAGTTAAAGGGGCAACTAGCAGATGAAATCACGCTATCCTTTATATCAATGTTGTCTAATATAGTAATATGTGAGAAAAGTGTTTGTGTTGTAACTGGGTTCGGAACATTTTTTAGGATGAAATGTATGCGTATGAAATATTCCAACTAGGCAAAAAGATGCCCGCCATATCGATTAATCATGTTAAGTGAATAGTAGTGTCAATCTCTATGAGTAAACTTTCCGATTTCCGGAGTATGCAATTCATACTATATATTTTCTAAATTTAATTTAGTAATAAATTTAAGAATAAAATGGATAAATCGTATTTGATTAATTATTGAAGAAAATTTTTTTTTTTTACAATAGCGTATAAAGTTAAATGTGTTTGAAACCAAATATTTTGATTAATTTAAAGTACGATGCATTAAAAGGAGTATTGAAAACTTTCACAGGCATCATCTTTTCTGAAACAGACTATAGTAGTGATTTATATCATTTTAATGTTTATCCATCGACAGGTTAATGTCATTCATCATCACGCGGACAAACATTACGTTCCCTGCTATGTTGTATTTAAAAATAAAGTTTATTTTCTATTAAAATCAAATACTGTTTAAACTATCTGTATATACAGATGAGTATCATTACGACATTAACATACGTAATTCGTTTGAAAGCCATCTGAAAGTTTTAGTCAGACATTTCACATTAATGTAATGGCTAAACGTCGGCGTCATAACATCAAACATAGCCATATCATGAAAAAACTCCCTTTCATCACGTGGCCTCTTCTAGGATTCGGCCATAAACGAGTGCGCTAATAATATAAAATACATTATACTATTAATTTTGTTTCAATTAAAATCTCTGTAAACGTGGATATAGAAAAAAGTCTTAAAATCAATGAAATAACTAAAACTAAAGTTTCTGCAAAGATGCACTGGGTAATTAATCTAAAATGGCAAACATCATTTGTACATCAAAAAACACATTTCTAGTAGGCGTTTTTATTTGTAATCTGATCATTAACCTTGCACGCTTTATTTAGATTTAATTTTAAGCAGTAACTATACGACAGTTGTTCGCATCACTATCTTGCATTTTTAAATAACACCTTTAAAGTATACCTTTAAGCTTTAAAGTATACCTTTAAGCTCTAATGTATATTATTCTAGGCATGTTTAAACTTTGAACCTTTTTAAACTTGGTTAAAATTAAGATACAAAAGAATCATTCACATTAGTTTAATTGGTACTATACTAGGTATTGCGGCAGATGTAAACGAGCGTAAAAGATTTTATGTTACTGATATGTTAAGGGCTGGTTTTTCAACGGCAAATACAAATTTACTTACCGAAAATTTAACAATCTACACTATATTCTAAACAAATAAAAAATATGCGCATTTCCGACCAAATTGACCCGACTATTTATTAGATTAACCAATTTCCAGCATTTTTAAACATCATCATGACTAATGTGCAGGTATTATTAAAATACTATAAAACATAAATCAATAAGAAATATATAAACGGATTTAACATCCGTAAATAATTTATATAGCATAGTTACTGCAGAATATTAAAACAATTAAGCGTTTAATAATCAGAAAAAATCCACATTCCGTTGCCGTAACACTGATATAAATACATCTAGATTTATAATTATACCAAAGGTTGATTTTTCAAAAATCAAATAAAAATTGACCGAGCGATAATCGAATCACAAATTAGTGGATGACTTTCGGTCGTTTATTTAAGACAGGCTAGTAAAATCAGACCTAAAAATATTCAAATAAAGGGAATACTTGCGATTTTCCCCGATTTATTATATCTATAGTAGTTTTCTTCGCTAATATGTGTCTACACTAATTTTATTACAGTTGACTCGTAAGTATGTTATAGCATGACTCATGATGAATACATTTTTTCGAACTGTTTATTTGGCGGTTGAAATACCAAAAGGAAGAAAATTGTTCTATAAAACCACTCCCTTATTCGGAAATGAAGAAAGAAAACAATTTAAAAGTGTGAAATTTTGTTAAAGTAATAGTACAATTAATGTACATATACGCATATAGATTGATTCATGTGAATCAATCATAGTCATATATAGGTATCCGCCTGTATCAAACATAAACAGGAATGTTGATACCCTTTAAAATAAAATACAAAATATTGGTCAAGGCATATGACATATTTCTGCGAATAGAAGCATTGCATATCAAATCCACAATAGTTAAGCATTCCGATGAATTACTAAATAAAATTGCAGTAAAAAAAATCACAACAACCAGATGTATATTTTTACGTAAGTAACTAAGAAGATTACTTGTATGCATCTTAAGCTGACAGAATATCAAAAAGACAGTACATCAAAAAGTATCTTAAACCGACTGGAATATCAACACTCCTATTGGTCTGAATTGGGATTCCTCATAAAATATTAAAACTATGATAGTCCATTTCACTTATGAAGAGTTCCGTGAACTTTGAATTTGACGTTAATAGTTATGCATCCGTATGACAGCTATTCGATGTTTTTTTGCAATTCGATAAAAAGTTAGGGCAGTTAAATCGACTTATTATAATTCCGATTACAATGAAAATTATTTCAAACTATGATTTATTTTTATATTAAGTAACACTGGTATTCTAACGTAAATAATATGCAGATATGTATTAAGCGTACGCGATTGGAAGACTCGGAATTATCCAAATACAAATGTTTTGTTTCTGTTTGCATCATAAGGGACATTTCTTAGTAGTCACTGGGTTCGGAACATTTTTTCGGTTAAAATATACGCTTATGAAATGTCTTTAGTAAAATATCCAAGCTCGACGACAAAATGCCGGTCATATCGATTAATGAAGTGACGTGAATAGTATTGTCAATCTCTATTCCGATTCCCGTAGTATGCAATTCATATGATATTTTTTTAAATTTAATTTAGTAATCAATATAAGAAGAAAATTTATAAATTGTGTTTACATTAATAAATGGAGATGATTAATTATTTTTTACAATAATATTAGAGTATAAAGGTAAATATGTTTGGAACTGAATATTTTGATTAGTAGAAAGTACGAGGCATGAAAAGGAGTATTGACACCTATCACAGGAATCATCTTAGGTGAAACAGACTATAGATAGATGTATTTATCAAGAATGCTTAACTAGAAACAACGCACCTTGGGGCTGAATTACTTTATGTACTATTTTTAGGCTTGTTATATATTTTCAAATCTTTGCTTGTATTGGCCGATCAATTTTCGGAACTATTGGTTTCTAATTGACGATTCTATATTATTTTAAATTTTGTTTTGAAAGTTCAGGGAGAGTTCATAAATATATTAATTTTACAAAAAAATCTTCGGTGATATTGCGATAAAAAAAATATACTGCAATAGCATAGATAACTTTGTCCATGATAAAATACCTACCCTTTTCGAAATTTTCATACAAAAATTACCGTTTTTCTTCACATGACCAACATTATTCGGGTATCTCAATATATATGCTCATGTGTAAACGTTACCGTATGTAAACCGTATGCTATATACATCGCATTATCATTATTAAACGTATTACAATTATATCTTAGAGCTGATAATAGTTCTATAAATAGTTTGAAATATGGAAATCAATCCGATTAATTTATTTATTCTTACAACATGTACATAATTTAAATTTTTGGGTAAATAACTCAAAGAAGGAATAAGCTATAACTATTTTCTAAAAAAATCCATAATTTTGCAGCATTTATAAGCAACACCGATTCTTTAGTTAGACCAACATATTATGTGGACCAACAACAGGCACAACAATGTACACGATTCATACAATACCCAAATCATAAATAATAATGATTAAACTCCACACATGCACATTAAATCTACACCATATAAGCTAACGTAAATATTGGAAAAACACTGAAATATAATTCAACTTTAAAATGAGATCAATGATCAAAGTACAGTTAATTTTAAATATTAAGTACATTTATGAGATTCATCAAAATGGCGAGATGAAAAACATTTCATAAATACTGATGGGTTAAGGAACTTGGATTTAGATGGCTTCATAAAAACAGTGATACGTGTTATTTTTAAATAACTCGATTAATACTTATAATTAGTCTAATGACTTTAATTTTAGCAAATTCCATAGTTATATCTACCTAATAAATATTTAATAAACTACACGAAATAATTTGAGCTCTGATAAAATTCATGTCTATCGTGCAAATTAAATAAAAAATATTTGGTTATGAATTAATAAGAAAAACCAAACTAAAAAAATTGGTCCATATTCACAAGTAGACAAAGTATATACGAGCGTCTAATAAAACAATGCAGTTCATATAAATTGTAATACTCTGCCACCGAAGTCAAGTAACTGTCATTTTTAATGTACGAATTGACCGCATTGAATAATTTTAATTAAAACAGTAACGCTAATAAAGTAGAGACTGGGTCAGTAAGAAGTCAAGGAAATTGCGACGCGGCAACAACGCTTCTGATATCATCATAGCCAGTGACAGGGAATGTTATGGACCTAAAAGTGTCGTATCATATACAAACCACCCTTAAAATGAAAGCTATTAACTGTAGACTAGAAATCGTGTTTTATAAATATATATTTAAGTAAATAACATTTTATATCAGCGGTGGGATAGAATTCCTTGACTTCTTACCTAGCCCATAATGTATTTGTAAAAGAAACTGTTACTCTTTTACTTTAAAGTAACATCGAGCTTTCTAACTGGGGTCGTGAAGAATACACGGAAGTTTACGACATAGTTCTATAAATAATACTAGTACGTGATTGGGAGAATATAAAACTGATTAGGGGGAATAATGTAAGAGGCAACGATGACCTTTATGTGGCGCCTCGAAGCCGCTTGAGGCGCTCCTTCTCCAGCTGGTCGACGGGCGGCTCTCGCTCGAAAGACGTCAACTCCAGACCTGAAACGCATTGTATAATAAAATGAATTTAAACCAGAAGACAATAGAAGAGAGTGGCCATAAATAGAATAAATTAATAATAGAAAGGTAATATTTTACGCATCGAACACTAGCTTAGATATATGTACTACCTACTATCAATTCACATTGGGTTTACATAGTACTAATGTTAATATGTACCATAAGGTTATCCATCATATTATTATAATCAGCACAAAGGATTTAATATACGTCTTTTTAAAATTTTGTTTTTTTCTTCTTTCTAATGGAGTACGCGCAAACGCACCACAAAATGTTGTAATTTCAATTAAATTATGATATGATATGATATGATATGATATATGAAATTAAGTTCTGCGACATGTATTAGGTTTATTATAAAATAAGTGGTCGTTGTAAATCATCCGAATATGACGGTTATAAATGTATCTTCAGCAGTTCAGACAAACAGGTCTGTAGAAAAGTTAAACTGTTACATTATTCAAAAAATCTAAAAGTAGAAGTGTAGAATTAAAAAATATCACCATTTATGTACCTTAGGGCATGGGTTTATTTCAGAAATGTACACAAAAACTATTTTTTGTACTATCTTAACCAGGAATATTCCGGTATGGGTTATTAACATTTATAAAACGGTACTTATCGAATCAAAATAACGATAGGAGAATCATTCGGTAACCGAATCATATAGGTAATACAGTATCGAAATAAAGCAGTAGTAGGTATAACGTGTGCATCGTAAGTTTGAGCGGGATATTCCCATTTTTTCTGTGGCTGCGCTGCGCTAGCTCGGATCGCGGTCTACTATTTTCATCGCGTTTTCGCGTTAATGTTTGCATTGCATATAACGAATAATTCAAAACAAAAAACTTAATTACGTTCATAGTTGAAGAAGCCAGTCTTATAAAAAACGAGCATTATCAGAAAAAGCAAAGGAACATTACAGATTCTTCATTTCAAACGATGGCTCACAGATTTTGTCTCCCTGTCTTACTTGTTCGTAACATTTAAAACCGAAATACATAACGTTATATTTCAGTATTCAATCGGTAACCGATTAATACGGTATACTATTAAATCGGTAAGGCGAACCCTGATCTTAACCAAACTGTTCGGTTTTAAATAGTATCCAAAAACTGACACATTATTGTAGAGGCCTATTGGACGAAAAACATTTATTATTTTTATATAGGTTTTACCTAGGACACTTTAATGTTCGATCTTAATAAGAATAGAGTTGATATTGATCAGTAGATATACCATTCTCAGTGAGCGTAGGCCTGTCGTTGAGGAAACGCCAGACGGGCAGGTGGGGCGCGGGTGGCGCCGCAGCCGGCGGCTCGTCGCTGGGTAAGCGTCGCGCCGCCAGCTGCGTGCTCACGTGCCGGGCCAGCAGCGAACACTTTTCGAAGTTCACTCGGTTACCCGATAGCCTGCAGATACAAGCATTATGTACTGATTCGAGTAACTTCACGGAAATTAGGTGGCAGCTCAATGATTAGGACAAGCGTCTTATATAATGGGTTGATTGGTTTTGTTAATCCACACGTACCTGTGGATTAACCAAATCTAAGTAGGAATTTATACTACTTATTTAATGGTGAGATAGATAAAACCCTCATGTACAGAATAACCATAATCCATTTGTTTCAAGTATGCTACGGTCAAAATAAAGTAAAAGTAACTGTGTCCTCAGTTCAAGATCATATTGAAAAACAAATTAACGAGTTTATGCTGCAAAGACAAACTTACTTAGATGGAGAACCCTGATTGGCGAAGTGAAGATCTCTGCACGTAACAGACAGTAAAGGCACCGCCGTCTCGGTGGGCGCTGCCGCCAGGGCGGCCCTGTACCTACAAACATATATTTTACAATAAACTATCTTGCACAAAAGTATTTTTTTTTTATGGATGTATCTATTATCTATTGTACCTTGCATGATTGCCACTAGGTTCTACGCAAAGTTCTAACTGACGTAGCTGTTGGCCGCAAACGCCAGATGTACGACCCCACTGAAATATACTGTCACATTAAAAAGTTGGTTCCAAAGAAATATTTAAAAATATAGGTACCTATTATTTACTTAAACTTTAATTAAAATTATTTATTATTAAATTTAACAAGCCTTATCTTGTATTACCGTCTTTTTAAGTCTTGTTATGGACGACATATTTAATGCACTAATAATAGCCATAAGAGAATTGAAATTTCCAAGATTAAAACATTCTCTTGCTGTCATCACCCATTGCTCAATTACTCGGGCTCTATATTTGCTTTTCACGCTCTGTAAAAAATTTAATTGATATTTATGTTTTGAAATTTTATATGTATATGTTATTGTACATACTTTAAATATAATAATAATAGCATTATACCTTCAATATGTCAGTTGCAACTAAATAACTGAGCCTATTAAACCAATCAGCATACGCTTCCAGGTTTCTGGTGGACTTTGTTTCAATGTGATGTAAGTTGATTGTGCTCTTTCCGCAGGAGGACGTAGACTGCGCCGGCTGCGCGGGCGCGAACGTCTGCACGAACTCTTCGGGGCCAACGAACGACAACCGGTGCAACTCCACAACAGTCAATTGATTAGCTAACTCCACTGGTGATAATCCAAGCGTTAAAATGTCCCCCTATAATAAAAATTAACATCGCATATTAACTTACCACATTTACACAAATATTCAACTTCTATAAGGATATTGAAAAGAAACCAACTAACAAATTAAACAGAAAGTTAGTGGATTCATAATTATATTAACCATAATAACCTGAGTTAATTGATCCACTGACGAAACTTGAGGTACTTCAACGAGGGTTTCTTCATATTGCTCCAAAGCTGTCAATTTATCGAGCAGTTTTTCAAGCATAGTCGACACTTCTAGTCTCACTGATGACATGTGTTCCGCCGCACACCTGTCAAAACATAATGTTTGTGTATATTTCAAACCTTACCACTGATAACATTAAACAACTAATTAGTTCTCACCTTTGTGTAATACTGCGAACAAGCGCCATGACTCTGTCATCGCGGAAATCATATGGAAACATGCTTGTCCACTGATTTAGTACTCGGACGAGGGCTACCATGTCATTAAGTTCTTTTTCGACTAACTCCTTGACTTCATTTTTTCCCTGTAATTCAATTTTATTATAATATAAGTTTTTATTAATAGAGTAAAGAAAATATGTATAATAAGCTGATCTATAAGGCTGTAAGTGAGAATAAAATTAGTTTTTATTAATATTATGAGACAAAACCTCACAATATGACAGCATATTGAGGAGTTGGCAACACAATATTGTGGTTGCCAAACTTCATCAGCGTTGTTTCATTTTATGGAACGTCATATCGAAAAAAACACAAGGATTTCGATAGGCGTAGCGATTATATGAATTAGTTGCAAAATACTTACAATTTTATCATAATTCTTGAAGTATCTCTTGCATAACTTATTAAGTAATTCATGAGGTTTGACATACAAGCGTGAGCATAGTAGAAAGGTAAACATGAAAGATTTGCTGGCTCCAGGCCGCAGCATGTCAACCAGGGTTTCCAAAGGTGCACTTATAATTTGCCCATCCTTATACTCTATGTCTGATTTATCAGCTGGAGGATTTACATATGGAAGTGTTGACAATGCTTTCACACCAGGCGCTAAGACTGACGCCAACTAGAAGAGAAATTCGTTATAATGAGTATAAAGACCCTTAAGAATACGTAATTGTTAAATAATATAATTTAATATGGTAATATATACCTGAGGTGCATCAACTTTTTGAGTAGCAACGAAGTTGATACCACCATTCATTACAATATGTTTACAAGAAGTCTCTGACATAAATTTGTTTCCTCTCACCATGGAGTAATAATCATCATTCTGAAAGTATAACAAGTATATTTGAAAAAATGCATTAACCAGTGTGAATTTATGTCAAGTGGATAAAAAAATTGTGGAACGGAAGTTCTAAACTGTTTTTTTTATCCAGTATTCAAGCAAATCATGCTTGAACAAACAATTTTAAATAATGGAAAAATATATACACCGTGCTTTTTTTATCGTCTTACATCCGAAGCCCACTTAATATACCCGACATGTAGAACATCTTGGCAGTGTTATTTTTTTTTTTAACAATACAAATAGTATAAGAAAATTATAAAATAATTATTTCAGACTTCATTTTGAAACACCCCGTAACACGCTCGGACGTAAAGTTCATTCACCCGGGAGCCGGCCGCGGCCGAAACCGAATAGTGTAGTAAGACAAATTATTTAGGTACTTATAAGTAACAGGTAAAACAGATTAATCCTTTTCATTTTGCCTTCATACTTTTACGGACTTAGGACCGTCGGAAACATTCTACAATGTTAATTAATCAATTTCATTAGTTATTTTCCAGAAAACGTAGGAAAGGAAGTTGTATCAAATAATTTACCGCGTAAATGGGTTTGTCATTTTCAAATTAAGAAAGTAAATTGTTTCAGGTGTATTAAAAAATTGGAATCTACGTTAATTACAATAATTACCTACCTATTTACAAACCACAAATTTATGTACATGTGTAGGGGCTTTACCTGTATTGAAGTAATTCGAAATATCGTAAGATATCCTCTTCGAGGACAGGCGAATGTCGGGGTCTGCCTCCACCTCGTGCATGAGCTGGGGCACAGGCTGGGGTGCGGAATTGCCCATGGTAAATTAAACGTTGTGTTGCTGCTAAGATGACTTGGAAGCCTGGCACTTGTGGGTTGATAGCATCTCGATTCCGTAACATATCAAGATGTTCGGGCGCAGCGTACAACCTTCTAGCTTCGCTTAAATTATCCCCACTCACTGCGTACAGACGTACTATTTGTTAATACTCCATATTGGAGGTCTGACCAAGTAAACGTAATTTCTGTCACTCATCGTCACACTCACAGTCGCGAAAAATAACAATAACAATAGCGCGTGCGCATATCCGGATTCCTAGAAACGACTGAATTTTTTTCTTGTGTCAAAGGGCAAGTGACGAATGCGTAGGCGGGGCCAAAAGGCTAGCGCGTGATTGGTCATCAGTCCACGTGGACTATTATTGATTGGTGTGAGACATTTATCTTAACCAATAGAGAATACAATAATGGCCGCGTGCGCATCTCGCGCATGCGCTTGGTGTTACTAAATCGTAAACATTGTGTACAGGTTGATTCACAATTATATTGAAATATTTATTTTATTTTGCCGTAGTATAATTTAAAGCGATAAAAAAAAAATAACACTGCCAAGATGTTCTACATGACGGGTATATAAAGTGGGCTTCGGATGTAAGACGATAAAAAAAGCACGGTGTATAGAAAAATTTGCCTGAAGAAAAACTAAAAACGAGTCTAGTAAGGGTTTTGTGACTGGAAGATTTATAAACATGTAATAACAGTTAAACTACTACTGCTCCACCAGAGTCTAACACGTTTATTAAGGCATTACGTAGATATGGCTAGCATTTTAATGTGTCAATGTACTAACACAATAAACATAAGGCGAGACCACAGTGTTTTTTAACATAATGGAAAACGCAATATGGAACGTAAGCCGCATAATTGGCGGCTCATTCCGGAGGGCGAACATTCAATTTACACCGTCTACCACCTTCCTTTCGTTTTACAATCATCCTTTTTAAATATGGCAGCAAGCAAAATGGTAATAAAATACTATATTCATAAATGCGTTTATTACACATAAGGCAGCAACTAGCGCACCTGCTTCGATCTCTCATTTTGTATAGGACATGACACGTTTCTCCTCTAGGTATTAACTCTTGGTGGCATTGTACCTAAATGTAGTTAACTCACAATTTTAAAACCTAAATTATCGGGTATTTAGACGTTAGCGTTATTGTTAATGTAGGTAGAGCAGTGGCATTAGTTCTATCCAATAAAGTTTGATACAACAGAAAGTTTATAGAGGAACTATATTTCAATCTAGGGTGATAAACTGACAGGTATTTAGTAAGAATTTTGACAACAAAGCTTACTTACATCGTAATAGGAAAGTCCAGTGCCATGCAATAATGACGGATCAGGAGGTAGAGGGGCATGATCAGTGGGTGGTGGGGGTACCGGGGCGGGCTCTGTGGGAGCCGGGGGCACTTTCACATTGCAGCCACTACATGAGGCTTCATTCAGTTTACTTGCGTAATAATACATAGCCATTCAATTCCCCAGTGGCAATTATAACTATGGCTTCAAAGGAAGCTACACTGGAAGAGTTCAGTTGAGGAACCCATTCAATAATCTGTTGACAAGTTTAAATTATAATATAAAATAAACATAACACCTTTGAAGAAAAAAAAATATTCAATTGACTAAAACACCCCAAAATTCAATGGTAGATATTTGTAATTTATAAGTTTAATCACTGGAATGAAAACAAAGCTCATATCCAATCTTTTATGAGAAATATTAGGCTCTCTCTGCCTACCCCGCTAGGTAAGTGGCGTGAAGTTTTAATTCTCGTCTTACTTGCATCACACTTAGTTTCTAGTCAGCAATAGGTTGAAGTAAAAGATTGAAACCACTACAGTCTTCTGACATTTCTATGTTAGATAGGGAAACCAAAAAAAATATTAAATCCAAGTTCCTGTAATCATCCCATATCAATAACAGCTAACAGAGGAACTCCCCACCCTTTTACTTTTGGATTTTCCATACTTTTTCAAATCTATTTTCATCTGTGAGGCGTGAGGCCCTTTGCACCGCGAGGCCGTGGGCGGTGGCCCACTCCGCCCACGCATTAAGCCGCCTCACACTCCGGACCCACAATTCTCAAAGGGATAAAAGTCAATTGGAGCAGTTAAGTTGTTATTCTGAAACTAAACTTTTTAAAAAAAAAAACAATTTAGCTAGGTTAAATCAAAGATTGAACAAAAATCATGTCAATTGTTCTGCCAGGACCCAGGGCTAATTTCTTTTTTGTACTCTGGTTTCCTTGCAAAAAATGGCCTAAGGGTGCCTGCTTTTATTAACTTTTTTTAAAACTTACTATGGATATATAAAAGTTTTTACTCTCTCATAATTTATCAATTCCATGATCAAACCCAATGTGATCATAATATACCACTACTTAATGAAGAATTACACAATTAAGAAGATAACATTTTCCAATAGTTCAATAAAATAAGTGTTCATGTGTGCCAACTGAGTAAATCTTTTTTATGCTATAAACATTAATTTAGGGTGTAACTTTATTTAAGGTTTTGTAAAGTTGGGTAGGAATTAAATTAAAACACAAGTTATATAACTATAAAAAATTAGACACATTATGTATATGAAGAATAAATTACAAAAAATAGTGCTAATTTCACTAAATGTGTCAACTATACACATTTAGTGAAATTAGCATTAATATTTTTTGTAAATCATTATCCAGGAGGCTATATTTTATACTGGTAACAAATTCAATGCGAATGAAATCACGAGAAAAGCTAGGTTATAGTCACGGACTAGTAAAAAAGGAGGACCCGAAGCCACTAACTAGTCATTAAAGCTCCTCCAGTGCTCCAACCTAGACACATGACTTATGTTACACATAGACATAAAAAGCGCTCCAAATGACTGATATCCAACCTCTGGTTTCCATAAGTACCTTACACATGCATAAACGTTGCTTAGTACGACAGCGTGGAGTCCTTTTATAATTACAAGTCCGTATTTCTAGTATGGTATATGTATATAAAATACAATAGACATATTCACTTATTCCAACATTTCATTTTTGTAATAATTAATGATGGATACTGTTTTAAATAATAGGTAAAATCAACTCAACAATTAATAAACAATATTTCGCAATGCTTCCAGTGTCACTTAAATAAACATGTACCTATGTTTCAGAACATAACATATTAAGGCTTTAATTATCGACACTATTTAGATAGTACGTACATACTTGTTTAGGATAGTGATTTCGTCGGTTACTACTAAAACCTAATCTATTTGAGAAGAAGCTATTTGTTAGCGTTAAAAAACAACAACGCAGAGACCCGCATAATACTACAGTTCGCTGTAGAACAATTTCTCAAAACCTTTATTCCACTGATAATAATTAAATCGATAAGAAAAAACTAAAAAGTACGATATTTTAATTCAGGTTTAAAGAAGATTTTTCACTTAATAAAATATATCGACAGGCGAATACAGTTTCACGTTGAAAGATGCGATAGGTGAAAGTTGACAGCAATTTAATCATTATCTAACCTTTCCGTAGTTTTACTGCGACCAGGCTGTACACTGATTTTACATAATTTATGAGCAACTGATATTAATACAAAATTTGCATTTATTTATTGTTTAAAAATTATAAATCGTAAACGCAAATAGCGCCAATAGCTACCGTGCTCACCTTTCTTTTTTCTTTTCTAGTGTTGCTTGCCTTGCCTGCCTGCCAAAAATAAATCCATCACAGTGTAACAAGGTAAGGTAACCCTCTAAGAATTGTTTATGGTAGATACATAATAGCTTTTGCTTTTAATAAATCATATTTATTTAATGTACCCATGTAATGATATGTACATAATATTGTATACTTACAGTCATTGTTATTTTTCCATATTATTTTGGGTTTTTGGCAAATCTGTTTTAACAGGCTTGCATACCCCGTCTTTGAAATGGAACGACTAATAACTAAAGATCATTTACTAGTAGGTTTACGTAGTTATTGCTTGAATTAAAATTATTTATAAATTAGAAGGGGAATTTAGGTTTTTATTGACAGTTTTTTAGTGATAGAACTGAATTACATATTCGTATGACAACTTTACACTTACTATATAGTCAGATTCAAAGACTTCCTTTTATCAGATAAGAGAGAAAAACAGGGGCCTTGTTTTGTTTTGGATAACTTGAATTGATCAAGTGGTGGTAGCTAAATGGTAATTATATACACCTCCAATACGAATACGAGATACGAGGGGTGCGGATTCAAACCTGGGCAGATATTTTTTAAATTTAAAAATTTCTATGTCGGCGGTAACCCGGCGAAGGAAAACATTTTGATGAACCCAGAAACCAGCTCATCGAGATAGTAAATAAGGATGTGTGACCATAATCTAAATTATCTGGTTCCCCATCTAAAGGTTACAAATGTGGAATCATATCCCTTTCGATGTAATGCCCCGTTTGTCAAGGTCAATTGGGGTCCGTTTAAAATATGATCTGACAACGTTAAGAAGATGAATTTGGTACTTGAATTAATTTGAGAATCTTTGGTTGACTAAAAGGACTAGTAAAAGAAGAAGGACTCCACGCTGTCATACTATAGCGTGAAGCCCCGTTCATGCATGTGTGAGTGAGATACCTATGGATACCAGATATCTGTCATTTGGAGCACTTATTATGTCAATGTGTGACGTAAATTGCGTGTCAAGTTGGAGTACTTGAGGAGCTTCAACGTCTAGTTAGTGGCGTGGAGTTCTTCTTTTTTACTAGTCCGTGGTTGGAAAACTATAATGTTACAAAAAATTTTAATACGATACAATAAGAACAAAATAAAAGTACCAAATCCTGCACAGTCAGAGATAGAGTAGCCGCATTGTTCTGCCGCACAATGTCTGCCGCGGCTCATTGGTGTACTGTGGTTATTGAATCGCATGCAAATATGGTAAATATTGTCCAGAAAGTTACGATTACAGTAAATAAGCAAACACAAAACAGAAAAAACTAGTAGAAATGGCATGTCACGAAATTATTATCAGAACCGATGAAGCCAAACTCACGCATACGCCACTAATCACATACCTACTAGACTAATTATATGCAATGGGCTGGATTGGCCGTTTATATTGTTATTAACAGTTTATGTTACTAGTCCTACAACAAATACTTTAATCGTTTCGAAAAACAGCTTCATTTTTTCTCTACCCCTAAAAAGTAATTAAGACCTTTCGTAATCCAAGTTTACGCTATCTATGATCGAGAAGAAAACTAGTTCTTAGAGTCAACTAACTTTGTAAAATTAAAAATATATATTTTTGCAGCTTTTGTAAAATTATTATAAATCGTAGACTCAATATAATTCATAACCAATAAGGTTTTACAAAAAACTACGATACCTTCTTTTTCAAAATTAAATAAAAATGATGTCAACATCCCGAATCATTGTAGGGTGTAAATTTGTAGGATCACGACGAGTAATGTAAAAACACGACGATTTTTGGTTGGTTAATGAATTAAAAGTAAAATAAGATTTTATTGAAATAAATTGTGCCTTCTGTGGACTTCAACTTCCGTTGGAATATGTACCTACCTGTCAAGTTTCTGGTAGGTACCAACCATAGATTTAGGATGTACAAAAATTCTAAATCTATGGTACCAACCACATATTATGACATTGGAATTGGAAGATTGATCGAACTTGAAGTGAAGTAAACAATAACAACAAGTCAACAAGCAAATGGTATCCAAGGAACCAAACAATTGAACATATCTCTTTGGAAATTATTGATGATATTATTGTTGACTTCCTCGATAGAGAATATTATTTTATTTATTAACTTATAAATTAATCATGATGTGAAAGAGTTTATGTTAGACGTGATAACATTTTACTTCAGTTCCTAGAAAACTGTTGATTGAGAATGTTTAATTCTAATACAAAACGAAGAAGTGCCTCTACTGCCTTACCTGCTATTGAGACTTTACAAAGGAATGTTCGGAAGACACCCACTTTTTATTTAAGGTAAAGGGATGTTATTGTAGATAATATTGTCGGATACTCTCTGAGCCATGTTAAGGCATTTTGTTAACTTCGTAATAAATTAGATCGTAGAATTCGTAACCCACGTTGCTACAGCAACCGGGCAGGCCAGCGGAGGCTAGGTAGGAGCGAACAAAATTTGTTGCGTTTGTCTCATTCCCGCCACTTTGCTGGCTGCCGTCTTCTCGTACCTGCAGCGCTGGTGCCTACCTCCCAGATATTGCCCTAAGATAACCATCATACTATATCTTCTATCTATCTAAGGTCAGACGGTTTTATATATGAAACAAACTTTGATACAAATGGATGACAATCTATGATTGTTAGCTTAGCTAACTTTGGATGTTTTCTTGTATCTTTAATAACCAATAGTTCTCCATATTTGCTATTATATTTTTACAGGAAGCCTCGAGACATTCCTTTTCATTTGCCGCACAAAAAGTTGCTGGATAAAATTGAATTTGTTAAATCTGAACCAGAACCCTTGGTAAGTATTTGGGATGGTAATTGTGAAATATTTGATATTTTCTTGCAACATTATAATTTTTTTATAAATTTTTGAGATAAAGAAAAATACAGACACTTTTATATTGTCCTTTGATAATTTTGTTTTTAGACTGGATTTAATGAAGCACAAGAAGAGAGATATAGAAATGAGAGAAAAATTACTAAACAACAATTGGAACCTATTAATTTGGAGGGTAAGTAAATATGTAAAGTTATTCATCATTATTCATCAAAACCTTTGTTTGCATACTCAACTCAACTTTAAAGGTACACTACAACAGAGCATATTTTTTTTTATTTAACCTTAGTCTAGTCACAGCTCAGTCTGATCCATCTTGATTTATTAAAGGAGCTCCATGTCTGGATAGCACATTTCCTATGGAACATCTTTCAATGTTTCTGTTTTTTATGGAGATGCAATAATTGTTAACATAACAATTCAAAATAAGGTTTTCATTAAAAAGTACAGCTATGATTGTTATCCTTATTTGTTAGCAAATAATTATTTGTGGACTCAATTTAATTGATCTGATCCAAAACTTATCAAATAAATAACCATGATTCATGAATCATGAATAGATGAATCATGGTTATTTATTTAATAATTTTAACAACATGAAAGGTGTTGATTCATATACTAATTAGCTTAATTTCTATACATAGTTAAGAAGAAAAGACTTAAAATACGTGAATCCAGTAGTATACAGCTACAGGAGGCCCCAACACTGGATCCGCTCAAAGTGAAACCTATTGTTGCCTCTCAGCAAGAGGTAATTGATTATGTCCGGAACAATCCATCATGTGGTTTCTTGTACATGATATATGCAGTCCATCCAGAAAATGTATATTTTACTCCATACTATTTAAAGTAAGTGTTACAATCCTTAGACATCATGGGTTTTTTGTGGTATTATATTTATATTACCTTTATATTTTTTTATGAGAAAAAGGCTGTGCCTTTATCAATATTTTGCAATCAATTCTTTTTGATTGTTTAGAAGTCTTATTTTTCTAATTGGGATAGACAAAATGTCCCTTATCACTGTGTCTATGTAATTCAAGTCATTTATGTATGTTATTTCAGAGTGGTTCCATATGAAGAGCTTGATAAAAAGAATTACTTGACAATAAGCCTTTGCGGAGTGACACACTATACAAATGAAATGGTATTCACTAAACTGCAGGCATGGGAACAAGAATACACCATTTTTGTAAAACTTACAGATGTTAGTTTTAATATTTCATTTTACAAGCTGCCTTGTCATTGTTTTAAACATTCATCATTTATTGAAGTCTTATTATTTCAGATAAAGTTTTTTAAACTGTATAGATATTGGAAGGCATTTTATGTGTGGCGTAAATCAATATTATATAGAAAGTTCAGTAAACTACGCACCAAAATTGCAAAGAATCTTTTTATTCTTACTCCCGTGCTTGGAAAAGCTTTGCTAAGCATTCAAGCCATGTGCTGTGAAATGTATATGAAAAGTTTTGCTGATTTGAGTAAAGATATGGATACAGCATTCTTTTACTTTATTGAAGTGCAGGTAATATTACAATATAGTTCAGCATTAGTTTTTACGAAGAGATTTAGATTACGAATTTTACCACATACTTATATATATTTTACATATCATACGTGGCATGATATGTAAAATATAAGTGTCTGTTACAATGTTAAATGACAGCTTATGAATTCATATACCTAAACTAAACTAATTTCACGTCATTCACCTGCGGGGTAGACTTCGACAACCGAGCGCCGTATTATACCACGATCCTAACACACCTCACTTGAATAAAATTCTTTTTACACGTGCTCTACATTTATAACGCCTCCTAACCAGGTACCATATTCCGGTATGGGTTATTAAACATTTATAAAACGGTACTTATCGAATTAAAATAACTATAGGAGAATCATTCGGTAATCAAATTATATAGGTAATACAGTATCGAAATAAATAATATATAATAATTTAATATTTTATTAATTCCCGTTTTATTCTGTGGCTGCGCTAGCTCGGATCGTGGTCTACTTTTTTCATCTCTTTTTCGCGTTAATGTTTGCATTGCATATAACAATAATTCAAAACAAAAAACTTAATTACGTTCATAGTTGAAGAAGCCAGTCTTATAAAAAACAAGCATTATCAGTAAAAGCAAAGGAACAGTACAGATTCTTCATTTCAAACGATGGCTCACAGATTTTGTCTCCCTCTCACCTAACATCACCTTTTGACTCGCCTATCACAACCAATTCGGTCCTGATAGGTGAGAGGTGCATCCTTCTGCTTTCGCATTAAGTAGTTATTCAATTAACAGTCTAATTAACCACTGCGCGGTTTATTCATACTGAATCCACATGGATTTTGTTTAGGATAATGATGCACTATTCTATCATTGATTTATCTATTTAATAAGAATAATTTTGTAAGAAAAGTCGGAAAACACAAATTATATTTTATTTATTTCAGATGAAACGAGTAGAATACATAAGAGATAAATTAACAGAATACCGGGTTGTCGTTTTAGACATCATAACCCAAGCATGCCACACAGCTCTCTATCAACAAGGCTTCGTTTACGACGATCGTAATATACCACCATTCCAGATAATTAGAGGAAAACCTACTGGAGGCATGTCGTATACAGAGAAAGCCAATAAGAGAAAATATTGTGAAAGACTAGCATGGTATGTAATTTTGTCATATTAATCTTAAATTAAGGACAAGTACTCTATAGTGGTAACAGATCTGTCGAAGAGGGTATTGATTGGACTGCAGATAAGGTTGCCTTATTATTACCTTATTGTTACCCTATTGTTGTAGTGATACCCTATTGTTTTTAACAGTATGTTGTATCACACTGTTAAAAACAATATTTTGTAATAAGTATTATTTATTGTTTTGTGATAAAAGTTTAAGGAGTTCTGTTTGGATCCATAACACCTTCATATCTTAAGGTTCCCTACCTTAGGATTTTAGTAAACATTTTTCTAAAATGACTGCATGTTTAAGTTATCCAATTAAAGGGGCTTGCTGCTCCTTTGACTCTGCCTACCCCTTCTTTGGGGATTACTTTGTCGTAAAGCACTTGTATACCAAAACGGCATGTCCTAACTGGCAACCGAATTAATGTGTATTTAAATAATATAAATGGTCGATTTTATGTTATTGTTCTACCATACTAATAAGTAATAATAAATTTGTATAACATCTTATTTTTTAATTGAGAAGTGTTTAACTTTAATTTCGTTCTAGTTTTATTAAAGTTACTGATTATATGACAAACTACGTGTTGTACCGGCTAACTAAACGATCGAACAGTATGATGGCTGGCATGTTAAGAAAACATGTTGAGTTCACTCCCGAAAGAGCTCTATTAGCTGGTAATGAAGTTGATGAGGTTCTAGAAGTTCTACCCAGGGACACCGATATATGCAAGGTGAGGTTTGTGGAAAGTTAGTGCGAGTAAATGTGTTACTGTCACGACCACATGCACTGGCCTGAATTTTATATCTGATTTTTGGGATATGGCTTTTCTCCTTTTCTCTGCTATAGGATGCATTTTCTCTTTTTGCATCGCTATTAAGACTTTTCTCAGCACGTCACTTGAGTAAATAAGTAGAACAGAGACAAAGCTTCTTAAGAACGTTCAAATTTTTACCTATTTTGGTAGGGTTGTCACAAGAGGTTAAGACAAATTAAACAAAACATTTGTCAAGTATTTATTTTATTATTTAGTACTAGATGTGCCCGCGGTTTCACCTGCGTTTATGTTTAATGTTTTATAGTCTATAGCCTTCCTCCACAAATGAACGCAATACAGAAAACAAATTCAATCCGAACCAGTAGTTCCTGAGATTAGCGCGTTCAACCAAACAAAAAAAAACTCTTCAGCTTTTTATATATTAGTATAGATTACTAACTGTTGTTTCTTTGTATCCTATGTCGGTCTACAATGTCGGTATAATATAGTTATATGCTCAAATTCATCAAAATCGTTTTTGACTTAAAAGCGGAACGTACATACAGACATACATAGATTCGCATTTATAATATTATTAAGGACTAGCTGTGCCAGCGGTGTCACCCGCGTTTATGTTTAATATTATAAAGACTATTTCCGCCATACATGATTTCTATGTAACTTTAATCATTAAGGCTGCAAACGCGAGGGAAGCTTAAAAAATGGAGTAACTTCTCCCGTTTTCCCAACATTTCCCTTCACTACTCTGCTCCTATTGATTGTAGCGTGATGAAAAGTATACTGTAACCTGCCCAGGAGTATGAAGAATAATTGTACCAAGTTTCGTTAAAATCCGTCGAGTAGTTTTTGTTTCTATAAGGAACATACAGACAGACAGACAGACAGACAGACAGACAAAAATTTTACTGATTGCATTTTTGGCATCAGTATCGATCACTAATCACCCCCTGATAGTTATTTTAAAAATATATTTCATGTACAGAATTGACCTCTCTACAGATTTATTATAAGTATAGATGATGGTCTTCTGTTTTATAATAGAATTTTATGATTAATAAGCATTTTAAATATTATATGACAATATTTATTTCAAGATTGAAATATTCACGAAACACGCAGTACAATAAACCCACCATTATTAATTATAAAATACCACCTTTTTACATTAAAATACGGTTTTACGTTTCACGTAAGATAATTCCCGTGATAGGTGTCAATACTCCTTTTCATGCATCGTTCTACCATTCAAAATATTCAGTTTCTAACAGATTTAACTTTATACGCTAACATTATTATAAAAAATAGTTAATAATCTCCATTATTTAAGTAAACACGATTTATCAATTTCCTTCTCAAATTAATTACTAATTTAAGTTTAGTAAAAATAACGCATGAATTGCATACTACGGGAATTGGAAAGTTTACTCATAAAGATTAACACTATACTAACCACATCACATCACATCATTACGATTAATGATGTATGGCGGGCATCTTGTCATCGAGTTATGATATTTTACTGAAGATATTTCATAAGCGCACATTTCAACCGAAAAAATGATTCGAACCCAGTGACAACAAAGAAGTGTCTCCTAAGACACAAACAAAAACAAAACATCCTTATTTGGATGATTCCGACTCTTCCAATCGCGTGCGCTTAAGACATATCTGCATATTATTTACATGAGAATACCAGTATTAATAGATATAAAAATAAATCATAGTTAATTTTCTTTTAATTTTAAACAGGATTCAAAATAAAATAAATAAATAACAAAACAAACAACGTGTGTTGCACTAACCCTGAGATTCTCAACTGGCTGTGCCAGCATAAACCGGTTCTTTCCAATCTCGCCACGTACGCGACAAGTGGCCAGTGGTGACGCACACATGCCCCGCGAGCTTGAGTGCAACCGTTTCCGCGGTTTTATGAAGATTAATCTCTGTACCTTTACTCCTCTGTGTGCACGTACCCGACCTTGTAACCATTTTTTTGAGATTTTTAATGGCTTACCAGTCCGTCTTATTACTTACAATTGATATCTACTGAAATAACTGATTACTTTGCAGTGGGCTCTATTCCAAGTTGACGCATATGTTGTACCAAGCGGCGAGGTAGAGCTGAACCCAAGCCAAAAAGTGATTACAACGTACTTGGAAAAAATAACAAGCTATTGGGATGAATATGTACGGACATTCCACAACTTCTTGAATGAGGAAACTCTCCAAATATTCGTCCAGCCGTCTATAATGGGGAAACAAGTAGAATGGTCTGCAGGCGCTTCACCTAATCTATATTTCTTGATGAATCAGGATAAAACCATGTTGGCAGATATTGCTTTCATTCCTCATTCTATAAATAACGCCTATGAGTGTGTATGGTTATTTTTGACGAGAATGCAAGGGTTTATGGATAATTTCAAAGAAGCCCATGAAATGGATGTTAATATAATCAAGAGAGAAAGAGACGTAAACGAATTTAGAAAGCTTTGTGACAGATTAAATAAACAAATGGAAGCGATAGAGGATGTTGTCAGTTATCAACCCTTGGGCCTTTTATTTTTGTGTTTGAGTCCATTCCAAGAACTTTTCCGACCTCAGCCTAGACGTCTTTTTGAGGTTGTTCTTAATACCACACCAGAGTAAGTAAAATAATGATTAGTTGATAATTTATATATTATATTTTACTTAAAAGTCACAATTATGTTGCGCAAAGTACCGGAAACACACTAAAATACCTTTGCTATTGTATATAGCGTTTGCAGTAATAATTTAAGAAAAAGAGATTTTAAAGTTATATGTAATTTATTGATTTATTTAGCCGTAAATCCAAATAAATAGTATTAAGTATGTAAAAAACAATTCAATTGCAAAAGAAATCGTAAAACTTAAACGAAAAGCGTTGCCAACTCAGAAGATTTAATTCCCTAGATTATTATTAAAATGAAATAAGTGTTACAAAACACGTTCCAATGCCCCCTCCCATCACTGTAACGCACCGTAACGTTTTACAAGACACCTTCCCCCCCCCCCCTCTCCCAAATTGCGTTACGTAATACTTGAACGCCCCCTGTGGTGTGGGAAACGGTTTTGGTGTATTCTAGTTCATTTGATATTGTTGACCTGTTTTTAGACTATCTTCTATTGTAAATTATGGTTGCTTGCAGTATTGGACGCAATTGCATAGATGAGATTCTAGCGGGCATAGAGAACATAAACGATGACATCACGAAGGAACCCGAGACAGCCGGGGAGCTGGTAGCGTTTAATTTCCTAATGGATGGATTGGAACCGCGAGTTCTTTTCTTAGAAGAACGGCTGGAGTACTTACGGGAGATGTACGACCTGATGGGCGAATTCAACATACCGATACCACCCGATGATATGACCGATTACTTAGGTACGCTATCTTTTAGTGACGCTAGCGGATATTGTTACTCCACTACACGAATTTATATGTAAAGGTTTGCTAATTCCTTGGTTTAAAACTTTCTATTTGGTTCAGCCTGGATTAAAAAGGGTTTTGTGCCCCATTGACGCCTACCCTTTCGGGCATGATGATGTATGTATGTATATCTGATCGTTAATTCTTTGGTCGATCAGTCTTCATTTGCATAAGCTTCTACCCCGCTGACCGAATCAAACGCCCGATTATTTCATGATAGGTGCAAATATAATTATGTAAATAGTTAAAAATAAATAATATACATGTTGTACTTACTAATAGAAAACATTATTCGATTCAATTAGCTATTCAGTAGTCTGACGAAGATGTATTTTTCCGTGGCTTTCAGGATTAAGCGTAGCCCTTGGTACGTTGAGGCAGAATGTCGATGCCCGCTTGGAGACGCGGAGCAAGCTGGCTGGCTTGTTTGCCAGCCAAATCGGAAAGGATATAATGGAACTTATGCTTGATGTCAACAAGCTTAGAGATGAAGTTGCGGTAAATATTACTACCCGCACATAAAGATTTATAATATCCTTACTTCAAACTCCTTAAAATGTTTAATAAACTACCACAAAGTATTATAACATTACCCCTACATAAGTTCAAATTATATATTAAATCATTTTTAATGAGTAAGGGTTATTTCAAGATACAAGATTACCTCAATGACAAGGATTTATGGTTAACTTCATAATGAAGTGTTCACCTGCAGTGATATCTACATAGTCTAAGTATATAATAATTAAGTTTACAAATTTGTAAAATTTGGCTTTTAAAAGAGTAACTATCGAGTTTCTTGCCGGTGGTAGTATTATTTCTTATACTTTTTTTTATGTATATTGACTATTTATACTTATAAATAGTCAATATACATAAAAAGAAAAGCTTACATATATAAAAAGAAAAGCTAGCGTCAAGAAAGCACTTGCTTTTCGACTATTGCAGCGTTATACAAATTTCTTACATTTGTTTCTGTTGACTTTGACGTTTGCGTAATTATATTAAACTCTCATTGTTTATTGGACAATAGAAGTCTCTGTCACGATAATACTATCAGTATTGTAACTCGGCCCTATCTTTAAAATAAATTCCTACAGCAGCGCGGTACGTAAATACGCGAAAGGGCTGCCCACCTACAGTATTTAATAACATCTGCCTACTTTGAGTTTCTATCTAGTTTTGTGATTGTGAATATTATATTTATTATTTAAACAAATACATTACATACTTTGTGAATGAAATAGGAATTGTTCAATAAAAATATTACTTTTTGATTAGTAGATTTAATTAAAAAAACATGCTTATGTTTGATTTAAAAGACTTAATAACAAATTAATCTTATAAATTTGCTATCGAAAAATATTATATTGAATATATTATTAAACTTAACAGTATAAAAAATCCGCATTCTAATATAAAGCTTAATAAAAATTGATTTTGGACACATGGACAAGGAGGAGAAAAAGGAATATCTTTTACTTGGCTAAACATACCTGCAGCTACTTTGCAATTGATATGTTTGGTTACTGTTTTACTTGTTTTGTTTTAAGGTTAAACTGTTTTACCAACACACCGTTCCGTTCGTCACTGCGGCACATTTGCGACTGTTGCATGCCGAGCGCATGCCGAGATCCGAGGCGCGTAGGATAGCTCGCGCTTCGTCCGTTTATATGAAGTTACAATACTGATAGATAATATTACCGTGTCTCTGTCCTATCTACGGTTTATATAGCGAGCTAAAAAACTGATGAAAGCCCTAAAATATGTAGCCCTGATTGATTTAAATTAGTACTATATGTCAAGTTTATATGTCAAAATCATAATCCTCCCATTTGCTTCATGTAGTCGGGCAAAGATTTAATCAAAGACGCAGCCTCATCATTCGAAATCTGTATAATTCCGCAGGCAAACTGGTTGTACGACATCAATTCAGACATGGATAAAGTAATGGAAACGCTCGATGATTTAATGGAAAAGCTACAGGCTTGCGCAGCGAGAGACAGGCAAATCCGCGAGTGGCAAAAGATATTCAAGATTCCACCAGCTAGGCTGGAAGCTCTGGACGAGGCTATTAATGATGTTAAACTTAGACAACTACTCTGGAAGTCTTCCAAAGAATGGAATGATAATTTCACGTCTTGGTAAGATTTATGCATATAAATACAGGCATTGTTAAATTTAAATTTATATTTCACACATCTGTATTAACAGTTAACTTTTATATTTAAATAAAAGTTTGTAACCTAACAAATGAGAACTTTATAAGTAGAAAATAACAATCGAATTAAATCACATTGGCGATGTATCAATATAACACAGCGATCCAAAACATACTATCGCTAAAAATTATCTATTAAGATATTGTTTATTTGATCTTTCCAGGTATGAACTACCGTTCAATACATTGGACATGGATGAGATACAAACTACCACCATTAATTTCGGAAAGGTATTCAATCAGCTAGACAAGGGAGTGCCGCCTAATAAGATTGTGCCGAAATGTAAAGAAACAATAGATATAATAAAAGAGAAGGTGCGTTTACTTATCTTTATTAATGTGCACTTGTGGGCGATGATAGCTTATGAGTTAGCTTACTGGTTCCAATTAGTTCACGTTATTGTGGATTTTTCAAATGTACATATGTTCAGATATTCGTATTAGTACGGTTCTGGGCGGTGCGGTAAAACACCGTGCGGAAACCTGCACGCTTAAAACAACTAAGTATGAACTGATTTGTCTAATTTGCTATCTATAGCTTCAACACGCTAAATTATCAATTATAATCTAACTTTAAGCGAAACCCGCGCCCAAGCAGCACAAGAAAGCTGTTTAATAACTGAATAAACGCGTATTTCAACGCCTTAGCCTGTCTACGAAAGCTGCATAAACGCTGTATAAGCGCTTAATCAGCTCTTATACATCTTATTTGGGCCCCAAATCTGTCAGCCTTTGGCTTGGTAAAGGCTGTTTAGCAGCTGGAGAGAGGCTGCCTTAAAGCTGACTATGAGCTGATTTAGACGGTTTAATCTGCTAAACCGTTTTGACCGTAAAATATAGCTTCTACAAATATTTCTTTCGGCTTTAGTCAGTATAATAAACGTAATTAACGAACAGAGCTGACTACACGGCGTTATTCGTAAAGTATTGGTGGTGTAAAGCTTATTGCTTCAAAATTTTCCATAATAACGTTATATTCTAAATGTTTTGTGATACATCTGCTGCCATTAAAACTAGAATGTGAAATAAATAGTTTATTAATTTGTTACGGTAAATAAGTATTTTATGTATGTAATAAACGTACTTATGCGCACAACAGTTTACTGTAAAAGTGTATATGTATTTTGCTTAGATTTTTTACGCGCTCGCTGAATTAGAGCTTTAAAAGATTTTTATATTTATATTAAAAGATATATGTAGTTACGTAGCACATTTTTAGTTTTTGATATAAATATTTTATTTGTATAATCATGTCATTTACGCAATATCTAGAAATAGAGTTCACTATTTACATTTAGATTTTGCTATTTCAGTAGTGAATAATCTATTTCAGTTCACCAATAAAGTTACAAAATTATATATTAAAAGGCGACCATTTCTAAAAAGGTGTTTGCGTTTAAAATAAACCACTATACAGTTAAATGCTGACAATATTATTAAAGTCGCCCATTATAGGGGTAGACTAAGCTTATATACAGACGATAAAATATCCACTGACGCAAAAAGTATAAAAGCTATTAAGCATTACTACATTATTAAATGTATTTTATAACACTTATTATTCAGTAAATCATATTAGCAATATATAAGTGAAGGATCATACAACTATAAAGCCGTTTGCGTTATGTGATACTCTTGTACAGAACATAGAGCTATAAAAGAAGTCAATGCCACGCGCTGTCAGCTATAGTTAAGCATTAGACTTCAAAGTCAGTCAAAAGCATCAAACATAGCTAAACTCTGGAGTACAGTGTTAACGAATGATACAATAAAGATAGAAGCAATATTTTAACTACTCTTCAGCTGTTAATCAGCAATGTGTATTAAAGTGTATAAAACAGCTTTTATGCATAGTAGAGTACCCTCACTCTTCTATACGTCTACCATGTGGAGTTAGTTAGTAAATAAACTTATAATTTATCAGTTATTCAGCTTGTGTGCTGCTTGGGCGCCTAGGCTCATATAGAATGAATGTTATGTGTATTCATTATATACTGTAAATGCTTATGTTTTTATTGTGTGCGCAGATCCCCGTGATGTCGTATCTGCGCAACCCGTCGCTGAAGCCGCGGCACTGGGTGAAGATCGAGGAGATCCTGCACACGCGCTTCACGCCCGACCTGGTGCTGACACTGCAGGTGCTGGAGGAGCTGCACGCGTTCCAGCACGCCGAGGAGCTAATGGAGGTGGCGGGCCAGGCCAGCTCCGAGGCCGGCCTGGAGGCTCTGCTCAAAAAAGTCAGTAATATAATAGAAAAAAATGAATTCAAGCTAGAACTTTACCTGTTATATCCTTAACACATTCAATGCAATGATTCGCCTGGAGTATTTACCTAAATCTTATTTAAGTGCCGATTGTTGAAGAGTTCAATTTCTTTCGCTAAAATGTAGGCGTCATCCGGGAAGAAACTATTAAAATCGAAGTGGCTGTCAATGTGTAAAGGGCAACCACAGTTAGGTAGGTTTTGTTGGCAGACTATGGTGGTATTGTTAATAAGGGAATATGGAATAGAATAGAACAATTTTTTTCCATGTTGGTAATTGGACTGGGACTTTTTCACAATTTCCCATCTAATCCAGCCCAGTTTTATATTTGGCTGTATCTACCCCTTCGAGAAATACGCGCGTAATGTTATGTATGTAAAATGATACAGAAAAACGACCGATGTTCTGCTGATAAAATAAAAATAAAAACTAGTTTAACTGGTCTAACAGCCGCCATAACATCGCGCCCGCCATCCCCGAAGGGGTACGCTGTGTGCAAGTGACAGCAAAACCCTTCAACCACAATCAGCAAAAATAAAACCTGGCCGGGTTAGATGGAACTGGTCTCAGGGCTAGTTTATAACAATTTTTCTAAAATAAGGATCTCAGAGCTTCTTTATCCCGCAGTCCTTCCTGCTATTGTGTAGATGTTAAATAAAGATTGATTATAACAATTTTAAAAATAATACCCCCATACTGGTCGTTGAATCAAAAATAAAGGTCTACATATGTTCCTTGCCTAAAATGCGACCTTATAAGCGATGAGCTAGCTCCTTTTCGCTATATTTTCACAATTTTAAATCAAACATTGTAAAATTTTTGCCTAAATAAACTTGCTGCTGCTTTGACTCCACCTACATTTTTGGGAATCACGGGCATGTTGATGACTTTTGACTGGCTCGATGGCGCATTCAGTAGTGATCCTGCCCCATGCGCCAAGAGTTGTGGGTTCGATTCCCACCTAGTGTACAAATATTAGTGTGATGAATACTTATGTTTGTTCTGTGTCTGAGTGTTAATATTCAGTATTTAAGTAGGTATATATTTATCCTTGGCCCTACCAATCGAACTTACAACTCCTGACGCATGGGGGCAAGGTCACTACGGAATGCGCTATCGAGCTAGTCAAGAAAAGTTTCCGTGTAGGTGGAGGAGATGTGGGCAGCCCTGGAGTTCCCAGTGCTGCTGCACAAGGACGCGCGCGACGTGTACGTGCTGGGCGGCCTGGAGGAGGTGCAGGCGGCGCTCGACGAGAGCAACATCCACATAGGCACCATCCTCAGCTCGCGCAGCTGCGGGCCCATTAAGAGCCGCGTCGAGGAGTGGGCCAAGAACTTGGAGCTCTTCGCCAAGACACTGGTTAGGGATACTTTTGATTTACAAGTAGGCTGATGTCTTGCGATACGTGGTACAGTTCGGTACTGTGCTTTCTCTAAATAATTACGTTGCCTCGCCGTTCCGCCCCGCCGGTTTTGTGCTGAGACCTTCCAACACTTATTCAATGAATTAAGTAATGGAAAAGCGTGAACGCCTTTACCCACATTTATAAACATGTGATGTGTATGTAACAATTTAAGAACGCGGTCAGTATTGTCTCCAATTACCTCACGCGTAATAAGCTAACAATCAATGTGAGGTTTTGTAATAAAAAAATTTAGGTATTAGGGATAATTTAGCTTTGTTGCGTTTGATCGCTTTCAAAATAAATTCGCTTGTTTCCATTATTGTTTACGATTATGTTTTCTAACTCTTATCACACATATATCTTCTAATTTTATTACTCCAAAAAACTTATTTTTTTATAGAAGTGGCTCTGATTAGTAGAAGCATGTCTGGTCAGTCACATACATTTTAGATTTCGTATAGACTTGACACAGACAGTTGTCGCTACAGGCATAATTTAGACTGATTGAGAGATAAAACCGAATAAAAATGTTATTTTTTAACTTTTAAAAAATGCTTTTTTCGTAAAATAAGTTATTTACGTCATTTCTTAGATAATTTATTAAATTTAGGTGAAAAACATGTTAATAAAATATTTTCTTCAGAAGCAAACCAAAATAATATTTGTTTTAAAACCATGAATTTTACACAGATGGCGTATTATTACTAAGGAACAACTAACCTGTGCTTGTAGCGTCATCTTGTATTAATCCTGACAAACAGACTAAAATTTGCTGTAGTTCCAATTACTCACCACTGTCGCTGTTTTTGCGCGAGTTATAGCAGTAACTTTTCAAGTATGGGCAGTGACCCCTCTGTTGTACGTAGTATATTATTACTCTGTGGTAGTAGGTAATTTTTTTGCCCTCACTTACAGGAAGAATGGTACGCTTGCCAACAAACCTGGATATATTTGGAAGTTATATTTTCGGCTCCGGATATTCAAAGGCAACTGCCCAATGAGACCAGACTCTTCACCATGGTCGACAAGTCGTGGAAGGATATCATGCGCAAGTTGGCAAAGGTTCGCTCATTTAATTCCAATCGGTTTTATTTAACTTGACTTGTTTATTTATTTATTTGGGTCAAATTTAGTAATTAAAATTTTACCCCCTTGCAATTTACAGATTGATCTGAACACTTTTATAGTCCGGTTGCTCTGAGAATGTAATCCTAACAGGTCGTGATCGAATGGGCGATGTAACTTTGAACTGGCGAACAATTTATAGCAAAGTTTAAATGTAATTTATTTACCCTATAAACGAATGATAACATTAAAAACTGAATAATTTTTATATTAAACGTTATAAATTTATTTAATATAAAAAATAGTTTTGGCCTACATTTATTGTTAAACAAATACAATCGTTTTTAAAATCCAACTGCGCTATTTCAAGGTTATGTCAATTGTTTGTCGTTGTAGTATTGCCTTAACAAGAGTTTCAAATATAATTGTTGTGATATTATACTTAGTCCATCAAATCTAAGAAGTACCGTTTGACAGATATGACAAATTGACGATTAGGGATGGGATCAAAGAAATCGATTACTACAAAATCCGAATTTTAATAAAATATTTCTTAGTACATATTTTTTACTAATCGATTACAGTTTTTTAGATTTATATAAAATATGTTAGCTATTGTAAAAGGCCATATATTGGTATGATTATCATAGATTTTACTAGTAACCTTACGATATACCAAAAAAATCTTAGGGTTTACTGAAGTTCGAAGTTTTACAGTAGGTAATATAAAAACAAACTAAATATGCGGATTGTGTAGGTATAAGTACATTTACACAGATGCTGCTTCGCGTTCTGATAGGAACCTATACAAGTGTTTTAGGGGAAATAAATAAAAAAAATATGTTATTAAATAAAATGTTATTCACCTAAAATGTTAATCATTAATTGATCATCCATTAATTTTGTAACTAATGACTCTTGGTGCATTGGATTACAGTCGATAGATAGCATCTGACACTGTCAGGTAAACATAGGATTCTTTTTCTTCTTGTTTTCGTTTCTGGCAACTCACTCGTGTTCAAGGATTACTACTGCATACTAAAAGACGCCTCGGTTGAAAACGGCTCGTCATTATTAAGTTCGATTATTCCGACATTATAACGATTATTCGTATAAAAAGTGAATTTCAGGAGTCGCAACACTACGATAAAGGACCTAACTACGTGACTTTGAAATGAGGTATAAATAAAACTTATTTGTTGCGTATATTAGTGATTTTACTTTGTTTGAAAGATTTAAATTTATTTGTAGTGATTAAGAATTGTACATTTTGTGATAAAATAAAAACAACTTCATAAATCCATGGTTTAACGGAAAAGGTTATTAAAATTGAGTGAGTTACGTTTGTACAAAGTTGTTTCGGTTTGAAAAATGTCAAATGTCAAACGGTACTTCTTAGATTTGATGGAGTATAGTGAGACGAGGATAAGCCTGTCTGCAAACACAGGTGCACTCTCTGTTCCTTCGCTCTCATAGTCCGGTGAGACCTAACCCGGGATTCAAAGCTGGAACCTCTTGGTCCTTAGGCGGCGCATGCTAGCTAGCGACTCGTGCCGGATCCAGCGGTGCGGATCCGCAATCCGTTAAAATCGAGAAACTTAATTGCACGAAAACGCCACAACACTTTATGTCGCTGCTTTATTGCCTGGGCTTGAGTTGGTGCAAGACGTGTTGTGCTCTAGTCAAGGATGTTTATAAACGTATTTAATGTTCATCCGTTCACCTAGTATCCATAGGACAAGTTTATAGCTTAGTTTGGAATTAGGGAATTGGTGTGTCAATCTGGATAATTTATTATTATTATTGTTAAGATTAATTATTATTGTTTCGCATCTCGGCTTTTCACCGGTATTATTATTATAATTACTTATTATTTATTATTATTTCTGACTTTTCCATTTCTCGGGACTATAGAGTCCCGGACTTTTGGGAGGCGTGCGTGGGGCCGAAGCCAACACGTAGAGGCCCTTTAAAGTCATGTATGATTTTAATGTAATGTGACACCAACCGACGATTATCCCTGTATACACTATTAAATGCAGCCAAGGACAACCCCCCGTCAGTGCAGGACTATGGAATGGAGTGGAAGAACAAAGAATCTGGGCTATTAGGATGAGGTGCTAGTGGGTAACCGGGACTATGGGAAGGACTATGGCACCTGTCCGATCTATGTTTAAAAACACGAATGAAATGGGCAGGTGGTGACTCGCCATCTCACTGTCATGGGCCCCCCATTGGTCGCACACACAAGGCACGAAGCAGGAGCGACGGTGGGCAACATTGTGTGAGCGGCTCAGGGTGTGGAGAGGTGTGCACCGCTTTCTACCCAGTGGCTTACGCCACTGTGCCAACTCGCGACTTAGGCATGTTTCACTTCCACCCTGCGAGCATATAGCTCTGACGCCCCACTCTGGACGGCCGGCTAAGGCAAGCCAGAGGTGAGAGTCCTGCGGCCCCTGTGGGGTCCACTCCCACCGGCCAACTAAGGCAAGCGGAGAGAGGGGCCTGGTCGACTCTCAGGGGCACGGGTCCCAAAGGGTGTCAATCCCATTCAGCCCGCCACAAGCTGCCCTGGGGAGACTGGTTGCACTGGTAGAGAGTCGCTGCCTTTCATGGTGCGAAAATCAGCGACTCTCACCAGGGGGCGGTGGAGTCGTCACATCCCTACGCCTTTATTATTATTATTATTAGTAAAATGTCTGACCTAGGAACAGCAGGGTTAGAAGTAAAGTTAGAACTTTGTGTGAAACAGAAGAAACCAGATTAGATGTAAAAATAACTTTTGACGATGCAGTATTCAAACAGGTGAATGAAATTGTATATCTAGGGAGAGCATTTAGCAGGGGTGGAAGTTACTGGAATAAGGTGAATGGAGTGTTAGGAGAACTTAATATTTGAGCTAGAAGTTACAGCTCGGCTGCTAGCTCGCCCTGTCTGACGCCAATATTGACGTCAAACCAGGGCGACAGGCTGCCCTCTACTTGCATACATGCCGTACAGTCCACGACGAAATGAATGCAGATATATTCAAAGAATGGTTCCAAGATGTGTTGCTGCCTGGCCAGCCAGAGCCTTCCGTGATATTGATGGATAACGCCTCTTATTATTCGGTGCAAATAAATAAAGCGCTTACCCAAACCAATAGAAAAAAAGAATTGGTGGCTTGGCTGCAAAGCAACGGCATTGACGCAAATATGGGGATGCTAAAAGCAGAACAAATCAAATTAGTTAATGACCATAAGCCGGCAAATGTGCGATTGTATGTATTTGATATGTAAATACATGTAAACATTTAAAGTTGCGAAACTTATGTTCCAATTGTTGCGTCTGTCACCTTAAGACGCGACACTATAAATACGCTACGCTAAGCTATATTAAACTCCTTTCTTTATATGCATGATTTTATAAGCTTGGTCTTGAATCTTACCACATGACTTCTATACTTAAGATACACTTAAAACTTTTGTTATCATACATATTTGGAATGATTCTAGTTTTTTATAAACTCACCGAAGGCCTAAAAAAACTTAGTCAAAACTTATAACCTATTCCAAGCCAAAAATAATATGATTCGACAGGTGCCGTTGGCGATGCCGGCCGCCACGCAACCGAAGCTCTACGAAGAATTCGTGCGGAATAACGAGATGCTGGATCAGATTATGAAGTGCCTCGAGGCGTATCTGGAGACGAAGCGAGTGGCCTTCCCCAGATTTTTCTTCTTGTCCAACGATGAGCTGTTGGAGATTTTGGCGCAGGTCATTAAACTATCACTATCAACGTTCATATAATGTGATGTAGATTACGAATCTATTATAAGTGTGCATAGGTTTTATTTGCATTTGTAAGCTAATTTATTATTGATGTTTCCAGACCCGCAACCCTCATGCTGTACAGCCTCATCTCCGAAAATGCTTTGACGCAATCGCGAAACTCGAGTTTGGGGTCAAATTGCCTGAAAGCGAGATGGAGATAACAGAAGATGGAACTCTAGTTGAAAGGGAGATGTCATTTAACACCAGAGATATGCTGCAAGCCAAACTGGCAAAGACTGCCAAGCCGGAGGATCTAACTACGGATATAATTGCAATGCTGTCGCCTGAAGGAGAAAGGGTTAACTTAGGAAAGGTATGTTTCACCGGAGAAGCTGCCACATAGTTCCGGTAGTGGGGATACCGGCTCCTCCGGAACTGCGCCTCGGGAGGGCATATTGGGTTTTATAAAAAAAGGGAAAGGTATGTTTGCCAACTGATATTGCTCTCATTATGCATTTTCTAGCCTCTAGGATACTATGTACGTGTATAGGTAGAAATAATGGACTGAGAATCGCATCCATCATATTATGTAGAATACACAAAAATACCTTATTACCTTGCTAGACAATGAATTGAGAAATTAAAAAAAATTCTCCATGGCAGGGTCTGAAAGCACGAGGCAACGTAGAAGACTGGCTGGGCAAGGTCGAAGAGGCAATGTTCGCGTCTGTGAAGCGATCAATGAAGTTCGCGCTGCGAGATTTTATGTGTCGCCCTCGTGTGGAGTGGGTCCAGTTACACCCTAACCAGGTAAAGTATACATGGTTTGTCATATTTCAATAATATAATCAATCTCGAATTCATTAGATACTTTATTGATGTTATATATATCGACTCCCTTTATTTACTCTCAATATGTTCATATGACTACACACAGAAACTTAGCTTGAATGAGATGAAATCAGAACGGATACAAGGATAACGGTGGATGAACGGTGGTGCTGGAACAGGTGAATGAAATTGTAGTAAAGTCTTAAGCCAGAACGCCAACATATCCAACGCTAACATATGTAAGCGAGAGTTGGGTATGGCAGAAAGAGCATGAAAGTAGAACAAACGCGGTTGATATGCGTGCGCTGCGGAAAATCTGCGTTGTATCGCTCACAGACTGCGTTCGGAATGATGAAGTAAGAAAGAGAGTCGGTCTGAAAGACAACGTATGCTCCGGTGGTTGGGACATGTGGAAAGAATGGATGAGGAAAGCTACACAGATTTACAATGCGAAAATGGAAGGATGTAGGAGCCGCGGAAGGCGCAGGCTCACCTACCACGACCAGATTGGTCGTGTATTAACAGAAGGTGATGTTAGGAGTCATAAAAACCGTAGAACTTGTATGAAAATGATCATGAATGTTGAAGAGGCGAGTGAGGTGTGTAAGGATCGTGCCAAATGGCGTTCGGTTCTCTGCCTACCCCACTAGGAAAGTGGCGTCAAGTTTAGTTAGTTAGTTAGAGACTTAGCAAAGATCCTACATGTGTGCAGGTAGTCCTAACGGTCTCGCAAATAATGTGGGCGAAAGGCGTGCACGAACTGTTTGATCTGGAGATACCTTTGCGTATCGACACGGCGCTGTTGGAGTACGAGCGGAAGTGCATCGCAGACCTGAACGACCTGGCGGCGCTGACGCGGCGGGACCTCACGTCACTGTTCCGCAAGGTGCTGTGCGCGCTCATTACCGTCGACGTGCACGCCCGTGACACCATCACGCACATGGTCGAGAAGCACGTGCAGCGAGCGTGAGTTCGCGATCACTTTTTACTGACTAATAATAAATAACCATCAATATGTGTAATGTCGCTATAGCATTACACATATTGATCTACATACATAGGTATTATGTCAGTCCCATGTTGGTCTGGGACTTAAAAAGAATGTGCTAATAGTGTTTCTTGCCTAGCATGTCGTAAAAGGCGACTAATGGTATATGAGGTTTTGGGTATGTGATTGTGTAGGCGAGGAGCTAGCCACTTGTCACTACTTTTTCTCAATTTTCCATTTAACCCAGCCCATTGTCCCATGTTGGTCTGGGACTTAAAAATACTGGGCTGACTGTGTTCCTTGCCTAGAATGTAGTAAAAGGTAACTAATGGTTTACCGGGTTTTGGGTAAAGATATGATTGTGTAGGCGACGAGCTAGCCACTTGTCACAATTTTTTTCAAATATTCCATCTAACCCAGCTGTGTTTTATTTTTGGCTGAATGTGGTTAATTCGGGGATTACGGGCGTGATGATATGTATAACATAACATAACAAATATAATCATACATTGACCGGACTGTAGTTTAATACGTTCAGTGGCACTGACTCGCCTGACGAGTTTAATGTTTTTCACTGCAATGTAGGTGGCATCGAAAAAGCTATCACGAGAATCGTTGTAGCAGTGAATGTGTTGAACACTTATGTAGCTGACGGATATCAAAATCAACAGTGTTATTGCTAAAAACACAAAAATATATACTTTTAATAATATAATAGACTAAATATTAAATCCCAAACACAAGTGGTCCCCCATTAATCAAATAACAAAAACCATTTAAATTATGTGCTACTATTTTTATATGTAGGTACTTTTTTAAATAAATCCATTTTGGATTGTTCTAGGACCGATTTCGAGTGGTTAAAAATGATCCGATACTATTGGGAGGATGAAATTGACAACTGTGTAGCTCGGATGTCCAGTGCATTATACATCTACGGCCATGAATATTTGGGAGCTGGAGGTAATTATACATTTTTTGCTTTACAGCAGAATACTAAAGACTCATCTAATGAGTTTTGTTCATACCGAGAGTCAATGGTCGAATGGATATTAATTTATTATTCAAATTAATACATTTTATCAATAGTAAGTAGGGGTAGTTCCCGTTACCGTGGGAATATAAATTGTAATTTCTCCGGACTGACACACAAATTCCCTAGTTCCAAACCGCAGATATAAGCCAAAAGATACCGTACGTTCACCATTTTGTCCTAGTTTCGAGTCACAATTTTAGGAGGTAGGAACGAGTGCGGGGGCGTACCTCATCGTCGTCGTCGTGGTTCTTGGCCCCTAGGGGCGACTACGGGCCTCGAGCGGGGTGCCCATTGCCCGGGCTTTTTCTCCCGCGCCCCTCGAGCGGGGTGCCCATTGCCCGGGCTTTTTCTCCCGCGCCCCTCGAGCGGGGTGCCCATTGCCCGGGCTTTTTCTCCCGCGCCCCTCGAGCGGGGTGCCCATTGCCCGTGCTTTTTCTCCCGCGCCACTCGAGCGGGGTGCCCATTGCCCGGGCTTTTTCTCCCGCGCCCCTCGAGTGCGTGATAATATTGGCCTCTCGGCGAAAGAGTCCTCCCCTTGCGCTATCCGGCGCACCCTCGGCGCGGTCGGACCCACCGGGTAGAACCCGTTGTGGAAGCCCCGTGAGTCTGCCAGCGAGCGGGTACGGCTTACAGGTGTGGCGGTCGTGGGCTGGGTATGAAGGATGTCATGTTTTTTTTTTTTTTATAAGAGACCTCCAGCGATCTTTTTGTCCTGAAGGTTGTCCGTCTGTCTGTCCTAATTCCCGTCCGTCTATCTGTCAGGACCCGTATCGCTGCGCATGGGGTCGTGGTGCGAGCTCAGCAAACAGGTCCTAGGGTTCCAGCTTACGACCCTGAAGCGGGGACGGGAACGGGGGTTAGGGGTAGGATCGGGTTTGGGGTAGGAAGGGTCGACTGGGTTGGCGGGGAACGGCGCAGTCGAGGTGCATGGGCGTATGTGTGATGTGAGTTGCTGTGTATGGTGTGTAGGTGGATCGTGTACATGTGTTGGTGGGGGTGTATGTGTACAGTGTACTTGGGATGGTGCAACCTGTGTGGTGAGTTGCGTGCCCACATTGCCCTCCTCGTCCCCGGAGAGGATGAGTTGGCGGGGTAGTGCGCGTCCTAATGGGTCAGGCGGCCGAGGATGAAGCGGCGCGATATTGTTGAGGTTCTTGTGTGGCCCGTTATCCGCGCGGTCGTACATTCGACGTGCAGTACCACAAAGTCCTCTATCGACTGCATCTCGAGGTCGCGGGCAATGACGTCATTGCGGACGTAGCGTCCCGCCCCCGTGATGATGCGAATGTTTTGTTGTGCCTGGAGTCGCTTTTTAGTCGCTTTATTACATAGTCCATACCAGGCTGGCATGGCGTATGGTATGTAATTCGACTTCTAATGTAGGTCTTATGTATATGAAGAGTTTTGTTGGTACGGGTAGTCTTGACGTTAAGACAGGCTGCAGCACCGCCCGGGGCGCCTTCGCCATATTAATGGCGTGGGTCGCCTGGGGGACCATGCGACACTTTAGGTAGGTAACAGTCGTCCCCCGCTCGATCTCCTGTCTCCGGAGACGGGAATGGAGGGCCGGGCGCTATCCTGGTCCCGATAGATAGCGCAGTCGTCTTCCCCACGTTGACGGCCATACGCCACTCATCGAGCCAATCCGGAAGCTCATCCAGCACCTTTCGTAGCCTACCTAGCGCTAGGCCGAGCTTCCTCGAGGATGAGAAATACGAACTATCGTCGGCGGAAAAAAAAAAGTATATCTGACTAAAAGCATACTTGCTACATCTACAGGCTGTTTCGTAATACCTGTATAATCTTACATTATTTAGACTTAGTTAGTGTCTATATGCATGTTATAGGAACGAATGACTTAGTGAAGCATGATTGTTTTTGAGCAAACGACGAATGAGTAATAAATGTTTTAGTTTGTAAGCAAATTTTGTAATGTGCCAAATAAACATTTATTCTATTCTATTCTATTCTATTCTATTCTAAATGGTTTTAACGACGACGGCCAATGAGGAGGCAATAGGACGACGGCGCATGTTTTATAAACGTATGAGTTAAAGAGAGAAAACGTGTGCGTGTGTGTGTTTATTTTTTGAGAATTTAAATGAAACGCAGTCGTAAGTACAAGAAATAATCTTTAATTCCACTCCTTAACCTCACACTGTCATAGCAAAACCCTGCCTAGGGTACCAACAAAGAATAGGGCAAATTTTCTTCTCGTTCTTATTGCTCAGGAACCATCCATCATCGCGATATGTGGCATTGATCCATTTTGATTTTCTTTCAGGATACGCTTGGAAATTTAAAGTAATTGAAGTTAAGACAATCACAATTTCTTTACCTTTTTCATTATCGACAATGTCGATTCGACATACTGAAACGTACACAGTTGCAACCCTATTGTTACGCGTGTCTATGCCAGAACGGGATAAATAAAGTGAAATGGGTAATGAAAGAAGGGGATAGTGACAAAAGACATCAATGCAAGCTGTCATTTATTAACACATTTAAAAAAATCGTCCATCGTAACTTGAGCTACATACGTCTAGAATAAAATAGGTATTTCTTTTACTTACCGATAAAAAGTTATGCCGTAAGTTATCTTTCTTAAAGTTTGATGTCCTGGAATTCTTCCCAGACCATTTTATGCAACAAGAGGACATTTTACGTTTATTTATGCATAAATAACTATTAAATATAAATAAAACAAGGCACTGACAATACGCGTATATGGGCGACTACTTATTTATGCACAATCATAGATGCAAGGGAGCACGTCGATCCTCTTAATGCGGTATCTATTGGTTGTTATCTGTGTCCCAAACTAAGATATAAGCTAGTCCTATAGATACTAGGGGAACGGATAGACATACTTAAATACGTTTATAAACATCCATGACTCGAGTATAAATGTCTATGTTTATCACACGAAACATTTTCTCCTAGCGGGATGCGAACCCGCGACATTCGGTTTCGTGGCCAGGGTCTTTGACCACACTACCAACGGGCCTTTCTAGGATATAAAATATACAGCCTATAATACTCGCTGATGAAAGCATATAAACCCACTATTGCATTTATAATATTAGTTACAATTGCATTATCCTCTTAATCAGAGGAGGAATCAGTGCAATCCTTTAATAGACCGCTGTCATAAAATCAGAGAATTTATTTGGTTCACCGGATAATTTACACAATTACTGCTAATTAGAGTTTGTGCAAACACCTCTCACGAATCGATGTCACTGCACTGCAGGCGTACTAGTGATCACGCCGCTGACGGACCGATGCTACCTGTGCCTGATGGGAGCCCTGCAGCTCGACCTGGGCGGCGCTCCGGCCGGCCCTGCAGGCACCGGCAAAACCGAGACTACCAAGGACTTGGCCAAGTCACTCGCTATTCAATGCGTCGTATTCAACTGCTCAGAAGGTACACAACCAAATGATAGTATATTATTATTTTTTAATTTCGGGGTAGCGGTCCGTCCTGACTTCGGGGGACATTTAAGTATATTAGGCTAGCATAACATTCAAATCTTTCCTCTATATAATATTAGTGTAAATACAGATTATGTCATTTTTCAAATGACTGCAGATTTAAAATTCCTCTACATTGTTTTGAAACGTATAAGTGTATCTCTTTCCACAGGGCTTGATTACAAAATGATGGGACGATTTTTCTCGGGCCTGGCGACGTCTGGCGCTTGGTGCTGCTTTGACGAATTCAATCGCATTGACATTGAAGTGCTCTCTGTCATCGCGCAGCAGCTCATTACTATCAGAAACGCTAAAGTCGCTAAACAATCCAGGTAGGTGCATTGGAGAATGCGAGTAAACTTTTACGTTTCAACAGTACGTTTTATGTATTGATTAATATTGTTTTAAGTATATCTATATAGCATAATATGTTCGTAAGTTTCCAGTTTTTGGTTGGGTTCATTCAAATATGTAGTTGTCGTTCGGTATGATACTACAGATAGCGCGCGAGTTGAATGCAGAGCTCAGGAATGTGAAAGTGCTGTCCTTATTAGAATTAATGATGGCAATATGTCGATAAATTTTAAAATCGTTTTAAGTTTAACATTTTAAGTTTAAAAAAAAAACAAGAAAATAATTATAATTTTTTATCTTTTAGTAATTCACACATAGAAATCAAAAAAAACATTACAATTTATTCAGTATCAGACAATATCAGAGAAGGTAGTATCAGAAGGCGAACAAAGAGGCCCTTTTTTGGCTTCATTTTGAATTGCAGCCAATGATCTCTTCGAAAGTCCAGTGTGACGGCTTGCTCGATCGTAAGCATTATTTAAAGTGAATGTCAAATTGTTGTTCTGCCTTTCTTCAATACACATGTCTAGAAAATTTTTCGCTATTTTCCGTGCTTGGCGATGAAAAAAAACTCGTTTTTTTTGTAACAGAACTTGATGAACTCGTATCAGTAACTAACTAACTAAACTTCACGCTACTTCCCTAGCGGGGTAGGCAGAGAGAACCGAACTCGTATCAGTCATTATTAAAAACGAAAATAACACGCGGCTGTAACTTGAATATTAACGCGATAACACAGTAAACGTATGATAGCTGTCAAGGACAGCACAGCACTACACTGCAGACGTGCGAGACGCGGGGTGCGGACGGCGGGGGGAGATGCTTCCGCCCCTCGTCTCAGGCCCCGACAGCATTCAACTCGCGCGCTATCTGTAGGATTCTGGGTTAAGGGTGTTATACTTTCCTCTCTACCATCGGCCCAGTCATTAAAATAATGGTATTCCAAGGCAATATTGAATGTCTTCTTGAATAAACATTCAAATGTATGAAAAATTTTGTTTTTTTTAAGTGTACATAGCAGATCTTTTACATTTTTGTATTAAAACCTTTGTACGCTATTAAATGACTTTGAAAACATTGCCAACAGACATAAATGTTAAAATATTTCAGATTCATGTTCGAAGGGCGCGAAATAAAACTAGTTCGCACATGCGCGGCGTTCATCACCATGAATCCGGGCTACGCCGGAAGAACAGAACTGCCTGATAACTTGAAGGCGCTGTTCCGACCGATATCGATGATGGTGCCCGATTACGGTGAGTAAATATTGTAACCTTGGTCAAGATTATAGGTCATATTATTTATACATATTATAGGACATTTTAACAAAGTTACCCTAAAAGGCATCATAAACAAGTTGATACACAACTAAGCTAGTTAGCTAACTTTACTAGCCACAGTTTAGGTTATACTGAATGTTATGGCTGGCTCAAAGGCGTTTTCGTAGTCACCCAATGCGATGTGCCAACAGTTGCGTGTGCGATTCCCAACAAAGACTAGCATTCGTCTGGTGAATACTTGAGATATTTCTGTATCTGAGTGATTTAGTTATTTAGCTCAAAATCAGATGAATGAACATGATGTGGCCAGAAAAAAAGAATAATTTTTCGTTGCAAGCGGCTCATGCGGTAAACCAATCAGAAATATGCCATCACTTACTACACATTGTCCCCAAAAAGCGCTCATCGCGGAGGTGATCTTGTACTCGGAGGGATTCGAGTCTTCGAGGGGTCTTGCGAAGAAGATGGTGCAAATGTACAAGCTCTCGAGCGAGCAGTTGTCCAAACAAGACCACTACGACTTCGGCATGAGAGCCGTCAAGAGCGTGCTGGTAACTTTCAATTAAGTTGTCAGTAGTGTCGTAGATTTCCGATTGTGGCCACCATTCGTGTATGCACTGTCTATTAGTTCACCACAGCTGTTTATCGTATCTTGTAACTCACCAACACTATAGTTGACATCACCAATCATTTCACATATTTTATTTAGTCGTTAAAACGATATTGCAGGTTGTATGGAGAAACAGTGCACTATGACATGGTTTAGAGATAAGGTATCATAATCACTTAAATTCAATATTTGTCCGGCTAAGACGATTTTCGGACTGCCATAATAAATCAGTAATATCGCCTAAATAAAAAGTCTCCGTGTTGTGGTATGTTACAAGTAATTTGATTTCGCCTGTAGGTAATGGCAGGCGCGCTGAAGCGGGCCAGCCCGGACCAGCACGAGGAAATGACGCTGTTGTGCGCGCTCAACGACAGCAACCTGCCCAAGTTCCTCGCGGCCGACGCCGTGCTCTTCGGCGGCATTCTGTCCGATCTGTTCCCCGGGGTCAGCTTGCCCGTGCGCGATTACGGGATTATGGAAGAAGTTATTGGTTAGTGCCACTTGTATTTTTTTTCAATTGTTATATGAAACCATAGAATTTGTGTGTGTTAATATATTGGAGGCGCCCCTAAACAATGTGTTAGGGATTGGTATTCCGTTACTTTACCAACGTATTATCGGACGTAATATCATACTATTATCATACTTTGACAACGTTTTATCATACTTTACAATGTGTTAGGGATTGGTATTCCGATACTTTACCAACCCTCTATATACCTCATTCCTGTTTAACTGCAAAGTTTACAAGTTTACCTTTATTTCTACATTGTGGACCTAGGTAATATCTATCCTGGGTGACTATGGTGGAATAATAAATAATAACATTGATCTGACCACGAATCAAGTACAAAGAGGAATTGTTGTAATGAATATTTTCTACGAAACAATGCGTGTCATTTACAGGGGGAAAAGTCGCATTATTTGTCTTACTCCCTCCTTTATGTTCATCTACCGGCTAAAAGCACAATTACTAGTTTCGTCTCTTTATGTAGATTAGCATTCTTGCAATAGTTATCAGTAAGAGTATGGTGTAATAGGGACGTATTCATAATTTACCTATAGGTACCTAAATCTTAATTTTTTGTTAAGATACAAACAATCTTATTGTAAGTTTTATCTATTCAAATATAAATGTTTATAATCAAATAATTCAGTTTAGCGAATAGGTGTTTCAAACACACTACTGTTTTTCAAACACAAATTTCTTTATAATGGTTAATATTTTTAGAGAAATGTTTATTAATCAAATAATTCTGTATAGCGAATAGGGGTTTTAAACACACTACTGTTTTTCAAACACAAATTTCCTTATAATGGTTAATATTTTAAGAAAAATATATCTTTTCTCTACTGTCATTCTCGTTCATCCACCAGAAATGCATACTAGGTATGTAACCGATAAAATCACAAGTTTAAAAATCTTAATAATATTTTTTTTTGTGTGGGTTTGTAGCGGATTTTCGAATGTAATCCCTAGTTCGATCCGAATAGGGATGTTAACTAATTTTTGGAATTGATTTTACCATATTTAAATACGAAAATAATAATTTCATGAAAAAATGGGTAAAATTTCAATAAAAAAATACGTAATTATTATTAGTTTCTAGAATTCCCGCCAAAACGCTCCAAACTGTCACTTGACTATAATTACGTCACTGACTGATAAAAATTCTCGCGCTCGGTCAAAGTCAACCTGATCTTGAGTGAGTTATTTTGTTCAAAGTTGACCTGATCTTGAGTGAGTTCTGTTCTACAAATATTTCAGCTTGTTTGGCGGTCAGTGACGTCATCGCGCTTTGATGGCGTTCGCAGTCATGTGATAATGGATATTAAATAACGCAATTCAAATAGATTTTCTTTAATTTATAACGAATAAATATATTCTCAAAATGTTATTATAGGTTTTTAAATACTGTCTTCAATGTATAAAATATAACTTCACATGAATTAGTAACATGTGTCAACATCCCTATTGTATTCTAATTAAGGCCCTGGCATTTTGACACTTTTAATAGTTGTACGCTGTGTGTATAGCACGAACGCCGTCAGCGTCAGGACCTAGTTGAGAATCACAGTTGCATAGGCCGTCTCCTCTTTGTACTTGCTCCGTGGATCTGACTCCGAGATAAGTAGCTTAAGCACTTGTGTTACGGATATCGGAACGAACATATACTTAAATATAAATATTGGATATTAACACCCAGACACAGAACAAACACAAGTATTCTTCATACGAATATTTGTCCTGGGTGTCACAACTCTTGGCGCATGGCGCAGGGTCACCACCGAATGCGCCATCGAGACAGTCATAATTTAATGGATTCATTCAGTTGATAAACTTTTCCCATACAACAAAAAGCGATGGTATCTGTTAGTTTCTTTTCCACGCCTATACGATTAAACTAAACGTTAGCTGTTAAAACTTCAGCAAAAAGTTTTTTTTTTGTCCAGGAAATTGAAATTCATAGGTCTTGCAGGACACACGACAGGGTTTATCTTTGTTTACTACACGAGTGGAGTTGCTGGCAAAAAGTAGTTAAATGTAAATTGGTTCTATCAAACTGTGTTTAAGCATTGTGAACCTACCAGCTTTTGTTAACCGTCACATAACTAATGATAAAATATATTCACACCCACAGTGGCCATTCTGCTAGAAAAGAAGAAGCAAGTGGAGATCTGTCAAATCCGCAAAGTGATACAACTGCACGAGACCATGATTGTCCGTTGGGGCGTCATGCTGGTGGGGCCCACGGGTGGCGGGAAGACCGTGGTTTTACACGTAAGTGACACTTCTCTGTCCGTAATAAAATATTAAGGCGAAAAATAGATTCAGGGGTAGAGTTCTCCTAGACAAGACACGCGGCGGAGAGGTACAATTGTGTATGTATTTTCTTAATAAATTATTTTGTAATTGAGTTATCGTCTTTGCAAAGGTTTTGGGTGGTACTTATACTCGCCTCTGCGAGGCCGGAGTGCCGGGCCCACAGTTCCAGATAGTGCGCAAGTACATAATGAACCCGAAGAGCCTGACCATCGGCGAGCTGTACGGCGAGGTCAACCTGCAGACACTGGAGTGGCACGATGGCATACTTCCTCTATCCCTCAGGACTGCTGTACAGGTAAACCGTTCATTGCAAACGTAGAAAGTTACAGTCCGGTCGCTCTGAGAATGCAATCCTGACACCTGTCAGTTGGTCATGACTAGTGATGTGCAATGAATGATATGCATTATTTGTTGATGTTATTTATTGCATTCATTAAGCATGTTTATTAAATTCCAATTCAAAGTTACATCGCCCATTAGATCACGACCTGTCAGGATTGCATGCTCAGAGCGACCGGACTAAAAGTTTAAATTCAATCCTACACTTATAGACTAGGAGATACCTACTAATATTTTTTTTTTACGGATGTGTTTTGTGACTGTGGATTATTCATTACTTTGTCATTTCTATCTGTATTTAGTTCCAATATTTCTATTGGCCACGATCTTTAGATTCTTTAGAAATCTTTAGATTCTTATTTTTTATGGAGTTTGCATACAATGTTTTACACGATGTGTTGAATACCAATAAAAACATCACCTCTGTTGTATAACATGTAGTGGTTTAGGTTTCAATAATTTCCACAGTCGGCTAGTAGTTGACACTACCAATCATTAAGATTTAGGGTATCATTGGTCAAGCCTAAAAATTGTTTCAATTCGTCAGTGTTTTTTTACACCCATTTTATTTTATATTCGTGAAATACTTAACATACTTCTTGTCAAATCTAACCAATTTATATGGAAATAGAAACCTATGACATCACGCAGAGCAATGCTAAATCGACTAATTATTTTAGTTCACCTTACAGTGTGAAATGTATAAAAATCTCATTTTATATATAAAACAATCTATGAGTTAATATCTGAAATAAGATGTTATTTTAAATGTTACATGTTGTGGTATTACTTGTACACTTTGTCGACAACTTGACAGGCCCGTTGGTCTAGTGGTCAGAGACCCTGGCCACGAAAACGAGGGTCGTGGGTTCGAATCCCGCTAGGGGCAAATGTTTCGTGTGATGAATATGGATATTTGTACTCGAGTCATGGATGTTTATAAACGTATTTAAGTATGTCGATAGACATACGATTACGTTCGGAGAACGGATACGTTCACCTAGTATCCATAGGACAAGCTTATAGCTTAGTTTGGAACTAGAGAATTGGTGTGTCAGTCCGAGGAATTTATTATTATTATTATAACTTCTTACCAGCAATATCGTCTTTTCCATAAGGGCCCAGGGCCCCCATCTCTAGGGGCCCCGAAGTACCGACAATTTGTTGGTTTTCGAAACGTTGAAGTTTGCTACAAAAATATTCCTTTGCCTATTAGTTAACAATTATAGATCAGAGCGGTAATTTTCGCAGCTTAAGAGAATAAAAAATTATTTGCGAACAGCACTGTTTTCCAAAAGGGCCCTAATTTCATGTAATACTTTGTCAGTGCGAGACGGCAGACCACCAGTGGTTGATTTGCGACGGGCCCGTGGACGCCGTGTGGATCGAGAACATGAACACGGTGCTGGACGACAACAAGATGCTGTGCCTCTCCAACTCCGAGCGGATCAAGCTCACGCCCTACGTGCATATGGTGTTTGAGGTCATATCCACATTTCACACTTTCAAACTTTCAAGCGTTTAAATGAAATCCCTTGTTTCAAAGTAAACATACATATATAATAGTTTGTTTTTCCCCAACTATCGATTAACGTATATATTTTTTATACAGCGTGGCCCATGCATCCAATGACAGCGAAAGTCAGTGGTTAGGGAACATTAATACCCATCGATTAAATCCCTATGTATGTTCTCCCATTTAGAGCGGTGGTAGCTCAATGGTAAGGACTCGCGCCTCTTAACCGAGGAGTGCGGGTTCAAACCCGGGCACGTACCTCTGGATTTTTCAAATCTATGTACGTATTTATACCGCTATAGTAGATAATGTGGGTATCTGTAGACATGCATGTTATTATAACTTATATCTGAAATAGTGGAAAATTCTGTTTTAGAGAAATTCACATTTTATTTCAATTTGAAAAAATCATACTTACGCCCGACTGAATGACTTGAAATAGATACCGCATTGCATCTATGATTGTTCATAAATAAGTAGTCGCCCTTACACGCGAATCGTCAGTGCCGACCAAGAGACAGACCTGTGCGCTAGGCTTTACGTAGACACTTTTTTTTATATTTAATAGTTATTTATGCATAAATAAACGTAAAAATGTTCTCTTGTTGCGTAAAATGGTCTGGGAAGAATTCCAGGACATCAAAATTTAAGAAAGATGGCATAACTTTTCATCGGTAAGTAAAAGAAATAGCTATTTTATTTTAGAGCTCAACTTACGATGGACGTTTTTAAAATGTCAAAAAATTACAGTTCGCGTTGATGTCTTTTATAACTATCCTTTTCCTTCATTACTAATGTCACTATATTTATCCCGTTCTGGCAAAAAATATCTCAGATAAACATAACAAAAAAAAAGTGATAACCAAAACCGCTTACAGATACATACAATCTAAAAATTTTACAAAAATTAGTACAATCTAAAAAATTTACAAAGGGTGTTCAATCGATGGGTATTGGGCCTCTAACCACTGACTTTTGCTGGTACAGGTTGCGTGGGACACCCTGTATAGGCTACAAAAAAGTACTTATAAATCGTCAAAATAAACGTTAAGTTATTGTTAGCTCCTAGGAAACGATATCTACATTTCCTTCCTATTCGAATTCCAATGAAGAGAAACCGTAACCTACAATCACATCTTATCGCCCAAAATGAAGAAAAAGTCACCGAATTTCAAATAGGATCCTCATTATTGACTATTACTTATAGTCCAAGAAAATAGGCCTTTAAATACGAATTTGAGGTAAATACTTGAATTTTTGATATAAGTTACTTTGAAAGATTTAAAAACGAACTGTGTAAGTTTTTTGTAAAATCACCCCCGAGAACTTTTGAAAAAAAAATAAAAAGTATTTGTTTTTGAAATTTTGGGAAAACGGTAAGTAGTAGAAAAAAAAGGTTCAAATAAAAGTTGTAGAGCATCAGATTTTATAAAGAAATGCCCTGTTTATGTTTTCGCTAACATTAAAATTATCCAAGATAGGGCGGTTAGAAGCTTGGGGATGATAGTCCGGTCAGTATTCCATTTTGATTTGAAAAGATAGGACCAACGGGATAATTTGGGTGTGTAGTAGATATTTATCAATCCAGAAATTCAGGTCTCTGACACATCAGGTTAGCTAAAAAAAAAGCGCGGAAGATCGAAAAAGGCAAATAACTCATGAGTAGTGCAAAATATTGAAAAATGCTAAAGCTAAAAGTTATAGATAATTGTATTTCCTACAAAAATGGTATCAGCATATTTTTTCATAAGTGCGATACTTTTCGCAAAAAACACGCCTAAGTGTAAAAATATTTAAAAATGATTTTTTATCTTTCAAGTTTTTCTCAATAAATAATAATGCGTATAGCTACATTATTAAGTCTATTTTTCAATTATAAGCAGCACTTTATAAAATTTTTTTTTTTTTCCTTACTAAGATGCAATTTTTTTTTCTCATCTAGACGGGTTTTTAATGCAGAATTAAATCCTTTGGCTTATGCGATTTCCCTCTACTTAGTACCTGTAATTTATTAACTTTCATTGAATAAAGAGAAATGATCAGTAGTGACTGCCTGACCGAGTCAGGATTTCTTGCCAAAACCGAAACCGAAACCGAACATTAGGCAGCTCTCTTAGTTTTGGCTTAGGTCGACATAGCATGTTGAAATGAAGTGTATCTTTACTTTTATGTCTCCTGACCCGGTGTCTATCTGTAATAGTGAGATTAGAGAAAAATATTGGTTTCGTTTTTTTCTTTTGTTCAAATAAATTTGAATGACAAATACAGCGCGTTAAAGTTACCTGTGACGTCACTTGTTCCGTAAATGCGCTGCGCTCTAAATTTTTGAAGCGCTGTATCTTTGTAATTTTCCAAGTATTCGACAAAGCAAAAAATACGTATTCAATATTTTGATAATTTTACTTACGAAACAAAACAAATATTTGAGTCAAGTAAACAGGAGGAATCATCAAAAGCAAAGAAAGCCAAAAAACCCTTCACAGTTTAACATTTTATCAAGAACAAAAGCCTAGAAATCCAACTCACTAAACAAGATCTTAAGCTAGACAAACTCATCGATCAAGCGGATATACCAATATACCAATACTGAGGAACCTCTTAATAACAGTAATTAATAAAATTATAATAGAGTAATGCCAGCTTATACAGTTGCTTCTTGAAACATCAATAACCTGGTCGTTTATGTTATTATGTTGAAATTTTACTCCCATAGCATACATTGATGTACTGCTTGTCTCTGAAGCACAACTAATATTCAATCAAATAAGTGCTTTATTGAAGCCTATGTAAATAAAGATAAGTTCAACAGCATTACAATCAAGGACTATCACATTTACTCAATCTTTCATCCAGACGGGACTGCTCATGCAGGAACTGCTGTGATTGGGAAAAGAAATATAAACCATAAAATACTACCAAAATATAAAACAGTACAGATGTACTGTTTTATATTTTGGTAAAACAGTACAGACGAGACTCCCATGCAAAGAATGTTGCATTTAAGTCTGAATTCTTTGCATGGGAGTCACGTCTGACTATTCCAAGAGGACGAGAGCTGAAGAAAAGCCTTGACAAGAACAACGTCTACGTATTCAGCACAGGTCACACAAAATATTCGACAAGCTCTATAGTGCATTCCGTAGTGACCGTTTTTTATTTTCTTATTTTTTTTCCCCGGGTGTAATCCGTCATGGATCTCCCACGGCTCGGGGGAACTGCGGAAGTATGTCAGACTCCTACTGACTAAAACACCCGGGGTGTTCCGCCGCATCGCTTCTGGAGAGGAGCCCTGGGAACGCTATGCCTACCAACGAACCCCTCCCACCTGCGGTCGCTCTTGCGAGGACGACTTTAACATTGCTCCATCGAGCTATACTTCGACTAGACGCCCCGGAACACAAGGGGCGTCTACGTCTGGCTAGGATGCCGGTGATGGACCCCCCGATTCATCACTAGCTAGCGCAGGCTAAGGCGGCATGCGTGCCGTGAAATGCGCACGACGCCGACCGGGCCTATTGCGGCGCATGGGCTGGGAGTTCGGGTCTCGCTCCCGCTCCCTTTGTCGCAAAATGTCACCATCGCGCTCCACGCCTACCCACTGCCCACCATAGCTCATGTGATTGTCAGCAGTGTGAGGTCTCCACCTATAACCGCAGACAGGTGACTGCGCGGGATTGACCATGCTGAACACAGCTCCCGGGTGTGCTGGGCTGAGCCTATAGCTCCAGTATGACAGTGATGGCAAACTGCCGTCGGTTCGCGGCCATGGCCAGTTAGTGTCTGTGCCAGGTTGAATATCATTTCGCCATGTTTGCAGCTGACCCAGTCTCGGAGGACTTATTACATCAACTAGTTCCCGGCTAGGTCCCGGGTTATCAAGTCTTTCCGACCATATGACGAGCAATGCTTCTCGCGCTTCATCCCGCCATGCTTGGACCTCGCGGGGGTGAGGACGAGGATTCTAACCTAATTCGATGGCTGGGTCTGGGTGTTAATATCCAATATTTAAGTATATTTTAGTATTACCACTGTTGTTTTTGACATCTGTATCAGAAGTGCTTAAGCTACTTACCTCGGAGTCAGATCAATGTATGTGATGTCGTGGGATATTTATTTATCAAACATATTGGCCCACAGATCCCAAGAAACTACCAGAGGTCCTAGACTTTCTGGTTTTTAATGGATTCTCAGAGCGATATTCAAATATTGAAAGCTGTTATGATAGCAGTTCAGATCATACACAAATCATTACCACTTTAAGTTCTACAATACAATAATAGAAAAACCCATTCAGTAAAAATACAGACTGACACGGTACGCCTTTAGAAAACACATAGATTTAAATATAGTTATAAAAGTTCTACTTAAGACAAGTAATGACATCGACGAGGAATATATTATGGTTTCCGGACATAGCGGTCCATAATTGACGCTCTATCCCGTTTGAAGTCGCCCATTCCAGAATCTTGGGATAGGGGGATGGAATCTTCGCTATATCATTTGATATAATGCATTCAATTCTACCACTCAACTATAATGGAGGCACTGCTTTACTATTGGGTACCGACATATCTGCGGGTTTTGCATGGAAGTAGAATAAGCACGCGGTCGAGGTGCGAGCACTGCGTAAAATCTGCGGTGTATCGCTCACAAACTGCGTTCGGAACAATGATGAAAGAAAAAGAGTTGGTCTGAAAGACAACGTCGGAATTAAGGTAAGAAGAAGCATGCTCTGGTGATCCGGACATGTGGGAAAAGTAGATGACGAAAAAATATTGAGCGAAAGTGGAAGAATGAAGGATCCGCAGAAGGTCCAGGCTTACCTACCATGACCAGATTGGTCGTGCGGTAACAGAAAGGTGAAGGTGAAAATGTTAAAGTAGCAAGTGAGGTGTGTAAGGATCGTGCCATACGACGTTTGGTTCTTTCCTACCCCACTAGGGAAGTGGCGTGAAGTTTAGTTTAGTTAAGTTCAAAACCATAGAGCTTTATGAAGGGATTATTAATGTTAAAGAAGCGAGTGAGGTGTGTAAGGACCGTGCCATATGGCGTTCAGTTCGCTCTACCTACCCCGCTAGGGCATTTTCCTAGCGGGGTAGGCAGAGCGAACTTACTTCACGCCATTGCATGAAGTAAGGTATTGACGCGACTACTATAAAGCAAGCTGTGCTCAGGGTTTCTTGGTGTAAAACAAAGGGGGGTTATTAGAGGGGCATTTCCCTAGCGGGGTAGGCAGAGCGAATTTACTTCACGCCATTGCATGAAGTAAGGTATTAACACGACTACTATGGAACAAGCTGTGCTCAGTGTTTCTTTGTGTAAAACAAAGGGGGGTTATTATATCTCCATAAAATATCCACATTATACGCCACACAATACGCCATAAGCATGCTAAATAGCTAGTCTACAGAGTTAATTACTGTCGGGAAAGAGATTTTCTTGAGTATAATCCACATCCAATTGAAGTCATCGAGGTCACATATTAAAGCCTGGATATCATTAGGGATTAGGGGACTTGTGAAACTTGGTGCCACTGCATCATCAGATGTCTTGATAAAAGCTTTGACCAAACATTAGAAATAATACTGATGGGACTAAACTAGACTAGAGCTCAATGGTAAGAACACGCACCTCTTAACCGAGGAGTGCGGGTTCAAACCCGGGCATGTACCTCTGTATTTTTCAAATTTATGTACGTATTTATTACCACTAGCTCGATGGTAAGTGGTAGCGCTTCAAAAATCTGGAGTGTCTGGAGTGAGCGCGTCACGGGGACCTTTAACGCGCTGTATTTGTCATTTTTATTTTTCTGAACAAAAGAAAAAAACGTAACCAATATTTTTTTCTAATCTCACTTTTACAGATAGACATTGATTTTCCTATGTTATATGTTTTAGCTGACCATGTTCATCTTGCACCATGACAGATGTTACCTGCAGATGTACTGTTTTATATGTTGGTAGTACTTTATGGTTTATATTTCTTTTCCCAATCACAGCAGTTCCTGCATGAGCAGTCCCGTCTGGATGGAAGATTGAGTAAATGTGATAGTCCTTGATTGTAATGCTGTTGAACTTATCTTTATTTACATAGGCTTCAATAAAGCACTTATTTGATTGAATATTAGTTGTGCTTCAGAGACAAGCAGTACATTAATGTATGCTATGGGAGTAGAATTTCAACATAATAACATAAACGACCAGGCTATTGATGTTTCAAGAAGCAACTGTATAAGCTGGCATTACTCTATTATAATTTTATTAATTACTGTTATTAAGAGGTTCCTCAGTATTGGTATATTGGTATATCCGCTTGGTCGATGAGTTTGTCTAGCTTAAGAACTTGTTCAGTGAGTTGGATTTCTAGGCTTTTGTTCTTGATAAAATGTTAAACTGTGAAGGGTTTTTTGGTTTTCTTTGCTTTTGGTGATTCCTCCTGTTTACTTGACTCAAATATTTGTTTTGTTTCGTAAGTAAAATTATCAAAATATTGAATACGTATTTTTTGCTTTATCGAATACTTGGAAAATTACAAAGATACAGCGCTGCAAAAATCTAGAGCGCAGCGCATTTACGGAACAAGTGACGTCACAGGTAACTTTAACGCGCTGTATTTGTCATTCAAATTTATTTGAACAAAAGAAAAAAAACGAAACCAATATTTTTTTCTAATCTTACTATTACAGATAGACACCGGGTCAGGAGACATAAAAGTAAAGATACACTTCATTTCAACATGCTATGTCGACCTAAGCCAAAACTAAGAGAGCTGCCTAATGTTCGGTTTCGGTTTCGGTTTTGGCAAGAAATCCTGACTCGGTCAGGCAGTCACTACTGATCATTTCTCTTTATTCAATGAAAGTTAATAAATTACAGGTACTAAGTAGAGGGAAATCGCATAAGCCAAAGGATTTAATTCTGCATTAAAAACCCGTCTAGATGAGAAAAAAAAATTGCATCTTAGTAAGGAAAAAATATTTTATAAAGTGCTGCTTATAATTGAAAAATAGACTTAATAATGTAGCTATACGCATTATTATTTATTGAGAAAAACTTGAAAGATAAAAAATCATTTTTAAATAATTTTACACTTAGGCGTGTTTTTTGCGAAAAGTATCGCACTTATGAAAAAATATGCATAGACCATTTTTGTAGGAAATTCAATTATCTATAACTTTTAGCTTTAGCATTTTTCAATATTTTGCACTACTCATGAGTTATTTGCCTTTTCAATCTTTCGCGCTTTTTTTTTAGCTAACCTGATGTGTCAGAGACCTGAATTTCTGGATTGTTAAATATCTAGTACACACACAAATTTTCCCGTTGGTCCTATCCTTTCAAATCAAAATGGAAAACTGACCGGACTATTACTATCATCCCCAAGCTTCTAACCGCCCTATCTCGGATAATTTTAATGTTAGCGAAAACATAAACAGGGCATTTCTTTATAAAATCTGATGCTCTACAAATTTTATTTGAACCTTTTTTTTCTACTACTTACCGTTTTCCCAAAATTTCAAAAAAAAATACTTTTTATTTTTTTTTCAAATGTTCTCGGGGGTGATTTTACAAAAAACTTACACAGTTCGTTTTTAAATCTTTCAAAGTAACTTATATCAAAAATTCAAGTATTTACCTCACATTCGTATTTAAAGGCCTATTTTCTTGGACTATTATTTGTGAAATGGTACTGGTTTTCCCTATTAGTAACGATATAAAACATATCATTATGTCAATCCTCGAAGGGGTAGGCAGAGTCGAAGTGGCGGTTTAACAACTTTTGGCTTGATGAAAATCTGTGAAAAGCACTAGGTACACTCGACACACCATTAGTTACCTTTTACGACATGCTAGGCAACACTGTAGAAACATTATTTTTGTTCCAGCGTTGGTCTGGAACGCTATAATTATAGGCTTAAATTTATATATCTTTATGCAAGGAAGATTTATTATGCTTTTAGGTGGCAGACTTAGCTCAAGCGTCCCCTGCGACTGTATCTCGTTGCGGCATGGTGTACATCGACCCCAACGAGATGGGCTACCTGCCCTACGTGCGCTCCTGGCTCGAGGAGGGCGTCGAGAAGAACCTGTTTAATGCAGAGAACTCAGACTTCCTCTACGAACTCTTTAAGATGCTTGAAGTTGGGATTGACCATGTTAACACTAAATGTGCCGTGGGAATCAAGCAGGTATACCGTGGTTATAAATACATAGTGGGTTTAACCCGTAGAGTATTCTTTATAGAATCATTGATCTCAATTTATGATAGGCTTTGGCATCAATATAAATGCATCATCTCTTTCCCTACTAGATTTTTAGAAATAAATTGATTTGGGTCTAATCAAATATCCAATACGTTTGCATTTTCCCAGTAATTCAGGGAGTGACCGTTTTATCTGAGAACAATACTTATTGCCTTGTAGGTAGACATCAGTAAAGTATCAGCCCTGTGCTACCTCATGGGAGCGCTGCTGTCGGAGCCCGGCGAGAGGTTCCCCGACAAGGCGGCTGTGAAGACGTACATTGCGTACTGCTTCATCTTCTGCTACGTGTGGTGCATCGGCGGGAACATACTCGAGTCCAACAGGAAGGGTTACGAGGAGGTGATCAAGCGGCAGTTCGAAGCGTTTGAGGAGGCTGAATAGTAAGTATTTTATTGTTATCACTTTTAATGGTCACGTTGATTTCAAGGCAATATTTCTTGAATAAACTTTCTGAATATTTCCAACTTTTTAACCGACTTCAAAAAAAGTAGGAGGTTATCAATTCGACTGATTTTTTTTATAGGCACGTACAATGTGTTTTAGACATTTTCTAAGATTTTTCAAGTATTTACGCATGTTACTTATCATCTTATGTTGGTGAGCTGATGATGGAAGGTACAACTCCTTAACAATTAGGAATTAGTTTATGATTCTTTAAATATTGATATCTTCGAGAATTCTGAGACGATTTTTAGTGTTCTTTTTTTATTCAAAAGGGTATATCCTTGAGTTGGTCCTATTGGCACCAAATCTGGATCTGATGAAGGAATCTTAGGCAAATCGAGGGAAACCCTCAAGTATTATAGGCGCGTACAATCTATTTTAGTTATTTTCTAAAACAATTCAAGTATTTACGTCTGGTATTCATAATTTCATGTTGCTGAGCAGATGATGGAAGGTATAACTCCTTAAAGATTAGGAGTTCGTGGATATTTTTTTCAATATTATAGGGTCATATCGAGTGTCATACTCGAGATAGTCTCAATTTCACCAAGTCTTGGTCTAGTAATGGGATTCCATAAAAACGAGGGCCAACCTTAAATTTTAACGGCATGTTTATTATTTTTCTAAAACGATTCCAGTATTTGCGTCTGGTACTTATCATCTTATGTTGCTTAGCTGATGATGGAAGGAATAACTCCTTGAAGATTAGTAGTTTTAAATAATTCTTTAAATATTAAAGGCTCGTTATACCTTTTCGTCTTTAGTCTCTTTAGACCGGCACTGTCTCATTAAAGCAGCTCGTTTTGATGGTCTACCTACCTATTAATTAATTTCACTCAAAAGTAACAAATAAGTTAAATTATAAAAACCGACTTCAAAAAAGCCCCCCAAAAAATGTTTCTGCCTTAATAGCTATTTAAATGTCTAAACACCAAAAAGTATAAAATATATTATTCTGACTGCTTCGATGAAAGTATTAATCATTAACACGTATTTAAATATTTACAACAATCAGTTAGTTTAAATAGCTATTGAGGCAGAAACATTTTTTTGCGGGGTTTTTTCGAAGACGGTTTTTTATAATGTAGTATACAGTTATACGTTTTAATCCTGTCAAATATATCAATTTATTTGATGAAATTTATTTATTAATATTTTCGGGGCCCGCCCCGGTAGCCGCGTCACGCTCAACTATAAGGTTATAAATCGCTCGTTTTAATATTTTCTAGTTTCCCACAAGGATTCAATTTCTTCGACATGTATATGGACACGAAGCAACGCAAGCTGAAGGTGTGGGCTGAGATAATCCCGGAGTTCCTCTACGACAGCAACAAGCCCTTCTTCGAGACCCTGGTCCCGACCATCGACACTGTTCGATACGGTTACCTGTTTGAAAAACTGCTGTCCAGTGGAAAACCTGTCATGTTCACCGGGAATACAGGTACATTGGCCATTATATGATACTTTAATAGTAATCGTAAGTTTGTGCAACTTACTACGAAACATAAATATATTCATTGTGATTCAGGCGTTGGAAAAACTTGTGTAGCTGCTGAAGTGCTCAATAAAATGTCCTCAATGGGCTATTTTATACCAGTCATCCTGAACTTCTCAGCACAAACAAGTAGTTTCCGCACCCAGGTAAGAATTTTTCTAGACACTGCCTTCCCTTATTGACAATATCTTAAAATGTTACTCGACATATAAGAAATGATCAATACACAAATGGAAAAAAAAACACAATTTTTTAACAAAGCGTAACATACGTGTTTATATGTAGGAGGTGATCGAACTTCGATTAGAAAAGAGACCTCGAAAAGCCATCGGTGCCCCGTTGGGCAAGAAAGTGATCATTTTCATCGACGACGTGAATATGCCTCGGCTAGACGTTTACGGCGCACAGCCTACCATCGAGTTGCTAAGGTAAATTATATAACTAACTAACTAATTATTTAACTCGTGAGAGAAAAGATTTTTTTTATGTCGTTGCGTTAGTATACGAAACCTGAAAACTGTTTATACAGAATTGTTCATAGAATCCTTTGCAAGTTTTTATACCATATAGGTATTATGACCAAACAATAGTCTCAAAACTTTAAATAAAGTTACACTCTAAAACTTTATAGCGCGTGTGCATGGCTTGTCTTGTGACCTTGTGGTCGGTTAGAATGAATGAGCGTATGACGCAGGCAATTCCTGGACTTCGGCGGGCTATACGATCGCGACAAGCTGTACTGGAAGGAGATCCTGGACGTGGTGCTGTCGTGCGCGTGCGCGCCGCCTGGTGGCGGGCGCAACCCGCTCACCGCGCGCTTCGTACGCCACTTCGCCATGTTCTACATTTCGGCGCCCAATGCGGATGCTATGAAAACCATTTTCAAAGTAAAGTATAGTTTTTAATGCAATAAATAAATATTATATAATAATAGTAATAATAATACAAAGATTAATTTTCCATGACAATAAGGTTGGTATAGCTCATACATTTATAAAAAACTAGTTAAAGTTAACAGTAGGTGCCCAAAAATGGGTTTTAATACCTGTGCTATTAGGTCACCAGATCATTCCCAAGATTTGGAACATTGTAATTATAGGAAAACTTAAGTAATAGATATATTGCTAGTATTATAATATGTATGTAAACATATCATCGGAGTGCAATACCGCATAAACAAGTAAGTTCTGATATAATTGGACTCAAAAATATTAAAAACACTTTCACTATCCCCAAGGCGACGATGTTATATGCAGAATATAAAAATGTCTATTATTTCTTAGTTACGAGTACTTATACGAAATCCATTTATACTTTAAACATGATTCCGTGAATCAGGCAACCGTCCACGGCACCTATTCTACGTTCAGGTTCCTTTATATAAGGAAACTATACAAATAGTATCATAATTCAAAACAGATAGATTAGTAATTAGTCGGGTCGAATGTGTGATTTTATCAAGAAAATTTTTCTCAGTTTACATCTTATTTGTATATTTCTTAGAATTGTAACAGTGAGTGAGCGCGTATGTGTATCCATATACATTAATAGTAGTGCAGTGCATGTTCGGATGTTATTGATTATATATCGGTTAATTTATGACACTCAAATAAATAAATGTATAATAATAATTTGACAGGCGATCTTGAAGGGGCACATGGAGGACTTTGTGCCCGAAGTGTCTGTGCTCGGCGAGCCGATCGTGAACGCTGCCGTGGATGTGTACCTGAAGATCTGCGCCGAGCTGCTGCCCACGCCGGCCAAGTCGCACTACGTGTTTAACCTGCGCGACCTGTCCAAGTCCATGCAGGGCGTGCTGCAGGCCGACGCCGCTTACATGCGTTCGCCGCAGGCCATGCTGAGGTACAGGACTAACACACCGTATAGCAGTGATGGTAATGACATCATTATCCCTGTGTCATCACCATTGAAGTACGTCATTGGTGTAGCGTAGATTTCTGCTGTCTGTGGTGTGGCTAAGTTTAACCGCACCGAAAGCGAAGGGAGCGAGTGCAAATACTCTTTTAGCCGTCCCTCATACACGTCGTTCCCAAAAAATGCCACCCAGGACTGATTTACTAATGATAATGCTTAAAAATTTATTGTGTGTGCTATTTGTTATTTCAAAAAGTGAAGAACTAGGAGGCACTAATTTAAATTAGACGAATACATTCGCATGCTCATACGGCGATGCTCTTCCACCAGGCTGTTCTACCACGAATGCTTACGCGTGTTCCACGACCGGCTGATCAACATCGAGGACAAAAGCTACTTCTTGCACCTGATGAGTACTGTGTGCCAAAAGAACTTCCAGCAACCCATCCTAGATGTGCCGGAGGAAGCCATCATAGAGCATCCACCGCTACTTCTGTTTGGGGATTTTATAAACTCGGCCGTTCCTAAAGAGAACCGAGTTTATGCAGAAATACCAGAAATTCACAAGCTTATGATTGTTTTGAAGGTCAGTGACATTATGTAATAGCGATAGCTAGTGTTTAGTTAATAAATGACTTTTTTATTTAAATTCAATGAGAGTTTTTGAAAATAGAATATTCACCACTAGTGAAAGGCGAGGTCTTAGCATATCGTGTTGACGCAGTATGCTTACAAGTTGCGTCGTGTGCAGGAGTACCTGGACGAGTACAACTCGACGGCGCGTGCGGAGATGCACCTGGTGCTGTTCCAAGACGCGGTGGAGCACGTGGTGCGCGTAGCGCGCGTACTGCGCGCCGAGCGCGGCCACTGCCTCATGGTGGGCCCGGGCGGCTCGGGCCGCCGCAGCGTTGCCACGCTCGCCGGACACGTCAACGAGTGCAAGTGAGCTCACTTCTACAATATTAGATCCATCCGTGGAAAATGCACAAACAGTGCAGAGCCAATTAAAAAAATCAATATTAGGCTTAGGCTATTCGGTGGTTAGGGAACATGAACGAACACAAAGCAAGATCATGGATTCTAATCTCACAAGCCGTGTGTTATGAATATGATCATTTGTACTGGAGTCATGGATGTTTATAAGAAAACTTAAGCTACAAACAGTAGTAGCGCACGCATCCAATTCTAAATATTTATTTATTCTTAGGTGCACATTGGGCGCATTGCCGCACGTAGTAAAATATAGCACGTGCCGCACGTACGAGATATAACATGATCAAGCATATACTAACAGATTGAGTGATATATAAACTGTAATACGACGTTAATTAAATCAGACATCTACTACATGTGTAGTGGAATGAGACGAAGGTTGGTAGATCTCTACCAACCTTCGTCTCATTCCACACCAGTCCCATTCGCGGTTATATTTGGCGAACCCGACGTGATGGGGTAGTTGATACTTATACCAACTGCTGTCTCAATTACCCCAGTCCCATACGTGGTCAAATATCTCATTATAAGCGAAATGCTAATTTCTTATAATAGCGTTCCTATAACCTAAACCTATTTATTAGGTTGCTAGGTGGCGCTAGCGTCCAGGACGCTTTCTGGTTCTTGTGCAATTTATGCCGTAGAAACGGAAAAGTCCCAATGGACTGGATACGGGCAGTCATCGTGCCTTTGTACAAGAATGCTGGGTCACGTATGGACTGTACCAGGCATAGAGCCATCAATTTGATTAGTTTAGCAGCAAAGGTGGAAGAAAGGTGAAAGGAAGCAGCAGAGATGGAAGATACTCCGCTGATATAGAAAGAACAGTGAATGCAGGGAATAGGGTAACTGGAGCGTAAGGAAAACTTCTAGGCAGTAAAGTCTTAAGCCAGAAGGCCCAGCTCGCTATACACAATGCGGTGCTGTTCCTACTCTATCATATGGAAGCGAGAGTTGGGTATGGCAGAAAGAGCATGAAAGTAAAATAAACGCGGTCGAGGTGCGTGCGCTGCAGAAAATCTGTGTTATATCGCTCACAGACTGCGTTCGGAATGATAATGTAAGAAAGAGAGTCGGTCTGAAAGACAGCGCCGGAGTCAAAGTAAGAAAAGCATGCTCCGGTGGTTCGGACATGTGAAAAGAACGAATGATGAACGATTGACTAAACAGATATACAATGCGAAAGTGGAAGGATGTAGGAGCCGCGGAAGGCCCAGGCTCACCTACCACGGCTAGATTGGTCGTGTATTAGCGAAGGTAAACGTAAGTGATTTTAGGAGTCATAAAAACCGTAGAGCTTGATCATGAATGTTGAAGAGGCGAATGAGGTGTGTAAGGATCGTGCCAAATGGCGTTCAGTTCTCTCTGCCTACCCCGCTAGGAAAGTGACGTGAAGTTTAGTTAGGTATTATTTTTTAATCGCTATATTAGCTGTTGTTATACCCCGCCGACCGAGACGCCGTCTACTACTTTACTTGAAACACACACATACATTAAAAAACCACTACAAAAACACACAATAAACACAAAAACCAGGGTGTGTGCCAAATAGTCGCCCACTCAGCTCAAATTGCGAGCTACCTGAAGGCAGATCACGACGCTCGGATTTTCATCGGGTGCCTAATCCACTTCGCGCACCCACCCCCCACCCACGATACTCAACGAGCGAAGAGAGATACATTTTGGAAGGAAACAGAAGTACGAATTAAAATTCTCATTCTGTTACAGATGCATGGGCATGGAGCTGAAGCGCAACTACGACACGCCCGAGTTCCACGACGACCTGCGCAAGATGTATATGCGCGCCGGCGTCAACTACGAGGACACCGTGTTCCTCTTCACCGACACGCAGATCACCAAGGAAGAATTCTTGGAGGACATCAATAATATGCTCAATTCTGGTACCTAATCTCTATCAATTACTTAATTTGAGAATTTAAACAACAATGATGACTGGCCCGTTGGTCGAGTGGTCAGAGACCCTGGCCACGAAACCAAGGGTCGCGGGTTCGAATCCCGCTAGGGGCAAATGTTTCGTGTGATGAACATGGACATTTGTACTCGAGCCATGGATGTTAAACGTATTTAAGTATGTCTATCCGTTCACCTAGTATCCATAGCACAAGCATAAGCTTAGTTTGGGACTAAGAAATTGGTGTGTCAGTCAAAAAAAAAATGGTTGGTATTGTTACGCGGAACCTAGCGGTTGCCCAGAAGAATATTATCTTTTTCTAAAATAAACTTAGCCTATATTACTCCAGTAGTAATAAGCATAACACCAGCTTTATGTAACATCTATCAGTGAAAATTTTATCAGAATCGGTTCAGACGTTTCAAAGATTAGCTGGTATACTAACCGACAAAAAGTTGTAGAATATGTTTTTATTGTTACTACCTATTCAATTTAGTATGCATTAAGCTATAAGCAGTCACTGCAACTTTATGTGCATACAAATCCACATACAACTCCTATAGCTACTTCGACGATATTGTCTTTCTGGTCGAAACGCGAAAGATGAGCGCGTATATTGCGTGTCCTGAGACTCCTGCACTGAGCATAGTTACTGTGACATCATCATCCTAGCGTGCCTAATCTCCGTGTTTAATCGGGGTCTGCCAGCGAACTTAGTAATTACATTGAAGCGACTGCTGATCTGACCTTCGTAACCCTCATATAGGGAAACCAAACAATTTGTTTTGTAGTTACACATCCACAGTTTTTTTATGTGCAGGTTTTATCCCGATGTTTTGTGAGCGTCAGAATGGCGGGTGTACTTCTCAGATTAGCCTAAACATATTGCCGATATTCGGTACCTTCTGTGTACTTTGACGTACCTCTCCTGAAAATTCAAAAAAATTCAAAATTTCTTTATTCGTGTAGGACTTATAAATCGTCAATTTTACAAAATCTTTAGAGCAATGTGAATCTACCACCGGTTCGGAATGCTGATTCTACCGAGAAGAAACCGGCAAGAAACTCGGTAGTTACTCTTTTCAGCGTCAAAATATACATGAGTAATATACACTTTTTTTTAAATGTTCTAAACCAAATCATACAATCAATGACTGCGGGAGATGACATAATATGATTACTTACAATAAAAGTGTAAGATTAACCAGAGCAGACCAGCCCCTAAAGGTGGCACCTGTGCACAAGCATGACGTATGTGTCAGCCATCGTTTCACTCAACCATATCAAAGGGAATGTAACGACCCGCCACATAACGCCACCACCCCAGAGGCAATTAAGTGAGCATGACTACTCAGGCTATCTCAGCAATCAATTAAAAAAACTAAAAAGAAAAAGGTCACAAATATCCAACATCAGCCACTAACCATAGGAAAAGGTGTACAAGATTCAGACTACCCTATTAAAGATTTCACATTAGATCCCAATGGAGATTCATATACCCAAGCTGTCTTATCGTTCAGATAATCGTCAGTAGTATAATAACCTTTTTGTAATAAGGTATTTTTAATGTACTGTTTGAACTGAATGAGAGGCAATGTTATGATACTTGCGGGAATTTTATTATAGTAATTTATACTTTGTCCCATAAAGCTACGTGACAACTTTTGAAGTCTGAAACGTGGTATTGCTATCTTAAACTTATTTCTTGTATTTTTATTATGCACATCACATTTTTTAGTAAACAAATTGATGTTTTGATGCACATATAAGATGCAGCTATATATGTACTGTGAGGCAACGGTGAGAATCCCAATTTGCTTGAATAACTCCCTAAGAGAGTATCGAGTGTGTAGATTGTAGATAGTCCTAATAGCTCGTTTTTGAAGAAGAAAGATAGTTCGGATTTCTGTAAATCTGTGTACCTACGTCCATACAAAGATATTTTTCATTTTAGGTACAGCCGCCATCCGGACGTCAGAACCGTGGGTGTACTGTAAACGCATACATGCAAATTAATAACTGTTTAAGTTGATTTGGTACCTCTTGTGTACCTGCAGAAACAAGCATTAAACAAATAAAATACGGTATACTTTCTGAGAAAATAAAAAAATCGTTTTTTCTCTTTTACCTCGTTACTGTTTTATAAAACGTATTAGGGCGATAAACAATCCTTTCGCTACCTATTATCTATACTTATAATAAATCTGTAGAGAGGTCAATTCTGTACATGAAATATATTTTCAAAATAACTATCAGGGGGTGATTAGTGATCGATACTGATGCCAAAAATGCAATCAGTAAAATTTTTGTCTGTCTGTCTGTCTGTATGTTCCTTATAGAAACAAAAACTACTACGGATTTTAACAAAACTTGGTGCAATTATTCTTCATACTCCTGGGCAGGTTATAGTATACTTTTCATCACGCTACAATCAATAGGAGCAGAGTAGTGAAGGGAAATGTTGGAAAAACGGGAGAAGTTACTCCATTTTTTAAGCTTCCGTCGCGTGTGCAGCCTTAATGGTTAAAGTTACATAGAAATCATGTATAACGGAAATAGTCTTTATAATATTAACCATAAACGCGGGTGACACCGCTGGCACAGCTAGTAAACAAATATAAAAATAAATTAATAAATGTATTTCATACAACCACAGAGTAATAATATACTACGTACAACAGAGGGTCACTGCCAATCCTTGAAAAGTTACTGCTATAACTCACGCAAGAACAGCGACAGTGGTGAGTAATTGGAACTACAGCAATGTTTAGTCTGTTTGTCAGGAATAAAACAAGATGGCGCTACAAGCACAGGTTAGTTATTTCTTAGCAATAATACGCCATCTGTGTAAAATTCATGGTTTTAAAACAAAGATTATTTTGGTTTGCTTCTGAAGAAAATATTTTATATTCAAGTTTTTCACCTAAATTTAATAAATTATCTAAGAAATTACGTAAATAACTTATTTTATGAAAAAAGCATTTTTTTAAAGTGAAATAATAACGTTTTTATTCGGTTTTATCTTTCAATCAGTTTAAATGATGCCTGTAGCGACATTTGTCTGTGTCAAGTCTATACGAAATCTAAAATGTATGTGATAGACATGATACAATATAACATAAATTGACCCGAACCCTAAGTAAGACGCTTAAACACTTGTGTTATAGAATCAGTTTACAGTACACCCGCCATTCTGACGCTCACGATGTTTTCCCTCGTCGCAGAGCAAATGATATAAATGTGTACCTACATAGATATGAAAAATCCAGTTTGTACCCGCACTCCTGGCTTCAGATGTCCGTGTGTCCTTACCACTGAGCTACTTTAAATAAAGGACTATCCCTTTATTTAAAGTAATGATGGAGCCTGATGGACCTAAAGGACTATTCCTCCAGGTCCATCAAGCTCGGTTTCTAAAAGTACCTTTACTCAAATATAGCTTTTCCAAAATGAATTAATTAAATTATTTTCTATCTGTATTAGGAAAGGGACATTTTGGGAATGGGATATGTTAGACGTTGGCACCTTCTAACCCAGCCCAGTTTTATTTTTTGACTGAATGTGGTTTAGGGGTCTAGCTGCCCCTTTGACTCAACCTCACCCCTTCAGGGATTACGGGCGTGATGATATGTATGTATGTGATATTTTGGGAAGATACTTTTTAAAACCGAGGGATATGTGGAAAAGAGACATTATGAACCTGAAGGCAAATACTTACAGCGCAGGTGTAATTCAAATGTGTCCGTGCAGGCGAAGTGCCAAACCTGTTCGAGGGCGACACGTACGAGCAGGTGCAGACGGGGTGCCGTGGCGACGCGGGCAAGAGCGGCATCAACCCCGCCGACCGGGACGCCGTCTACTACTTCTTCATCAACCGCGTGCGCTCCAAGCTGCATCTATGCATCTGCATGAGCCCCGTGGGCGAGGCGTTTAGGTGGGTAATTTAAAAAAAATCATTTTCATGGGCACATTTGTTTATAATCCTACAACTGCTTCAGAAAAGTATTACCTTAGGGCTAATATTTACTATCTATTGGATATGTAACCCTTTAATGATGAGTTTACCCTCAATATCGAAAATTACTCTCTCATAGTCATTCATCATCATCATTCATCTCATTACTCACTCATAGTCACTTCCCATGGATAGCTTGATAGGTCAAGCTAGCATGGGAAGTGACTGGGTCACATCGAAATAATAATTATCCAGGTGACATTTAATTGAATGCGTCTATTTCCTTGGGGACCACCGGGCTATTAGGCTCTTAGTTGCCTAGGGAGAGACAGAAGAACAGACTGTGTTCTGGACTCGAACCGAGATGACGAAAGTATGTACGAAACCTAAAAAAAAATATACAGAATTGTTAATAGCAAAAGTTTTTATACTGATATAAAGGCGGGGTAAGCGCGCGTGACCTTGCCAGATGTAGCAAACATTGTCATGTTAGTTTCCTTTTTGAATAAACTTCAAAAAATGAGGAGGTTATGAATGTTCTTTTTGTATGTATGTAGGGGTGGGTACGTTAGTATTCTTGGTAGACGCAGATACGCTGCGTTTTAACTTTATTTATTTATTATACAAACATTTAACAAATACAATAACAATACATGCACACCCAACGACTAAAACAAAGTGAAACCTTCCGAAGTAAGTGCATTACTAACCCTTGACAAACACGGAATGGCTTGAATTTTTTTTTTCAAAATGGCGACCTAGTTTCTCACTTCAGGTCAAAGGACATTTGGCGACGAACGCGCGTAACATTAGATTTTTTTGGTTTGGAAAGTACATTTGTTATTCTCTAGTGCATGATAAAGAAATTTCCAGTCTATAATGAACTACGTAAATAAAATTGATGATTAAATTATAAATAAAAATTCTAACGTGTGCAAGAGTAACTAAAATGTCGGTTGTTTTGAAAGTAAAAAAATCGTGATATTAAAAATTTAACAATGGGTCGAAACTTAGTTTCTGTAACTATAATAAATAAGAAAACAATTATTATGTAACATTAACAACAAAAAAATACCCAAAAAGTGCCTCAAATAAAGTTACAGCATACTAAACATTGTGCGCATCACTTGTCACATGATCGTTTAGTTCTGTTAGTATCATTTCCAATAAGCGCAAACGCCGCAATAAGCGCAAGACCATACTCGCAAGTCAAGTTCCTAATTAAAATGCGGCTTAGTTATTACATACATAGAGACAGTTTTAATGTAAAGAATCTCTTCATGCTAAATCTGCATCAAATAAACACAAAATGTGTTGCAGGCGCCGATGCCGCATGTTTCCCTCGCTGGTGAACTGCTGCACTATTGACTGGTTCACCAAATGGCCGCCGGAGGCGCTGCTGTCCGTTGCGGAGCAGTGCCTATCCCCGATGGGCGACATGAACATCGTCGAGAAGATCTCCAAGCTCTGTGTTATGATGCATCAGGTCTATGAAATGAAATGAAATTGTCTTCTTCCTTTGATAGCGATGTAGATGAGTGGCTATCAGAATCATTGTAGGCTCTTTTCTTCCTTGGCTGTCTAGGATTGACCCAGTTGGCAGGTACAGTTTGCTTAATAGCATGTATATTTGACTCCGATCCACAGATCGGCGTACTTTGGGCCTAAATAGATGCGATGCGTTTCGCTCCCGCAAAATTCATGAGCTCCGCCCACTTATGTTTGGTCCCTTTGCGCGTACGCTGCAGCTGTAGTCATGCGTTCTGGTATTATCTCTTTTTGTTATATCATCGTTCACACTATTATTGTCCTTTTCTATTTTTAGACCTTTAACAACCGGTAATAATTAGCAGTGTACCCGTCCGCGCGTTACCATGTCCGGCGAAGAACTGGTATAATAATATGATAAAACAATAAGCTACATATAACTAAAAATAAAAATCTAAACAGAAAATTGTTAATGACTAGTGACAAGCAGCTCGATGCCCACGAACCAGAAACCCAATACCCATTATTTAATTATGCTTAATTTGTAGCACTCTACAATTCAAGAACAAAAAAGTATCGTTCTGGTACACACAACAATAGTACTCACAATAATAATGTTAAACATCTTGACTCCGAATAACTTTTTTCTGTGACTTCAAGAACAGCTACTTGTGGACAAGTTTGGTGAAGTTGTTGTGTATAGTGTTTCTGAATAAATTTAAAAACTGACTGGAACTAACAGACCTAAATATCGATTCAAACATCAAGACGTTCACAGATATATCATAAGTTCCTATCCCGGAGGTGCACCTACTTAATTACACGGATAAAGACGCAATAGTAGAATAAAAATATCTGGCTTGTCTTAATTTCCTTGGTAATATTGAGAATATTTGTAATCTAAACCTACAATGAGTAATATGTTCTATTCTACAGGATGTGGACATAATGACTGACAGACTGTATCAAGAGATGAGGCGGTATTTCTACACGACTCCTAGCAGCTACTTGGACTTGCTCAAACTTTACCTCAATCTGCTAGATAAGAAACAGCAAGAGATCATACGTGGCAGGGACAGAATCTCTTGTGGATTACAGGTAATATATATAGCATTTGATTTCCCAATCGCCATTATCATATAAGGCCCTTTCTTGTTTGTTATTATATGTATTAGTATACCTTAATACCATTTACCTTTACCAGGTGGAAGACACATCGATCAAACAAGAATGTATTCCCGAAATTTCTTCGTAGCACAGGGGCGATACCATTGTTTACTTTTGCTGACAAGGGAATTAAAAATATCAAAATTCTTACTACAAATACTTGAATGGCCCCTTATCTCGGAACCGGATCAATTTATGTGGTATCACTTGGTGTTAATAAATCCTATATTTTTTTCAAGAAACTATACGAGACGTATGAAGTGGTGGGCGTGATGGAGCAGCAGGTGCGCGACATGGAGCCGATCCTGGCGAAGAAGGCGGATGAGGGCATCGCGCTTGTGAACCGGCTCAAGGTGGAGCAGAAGTCCGCCGACGAGGTCAAACAGGCCGTCATGAAAGACGAGGCGGCGGCTAAGGTCAGTGTGACATGGAGCCGATCATGGCGAAGAAGGCGAATGAGGGCATCGCGCTTGTGGACCGGCTCAAGGTGGAGCAGAAGGCCGCCGACGAGGTCAAGCAGGCCGTCATGAAGGACGAGGCGGCGGCTAAGGTCAGTGCGACATGGGGCCGATCCTAGCGAAGAAAGAGCGAATGAGGGCATCGCGCATGTGAACCGGCTCAAGGTGGAGCAGAAGGTTAACTCGGGTTAAGCTAAAAACCCACAAAATTGCTACCCCAAAATGTTTCCCTTTTTTTATCATAAAATTCCCGTGCACACAATTTGGCGGGCAATCTTCGGATAGATTAATGTCATAGCCGTAACCTAATCTGAATCAAGCAATATAATAAATTATGACCATTGCAAAAAATAAAATATCGTATAAGAAATGAGACTTCACAATTTAATCTTCAAAAATAACCGTACCAGGTGAAAGCGGAAGAGGTGAAGCAGATAGCGGACGAGGCGAAGGCGGACCTGGCGCTGGCCATGCCGGCGATGGAGGCGGCGCAGATCGCGCTCAAGGCGCTCAACAAGGCCGACATCAACGAGCTGAAGGCCTTCCAGAAGCCGCCGCCGCTAGTGCGCTTCGTCATGGAGCCGATATGCATATTGTTCGGCACTAAGTAAGTGTCACATAATTAAATGTTCTTTATAGTAAGAGATTGCGCTACCACTCAGTGATAAGGACAAGCACAAACTAGTGTAAAACAGAAAGCCAACTCCGAACATAAAAACTGCACAATAGCCCATACTGTATCGAAACTCACACATGCGTAAATAGTTTAATGTATGTACACATTGTCACACTGACAAATCATTGATGAATGAATCAGAATATAGAATGTGCAAACGTTAGGTTGACAATTTTTTCCCGTCACAACTCTTGGGTAGGCAGGTATAAACAGGTAAATCGATACTAGTAACTTGCACCGGTCTGGTTAATCAATAAAAGTTAAATTGAAATAAAAATTATTAAACATTACGAACACGGTGTCCTGTCCTGACCTGTCAGGATTGCATTCTCTGAGCAACTGGACTATACCGTCAAAGCCGACTTCAGAAATTATGTGGTACCCTAAAAGGATGTTAAAGATCAGTATTTTCGTAAAATTTATAGTTGTCTGTTACAAAAATTACGCCAATTGACCGGTGGTGACGATGTTCGTTTTTGACATTTAAAGTGGATACGGCATGTTTCTTAAATGTTATTTATTTTTTAAAATTTTAGACCAGACTGGGACTCCACTAAAAAGTTATTAGCTGACGTGAATTTTATCCGTAACTTAGAAGAATACGATAAAGATCACATTCCTGACGCAACTCTCAAGAAAATTAAAGTTTATTTAACACATAAGGATTTCAACCCAGACACAGTCGTCAAAGTATCCAAGGTAATCTCGGTGATAGTATTTACATAAATGATGGATATTTCTTTTCTTACTTCACATAAAATTAAACTTTTTCTTCCTCTAGGTCTGTCGTTCTATGGTTCTCTGGGTCCAAGCCATCGACATGTATGCTAAAGTGTTTAGAGTAGTGGAACCAAAAATACTCGCGTAAGTATATTTACTTGTATTTATAAATGCTAAAATGAATATGCTAATATATAACTATTCAATTAACCCAAATAGGCATAAAGAAGCAGCGGGTATATTAAAAAGTGTAATGGCTGTGCTGAAGGCGAAACAAAAGGAAGTAGAAGCAATAGAAGCTCAACTTGCCAAAATGTTGGATGAACTGAGAGTAAGTTTTTAAGTAAATAGTACTTAGCAATGCATTTTTTTTTTCACAGACTGATAAATAAACTTTTCATCGATATGTATTACGTTTATTACTAGTTTTGATATTCAGTAATTTTTATTTGTCGATTTGGATATCTTTGGTGGCTCGTTTGATTCGATTTTTTTAAATATAACTTAGTTTGACAATCAATACGAATCCATGTGACATCGGGTTTTAGATTCGTTTTAATATACGAATGCCTAAAAGGAATGTCTGTTATGTCAGGTAGTAGAAGAGGAGCGCATTAAGCTGCAGGCTGACGTGGACCTGGCCGCGGCGCGGCTGTCCCGCGCCGGCAAGCTGACGCAGGCGCTGGCCGATGAGAAGACGCGCTGGGAGGAGAGCGTCAAGGTGAGCGGAGGGAGCCGGAGATACTTTAAGGCGGAGTATGCGGCACATACACATCCATACATACTTAAGCCACATACACACGTGCGTAAGGAGACTCCAAGGAGCAATAAGTACTTTTACCACATTCAGCCAAAAATAAAATTGAATTGGCTTAGATACAAAATAATTGCTTTCAAAAAACAGGCGCTATACCTTAAGGGAGTGCGCGAGGGCTAAAGCACCCCATGAAGTGATTTTTAGGTCAATAGGGGAGCGGACTAAAAAAATATATATAAAGTAGTAATAGTAGAATTTGACGATAATAGTTATGCATCCGTTTATCAGCCATTCGATTTTTTTTTTCAATTCGATAAAAAATTCTAGGGCAGTTAAATCGACCTTTTTATTTATTTTATTTTGAATCATGATTAAAATGATAATTATTTCAAACTCTGATTTATTCTTATATTTATTATTTCAGGGGATTTAAATTGCGCGTGACGTCACACGTAGGTACAATTTATACTTACAAGTGACATCGCAAGCCTCCACTCCAAAACTTTGATGCTCTTTATCGTTGTATTTTTTTGTTATCTTAATAAAGCAAAAAATATGTGTCTTGTATTTTTGTTTATTCAAACTGACGGACTATTTATTATGAAAGAAAAAATCGAAATGGCACCTCTAGGTAGCAGTCTCCTTTGTAAAACTAGCCTAGACGACGACGTTCATGAAGTACACAGTTTACGATGACTAAGTGATGCTTATCAGTCGTCACCGTGTTGGCATTTTGCACAAGGTAATGTAATTTTACACAAGTTTGTTTTTTATTCACTGTGGTGGTGATATAAAGGACAAGAGCCGACAAGATTAAGTGTCCAACTGTCCATGCTGCATATCATTAGAGTTTGGCCATCCAATGCTCTTAGACGCGAAATAAAGAACCGTTTCTCTACAGCGGTTTTATTGTAGAGTCGGCCCAGTTTTAAACGAATGTGAAGTCGTAGCTATACATACACATACTACTTACTACCACCTGCCTAGTTATTATTTGTCTCTAATCGGTCGCGTTTGCGCAGGCGGCTACCTACAAGCTGTACTGTACGACGGGCGACCTCATCGTGGCGTCCGGCTGCATCGCGTACTTCGGCGCGTTCCCCTCGCACTACCGCCGCGAGCTCGAGTGCCGCTGGATCGAGCAGTGCAGCCAGCTAGAGATACCCTCCTCCGATACCTTTGAGTGAGTACTTGGATAAACTAACAGGGCCCAGGGCCGGCCCATTTGATGGCGAAAACTCCTAGTTGGCAGTGACTCCCTTACCCCCAAAGCTTCTCATATGCAGGGGGAAGTGGGATTCCTTTTTAAAGAGAGGGGAGAGTCGCACGCACTATAACTATTAATAAATATTTAATTTTATAGTTTAATAGCAATAATGGCGGATTCGTACACGGTGCGCCAGTGGAATTCGCAAGGCTTGCCAAGAGATGCGGTCTCTACTGAGAACGGCATTCTCGTCACCAGGGCAGGCCGCTGGCCGCTCACCATCGATCCCCAAGAGCAGGTACCTTATGTCGATTAATCCTATAAATGGACAACATTAAGGGCCGATTTTTTATTAGTCAGATAAAAATTAACCGACTGATAAAGTATTAAGTCACCAATTTACGGATGTCATACAGCATTTCACTTAGGAAACAGGCAATGACATTTTACAATCATCCGGATTGTATTTTATTCGATTGTTATCTTTTAACTGACTTTTGAAAAATCAGCCATTATACGATTAATATTATCCACCTGACGATACAACTGAAATGTTGGGCCGGTCTTAGTATAATATTTTATTCGACTAATGAGGGATTAATATTGATTACTTATCACATAAAAAAAAGCCCATTATATTGTGTAATCAAAATCAGGTCATGTACTTAATAATTTATGGACACTATCACGATCACGACATCGTACAAAAAATATATCTAGGTAGTGTACATATTCATTTAGTTATAATATTTATACCCATAAGTTATTGATGACAAGCATAGTAATAACCAAAATAGCTTTATAACGAGAAACATCTGGTCTGTGGAAACATTTTCGAGGTCCTCCTCTCATATTGATTACAAAACACGAGCTACCGATTAAACATATTAATCTATTGTATATATTTTGATTGTCTAAGTTATAAAATAAAGAAACCTTTTGTGGTGTACAGGCAAATAGATGGATCAAAAACATGGAGCGCGACAATGGCCTCATAATAACTAAACTGAACGACCCGGCGTACTTGCGCATGCTGGAGAACTGCATCCGCCTCGGCTGGCCCATGCTCATCGAGGACCTTGGCGAGAGCCTTGAGGCCACCCTGTCGCCGGTCTTGCTCAAACAGACCTTCTTACAGGTAACAATTCAGCAAACGAAGCTTCCATTAAATTCAAATGTTCAAATTCCATAAAATGAATTTGACTTAATCAAATGAGATAGTAGGCTATTTATTTACATTCGGAATATAGGTAATGAAATTAAGTATCATTGAAAACACGCGTTCCGTGTACTTTAAAATAGGCTACTTTTTTAATATTGACTATATATTTTTTCTTTTGTTCAGCAAACCAAAAATGATGAAGATACAGCGTGTTAAACTAAATGCGTAAAATTGTACTGTCCGAGTGACGTAAAGCACCCCATATAAGATCTATGAAACGCTGTATCTTTGTAATTTTTCGAGTATTCGATAATACGGACTAAAAATAACCCATTCAATGCAGACATTACCTTTTCTTTAATGTTTACATTGATTTAAGTACTAAACGAATTAACAATATATTTATGTATGTTTATCACAAGTCTGTTTGTTTCCTAGGCGGGGCGCCTCCTCATTCACCTGGGCGACAGCGACATAGAATACGACATGAACTTCCGCCTGTACTTGACCACTAAGCTGGCGAACCCTCACTATCTACCGGAGATCTGCATCCAGGTCACTCTGGTCAACTTCACCGTCACGCTCTCTGGACTCGAGGATCAGTTGTTGGCGTTAGTTGTTCTTATTTTATCAGGACTATCTTTGTTATTTTGTGCCTTATTTATTACTGGCATAGCTAGACTGCTTGAAGCTACAAACACTTCATGACAGGCATTTGCCTAAAAAGATGTTTACTAGCTCGTGTTAGGCATAGTACAGCTTAGCATCAGTCATTATAACGTTACTAATTACACATAGCAGCAGTTTGATGCTTAACCATAATAGTGAAATTAAGTAGTAGTACATTTGTATTATACATAGGTAGATAAATAATACCAAGGAAAATTATATAAATAACATTGTATAATAGTAGGAAGACAGAAGTATTATAATTATCAGCAGTATATACTTGGAATGCTATATTGTAAGTAGAAGTACATAGATCGTAAGATTTTTGTAATGTTTCTATAACTAAGATAAAATAAAATGTTATTTCACTACTAAACTGGCTTTGTAGTTTTTTGCCATATTCATGTATTTTGTAAGGCACTCACTATACGTTTACTTACTGCCGCAGGTAAGTGGTCTTACCAGAACCAGCTTAAAAGACGCTGTTAGTGTTTACTAGTTCCTTAAACAACCTTCTTAAAACACGCTTTCTTGCAGCACTTTATTTTTTCTCTCTAAATCAATACGTTTTTTTTGTTTCATTTGTAACAAATAGTGACGCATATCAATATTAAATTTTTTTAATGTTTTATATAAATATATTGAGACTCGGCCATCGCATGAAAACACGTGTAAATTAAATTATTTAGTGCGATGGCCAAGTCAATATATTTATATAAAACATTAAAAAAATTTAATATTGATATGCGTCACTATAAGATGCTGTTAATTATTACGTAACAACTTAATGCTTCGAGTGACGTTTTAACGTTTTATATAAATATATTGAGACTCGGCCATCGCATAAAAACACGTGTAAATTAAATTATTTAGTGCGATGGCCAAGTCAATATATTTATATAAAACATTAAAGATTTTTAATATTGATATGCGTCACTATAAGATGCTGTTAATTATTACGTAACAACTTAATGCTTCGAGTACGGAGATTCCAGACACAATTGATTTTCAATTGTTATGGACCACGATCGTGGTCTTAGGGACTGGACGTATTAAGACAGAAAGTCGCTTAAGTAGAGACTGAATAAATTAATAACCGACTTGGTATTACATGGATCTCACAACTTTTTACCGTAGAACAACTGAGTTGCGAGACTTGGTTTTTTTGACAAGTATTGTTTTTGATGGGATCTCATTTCTTTTTGTATTTTGTAGACAGTTCTACTTTTTTCCTTTTCGGTACCTTCTACTTATTGTATATATGTATATCTACCAGCAACGAATTTTCTTAAAGCCCTCTCTCTGACTTATGAACTTTTCTTATTTTTGTAGGTAGCCTTCCGTTTTCTCTTTTCCGGTACTACTTCTTGAGCTTCAGCTACAGTTTTTCTAAGAGCCCACTCCCTGTCTCTATGTGTTTTTCTGGGAGGCTTTGATGTTACAATTTTTGACAAATCTGGACGGTAAATGCTTCTTAGTCTGTTGTATTCACAAATTGAGGATTCCTGCGCTTTAACACTTCCAAAGTCGACATTAATTAGATGTAAACCACCCAGACTTGTAACTGTAAGACTTGTAATTGCGGAATGAATTCGCATGACGGGAATACCCATTTTTTGCTCGATTTGGCAGATTACAAAGTTATTTAAGCAGTTATGTATCTAGAAAACTGGACCGAAATTGAAAAAAATTACTCGACTTGGCGGGGGCACTACCGTGTGCCATTATATTTATATGGTATTACAAAGTTATTTAAGTAAGTAGTTAAATATTTATAAAACTGGACCGAAATTGAAAAAATTTGCTACACTTAGCGGTTGCACTACCGTGCCCCCAAATATTTTAGTTTTTCCTTGATTCATACACCAAACACTACTTATATTCCAAATTTAAAGCTTCTAGGTCTGCTAGAAGTGCCTTAGATTTTTGATGATCGGTGAGTCCAGTGAGTGACAAAATTAAGAAACTTTGACCCGTTATAATTCTTAAACTACTGGTTCAAATTGAATGAAATTTGAAATATACCGTGTCTTTACAATGCCTGCATGGTTACTGAAAATTCAGTCTTCTAGTTTTATCCACAACGAAGTTACAGGGGGTCGAAAATGGCCTGAATTGCTTCGAGAAAAGGATAAAATAAAAAAAATAAAAAATAACGTTTATTTTCTACCACAAATTAGTGGCAATGTGCACCACTTTACAAACTTATTTACAATAATAGTTCTACAATTTCAGAAGTAGAGTATATTACAATACCGTGCAAAAACCACCAGTCTGTGGAAGACTGGAGCTTGAACCTAAGCCTATAAATAGGCTTGTTGTAACAAGATCTCCAGACCCCCATCTAGGCAGAGAAATAAATTTCTTATTATTATAGAGCAGAGATGTTCAATACACAGCACATGTAAATGACAGTATCAGCTAATTGAGTATACGTTACTTTTGGGGATACACAGTAAGTTGTTATTCTATTAGGTTTTCAGTTCCGACGTAGTCTAAAGATATTAACCAATTTTTTAATTTTGATTTACAACTAAATTTATTTGTTGTTACATTAGACAACATTTTATTAGCTTTATTATATAAGTGTCCTCCTAAGAAACAATAGAATCTGCGCATAAATTTGGTTCTGTGGGTAAATAATTTACATACTCTATGTCGCTGAGTCTTACACAGGTTTGCTACTTTGAAATTGCCATTTGCACTTACCGTAGAGTGTTTTTTCAATTGCAAGAATATACAATTGTCTAACGGTCAGAAATTTTGTTTCATTGTAAAGAGAGAAGGTTGGGTAAAGCATAGGTCTAAAAAAAGCAACCTTCAGGATAAATCTCTGAGCTCTCTCAAGTTTGATTAGAGTAGTTTTCGATATACCTCCCCAGGCGATGTTACAATATGTTAAGAGCGATTGGCACAAGGACAAGTAGATAGTTTTCATCAATTGGACGGTAGCAACTAATCGTAAATTTCGGAAGAGATATGCAAGCTTACGAATTTTCGAGGATAAGTTACAAATATGCTGTTTGAAATTTAAATTGTTATCGATAGTTACGCCTAGATATTTAATATTATTCACACGATCAAGAGGCGAACAATTGCACATTCTAAAAGGAGCAATAGCACATGTGTGAGCTACTATTTTATCATTGGCACAATCAACATGCAAATTACTAATGCTAAAAGTAATGTACTTCGTTTTGGAAGCATTCAATGACAGAGAATTTGCGGCCAACCAATGGCATACTTTATTAAACCCATGTTGAGCTTTCAAAAATACGTCCTCCCAAGTCTCGCCACAAAAAGTAAGACTCGTATCATGGTAAGGCCGTGCCGCTTTTTTGCTCGACTTGGCGGGGGCACTGCCGTGCCCCCAGATTCAACAAACCTCGTTCATATTATTCGCTTTGAAATTGTAACAGAGGACTTATTATATTCATTTGATGGATTTTTATCACCCAAATAAAATTCGCTAGAAATTTTATTTTTAAAAGACAACTTAATATTTTACGCAGTTTAATGTTTTTACGAAAATACCCGCCAACTGCATTATCCGTTTCAATACTTTTTTCGAAGTTTGCTTTTCGTTACTTATGTGTATTAATTATTAAAATTTAAAATTCAATTGAAATCTACGAGCTCATTATTAGTTAGTTTAGTTAGTTAGCTCATTATTAGGATAACTAAAATTATCAAAATCGCGTAGGGAAAGTCGCTAAATTGTTCAAAATGAGGATTGTAATTATAACTAATAGGCAGGTTACTGAGAATATACGACTTCTGAAATAATCATCTTCCAGGAGTCGTATATTTTCAAAGGAAAATAAATGAAAGTGTTTAAGGTTATGTTCATAGATGACACACATTTCATACCTAAATATAGAACCTTAACATTATTTAACGAAAAGTAATTATTCTGTTAGTAATTATGGCTTATCCAGATAACAAGTACTGCTAGGTAAAAGAAGAAGTTAACATTTTGGTAGGAGGGTCTGTAGTAAATTTGGTTGTACGCGAGGGTTGGGTTAGGATGATTGATGTACGGGCTCGGTGCAGCGACGTGGTGCGCCTGGAGCGGCCCGACCTGGAGCTGATCCGCACGGAGCTGATCGTGCGCATCAACGCCGACAAGGCCACGCTCCTCGAGATCGAGGACAAGATCCTGCGGCTGCTGTACGCCTCATCGGGCAACATCCTCGACGACGAGGAGCTCATTGAAACGCTCAACGAGAGCAAGGTAAGAAGTTGCCCCTAAAATACTTGAATAGTGGTGTAGCTAGAGTTCTAGAATGGGTGACGCTCGTTGCGGTAACATGATTCGTCGTCCTCGACATCGTACGAACATGTTGCATTTACCTATAGTTTCAACCCAGTCCCCTCAAGAAGCTTTGTGCTGTCTTTCTATATTTTGAAGGTGTTTTCTTACGAAGTTTTTTATACACGGTATGGTCTGACCCCGTTAGCTACAGCAACAACTAAACAACAGCAACAGATTTTCATGCGTTCATCTGGGGTCGAGCGGCAGGCCATAATTCAAGTTAAGTATATCATGATGCTTCGTGTGCACATGTGCGGATCGGTGGTTGGGTTACTCAGCAGTAGCGTCCGACGCACGTTGTAAAAAAGTGAATAATTTCCACCCGATTGAAAATTTATCAAATTGTAAGTAGCTAACCCCATATTTTAAAGGAATAAAAAAATTACGTGTTAATATGTGATTTCTGGCTACCCCCATGGAAAAAAGGCGTGACATTAAGTATTTATGTGTAAATAAAATATTAACGACATTTCAAAATAAAGTCAATATTTTTTTTAACAGTGTTGCCAACTTCCACACCGACGGATAGCAATTTTACATAAATATCTCTACGTTTTTTTAAAGACTTACGGGATTAAAACTGTTTATCTTTGCCATTATTCCATTAACTCGGGTCCGGAAATCTGATATGCCTCTGCAACGGGATACGGGTCACGCCCTGTCTTGCGCTAAGTAAAACGTCTACGATTTAAGCCGTAGTGCGTAGACGCTACGCTAACGGAGCTACGGGCCTACGGCCACTATATTTGTTAATTACCTATGTACATACTTATGTACTGTCAGGAAGAATAATATGTATACATTGTCACATTTTCAAAAATATATAAACTTCTATTCCACCATTCCAGAATAAAAACTTGTCTAAAATCACCTAACCTGTATTAAAAATAGATAATCATACATTTGTTTCACATTAATTTATACGACAGAAAATCAGTAATTACTTCACACTTCCAATGTAATTTTTTAGTATCCATGATAATTTCAATAATAATATGTACCTATACAATTTGTAACTATCCATATTATATCTAATAGAAATTCCCAAGAATATATTTACTTTTCCTATTTTTATTAAGTTTACTCATTTATACTATATCCTAGATTTGCGAGCACTGACAAAGCTGTGCTTTGTCAGTGCTCGCTCGCAATGTATGTATGTTTGGGTGAAATCTCACAACTAAATTTTGAAGCAGATGCCTTTAAGCGAAGCTGAAATTTGGCATACATACAAAGTTTAATGTATCCGTGAGAATTTCTATTACATGGGTATAATTTGTACACATATTATTAAAATTGTCATGAATACTTAAAAAATATATTGGAAGTATGAAGTTATTACTGATTTTCTGTCGTTTATATTAATGTGAAACAAATGTTTATCTATTTTTCACACATACCGATAGATTTGGACAATTTATTTTTCGTATTATTGGAATAGTATGTAGAAGTTGAAATATTTTTTAAAATGTGACAATGTATAGATACCTACATATTATTGCTCGTGACTGTAAATACATACACCGATTTGATCACTCTTTTTTGTATGGAAGCTATTGTTTCCCACTTGGACCCACTTAAAGGAGAATGACCACGGACGGTATCCCTAAAATTTGTATTATGTCATTATGTCACTAGCTCAATATAACTAAAATTTCTATATTTTTTTTATCTTGAAATTACTCAAGTTATCCGGGTAAATGTTGACCTAATAAAAAGATTTATGTAATAGATCCGATTTAATATGAGTATTAGATCCGATTATAAAATAAGAAAGCAGTGTTGCCATTTCGGATGTAATTCATTTAGTGATCCATTTAAAAACGACTCCGTAAGAATCAATATTTTACTTTGTAAACGGAGGAATGCTAATGTTATTTTCAGAACCGGAACAAAGCAATCTAGTCGTATTAAAAATATTTTGATTTAAACTGTAGGCACAAGAATAAGTAGATACGCATTTTTTTTTTCACTTTTTAGTGCCGGTGGTATGTCGGTTTTATATATATTTTTGGCGGACAGATATTAATTTCTTTAAGACATTAAACAATAGATAATGAACCGATACTCTCAAAATATTACACTCTCATTAAGAATACTAATGCCACAGAAATTTTCGTTACTTTTTCAAATTGTTGGAAAAAGTAACTTAACCGATTTTGATGTATTTTAATGTATGTTAATATGAGTTTTAGCCATGGATATACGGACATACTTTCACCTACTATTTCTACTACTATCCCCTATCCTGTGTAGCGATCCTAATGCGTATCTTCCATTAATGACATCCTAATAATAAGAGTTTATATAATAAGTGGAATAAACTGTTAATACGCTTTGAGGGACAATTAGTGGTGCAGCTATTTTTCAATAGAAATCTTATTAGGCCTGCCCCCTTTACTCTAGCCTCCTACTGCCCTATTACTAACTATATCCTACTGGCTTGCTGTAACAAAATTGGCCTTAATCATATTATCCACACCATAAATAGGAAACGTCAGAGATCATCAACGCCCGCCTAGAAGAAACCGAAGCGACTGAGATCAACATATCTGCCGCCCGCGAGAAGTATAGGACCGTGGCTACCAGGGGTGCTGTACTATACTTCGCAGTGGCTCAGCTCGCCGACATCGATCCGATGTACCAGTTCTCCCTCAAATATTTTAATCAGGCAAGTACATAGCCATTGTCATACCTACGTAACGTTTTTTAATTAAAGGCTTATTAAAATGAAACTCATTATTTTGACAATGATTAAAGGTTCCTCTTTGATTAAGAAACCTTAAAATCCTGCTAAAAATTTTAAATTAAAACATTTTGTTTTAATTAGGCAAATACTTAAGTTACTAATTTTCAGGGCAGGTACCTGCATAATATTCTTTTAGCTAATAAGTGGCAGCTTATCTGGTTGCCATTATAGAAAATACATTCACTACAATTTGCCAATCATCGCTCCCTTGCTATATTTCGCGCTCAGTACAAGGACGTTTATTTTCGTTCCAATCAATACTGCAGTTATTGCACATGCGCCGAAAAGCTATTGATTTAATGCGTACCTATGTGTTGCCTCCGACAACACAGGGATGAAAACAGACCTACTTATGTATTGATATTCCTTTGAACACAATGAGTTTTTATTCATTATGAAAGCCTTTGTTGCCTGTTCCAGCAACTGCGTCATGAACTTAGTTCTGAATGTGAAAAAGTAACACCTATGTATGTATGTATGTATATATATGATATATTTGAAGGTATACTTATTTGTAGGTAGAGCATATCTACTTAATACCATGCATATTAGGTGTTTAAACCAATAAAACACCTTAGTAAAATTAATATCGTCTTTTAGACGGGTTAACTACTAATAAGTTTTATTAAACTTTACTTGCGTGGATACCTTATAACTAAACAGCTAAGTAATTACAGCTATTGCTTGTTGGACAGGTATTTAACGCCGTAATAGAGAAGAGCGAAAAATGCGACATTTTGGAGATTCGTCTAGATATTCTTCACCGAGAGATTACTCTGTCCGTGTATCGAAACGTGTCCCGGGGCCTGTTCGAGCGGCACAAGCTCGTTTTCAGCTTCCTGCTGAACATGGCCATTTACCTAAATGCGGGGCTTGTCACCCCCGATCAGTGGAACTTCGTACTGCGCGGCCCTGCGGGGACTAAAGTGGTTAGTCTCGTCTTGTGGAATTCTGGTTCTTTTGAAAGCTTAGTAGTCCTAATACAATCAGATCGTAGGTGGCTCATTGGGCTGCACGGCTCATATGCGATGATTTTTCGTTTAGAACTAAGTATATAGCCTTTTCGATTTGCAACATTCTAAGTACCGATTTATATCAATAGCTCGGGAGACGAAAGCCTCCTGAGTAAACCTGCGATCCTTATAACTGGAGGTGCAATTACGAACCTAAATAGTCTGGTTCCCCTATGCGTTACGCAGATCAGAGTTGTTTAGCTTCAATGTAATCTCCAGACTCAACTAATCTAGGATCATAGACAAAAGATACGAAAAGAGACAAACAAAAATTACGCATCTCTCACATGATTCACATCTTCGTAGGGTTATAAGTTATAACGGCTCGTGTTATAACTTATAACACGTGCTTAGCTGCTCGTAAGTATTGTATAAAGCTGACCGTTTGACCAGACCATTTACATAGGTCATAGTTACACATTAATTTGAACGACTGTCGTTTTCCCTCATCGACGAGCAAGTGGTAATAACGAGCAATCCGTAAATATATTTGAAAAACCAGAAGTAGTAGCTACTTCTGGTTACGGCTCCACGAAAATTACCATATACTTACCTATCGTAGGTAATCCTTGATGATGCAAGGTGCCGGCGACGCGAAACAACTATCATTAAAATACGACGTCGTTAACAAGTATCTGATTTTTTAAGACGTGCGATATCATAAGTAATCCACACAGGTGCCGCCAAAAAAACCATTAGTGGAGACGCTAACGGACCAAATGTGGCTGGCCGTAAACCATCTGAACGAGACCGACGAAAGCTTCGCCGGGCTTGCTGAAGACTGCCTCAAGAAAATACCAATACAATTGGGCTCATTCGGTGTGGTAGGTATTTATTCTATTATAGGTACCTATATATAATGAGAAATAGTCATTGTAGAAACTAGTGAGTTTAGTTACATAGGTAAGTTTAGAGACGAGACGTAGAGAGATGACCAAAATGGAAAACTTGTAAAAATTAGGGAGAAGTACTCACGAGATTGCATTAAAAGTATAGAAGAAAATAGGTACGTAGCCAACTTTACTTTTAAAATAAATAAGCTTATAAGCTTGTAGCTTGTGCTTTTGAAATACGGACGGATAGAAATACTTAAATTTGTTTATACACTTCCATGACTCGAGTACAAATGTCCATCATTCCATCACACGAAACATTTGCCCCTAGCGGGATTCGAATCCGCGACCTTGGTTTCGTGACCAGGGTCTCTGACCACTCGACCAAATGGGCCAGTCCAACTAACTAAGTATGTAAACCTTTATTATTTTACTACGTTTCAGGAGATACATGTGAACAAAAACGAAAAAGGTACCCCAAAGACGAATTGGAATGAAAAGCTGACCACGTTCGAAAAGCTAATGATAATCAAAGCTATCAAAGAGGAGAAGTTAGTATTTGCCATCGCGCAGTACGTAAGCACCAGCCTCGGATCTGTATTTATCGAAAGTCCAACTGTACAGCTCAACACTCTGTGAGTACACTCTCTAGTAAAAATGTTATGAAAAGAGTACTTTACTACTACTATAGAGTACTTCCAACTGACTAAAATATGAAAACGCACCTACATCACATGAATAGTTTAATGTTTTTGGTATTATGCCCAGACCAGACACGTATAGACCGCGTAGTTTAAAGCTCACTACGATATTTAGAATGTTCCGTGTTTTCATACCCCTGATGGGTAAGAATTTATATGGAACCCTTAGATCGTGAGTCGTACTCCTACTCGTATTTGGAAATCATAGCTTCTTATTTTTCTTATTCTTTACATAAGAACGGTAGGCATAGGACATAACGTCATTTAATAAAAAAATAAATTACCTATACTTGATAAAAATGCCATTTACATGTACAGTAGAGCGTCAATTATCCGAACTATTTGGGGGACATGGGTGTTCGGAAAACCGTTTTTTTTTGGATAATCGAACTATTGATTCGGTTATTATCATAGAGGGAAATAAAAAACCATATTAGTCATACCTTACTACTCATACTTAGATTATAATACATCTTTAATTATCCCTATTGAATCCATTTGTCATGCAGTATAAATAAACCGCGTAATGTGTTTCAAACCAACGCATGATAGACTTGGTTCCAACAAACTTGGTAAACCAACTTGGTATTCATTGGATAACTGCGTTGCAGTTCCATCTTCCTCTATCCGTTTATTAATCTCGTATTATTTTTCATAGAAAGGATAACAAGTTTACATTTTTGTATTTAAAAAAACGGCCAAGGGCGAATCGAATTCACGCACGAAGAGTTCCGTACCAACGTACCGTTTCAAGCGTCTACCTGTGGCCGTTATTAAAATCGAGCAAAAAACCGACAAAATTTACGTTTATTGTATGGGAGTCTTAAATATTTTGTTTATTCTGTTTTTAATTATAGTGGCATCAGAAATATAATATCATCTGTGAAAATTTCAACTGTCTTACTATCACGGTTTATGAGATACCTACAGCCTGGGGACTGACGGACACACAGACAAACGGAAGACGGACAGACAATCTCTTTGAGTACGGAACCCTAAAAACCAACAAATCAGACTGGCGAAGTGTTCGGATAATCGGTCGTTCGGTTGATCGACGTTCGGATAATCGACGCTCCATTGTAGTTCCAGAAGATGTAAACTTATGTGTCCTAAACCTACTATGTGTTTTTGTATTATAAAGGGATACTAGCAGGCCTGTCTTAAACTGGCCTTACTGGGCCCTTGGGTGCAAATAATATTGGGGCCCTTTAGTTAAATAAAAAAAATCTCTTTAAAGTTATTTACATACTGAGTTTGTTCACATACACTACGCCCCACGAATATCATAGATTGGTGTGGTGAGGAGAGTGAGTGATGACTGGTGGTACCTAGGACCTATCGAATTATTTTATAGCTTTTAGAACATTATATTATCGACATCATTGTTTTCATTAAACCCTTAAAACTTTTTTTTAGGTAAGTACTATTTTTTTTTTTTTTCATTTTAAATTTTTTATATTATTTTTTTCGTAGTGTACTGTGTTCTGCTAGTGAAGCTCTTTCATTTGATACTTACCAATACTTATTGAGGGGATCGTAAAAAAATAGGTATGTGATTTTAAGAAAACAATTTATCGTCGACAAAGTCAATACTATGCAGTATTGTTTTTTTCTGAATGTGGTTAACGGGCTAGCTGCGCTGCCCCTTTGACTCTGCCTATCCCTTTGGGGATAACGGGCTTCATGATGTGTATGTGGAGGCGCGCGCTGATGTCTGTTACATGTAAAGGCTGGCGTCGACTACAGGAGAATCGCGTCGCGTCGAGCCGCGTCGAATCGAGTCACATTGTTCCGTGTGCGTTCATCGCAGAGGAATCGAAGCGAATCGAAGTCAGTCGCAAGGTTCTGTCGTGCTTGTGGATGATAGATAGTTCGGACGAAGAAATGTTCTTGTTCCAAATTCTTTTTGAAGAAAAGTACGACACTATAAACAAGAAGCGTAATATTTTCGGCGAATTTCACCATTTATTTTTGGATCTCAAAAACGACCCTGATAAGTTATTTTCAATATAGTCATGGGAAAATATTAAAAAAACTGTATGACAAATTTCATGAATTATTAGATATACTTGGACTCGAGAAACATTCCTTCTGCGCTGTCGTCTTGATAGTAGGCATCTTCAAGATCAAGTTCTGGGTATTTCTGAACTAGTCCTATCAACAGTTCTTTCATTTTCATACGACTTTCCGAAGTAGCATACAAAAGTGAAAAATTATGCGCCTGCTCTCATCCGTCACCCCGCGTCGACTGAGGCGCACCGAGTCGAGTCGAAACGCGTTGGCGCAGAAATTCGCCTGACGAGCGATGCGGCCGGTCGACTCGATTGCGCGCGCCGCGGCTCTTCTTTAGTGGACGCAGTTTCATAGTAAATGTATAGAAGGCGAATTTTTGCGATTTGATGTCCCATGTTGGTCTGGGACTTGGCCCATGTTGATCTGGGACAAAAAAAAAAAGAATGTGCCTTCTGTGGTTCTTGCCTAGCATGTCGTAAAAGGCGACTAATGGTGTACGGGCTTTTGGGTATGTGTCTGAGTAGGCGACGAGCTAGCCACTTGTCACTCCTCTTTCACAGCTTTCCATCCAACCCAGCCCACTGTCCCGTGTTGGCCTGGGACTTAAAAAGAATATGCCAACTGTGGATCTTGCCTAGCATGTCGTAAAAGGCGACTAATGGTATATCGGGTTTTGGGTGTGTGATTGTGTAGGCGACAGGTTAGCCGCTTGTCACTGATTTTTCACAATTTGCCATCTAACCCAGCCCGGATTTATTTTTGGCTGAATGTGGTTGAAGGGGCATGCTGCATCTTTGACTCTGCCTACCCCTTCGGGGATTATGGGCGTGATGTTATGTTCGATTCGACTCGGCTCGGCGAACCTAGTGGACGCCAGCCTTAATAGTGACCTACTTATACATAACGTTACTTATAAATACGTACATTATTAAAATTACTGATAGCATAATACTACTATTATGGGCGTGATGTTATGTAGGTATGTATGCAAAGCTACCCCCCTCTCCCCGCGCATTTCTTTCTAGAAGCTGTCTCTGGAATGGCTGCACTAGGCCCTCTACTATATTACTACTAGACTAAAATGTCGTTTTTTTATACCTGTGTGGTATTTATTACCTATCTCGTGCAATGAAAGGGGCATGAATTTATATTTCTGCATTTCATTCCACTCCGGATTGTGTAAGCGACAAACTAGTCACTTGTCAATACTCTATCACAATTTTCCATGTAACCCAACCCAGGCTTTATAGATAGATATAGATTAAACAAGGGACAAGGCTTCGCAAAGATCCATCGCCCGGCGCCTCGCAAAAAGATCTGCTGCCCAGAGTCTCCCTATGTCTATGGCCTCCTCTACAGGGAGGGTTCAGATGGTCTTACCCCCAATATTATTTTTAATGTTCGACTATGAATAAAATGGTCATGGTTTAAACCTTGGCAACACTTTTTCTTGTTTCATTTAAAAAGCTCAGACGCATGCACACCATTCATGTATTTTGTAAAAAAATCATAAAAACAACACTATAACTTGTAACTATTATAATTATATTTTTGCCCTCAAATATTATTTTAGAACCATATTCGATATGATACTACTAGCAAATTATTTAAATAATAAGTGCATAATCCATACTTTGAACAATGATATTTAACATTAGTTTAAAAAACACATATTTATCATTTTCCATTTCACATTCGCATAAAATTGCACATTTGTTTATTATTTTCGCAAATAGCCTGCTTAAGACCAAAATACCACGTCAAGTGATAATGTGTTAAAATAGATCGCATGGTAGTTTATCTATAATTGAAACTTTAATGTTAAAGTTTATACAACATTAAATGAGACGCCATTAAAAGGGTGCCTCATAGCAGTGCCCACAAAAACACTTTCTTTTCGATATTTTTATTATTATTGGAAAATAAAATAAATCGTAACATCAAAAGCAATCTTTTCTGGAATGTTGGTACAACATTATAATGAAACAAGTATATCAATCTGATTTAATATATCTTTTATATATAAAGCTTCTCTCTAGGTATATAATTTGACATAGGTAAGTACCTATATATTCAACATTGTAAAATAAGTAGTTTACACAGAAAATTAATGTTTCATTTTCATTAGGTTTTACAACATACTACGATACTTTCTTTTACGGCATTGATATTAAATATATGTAGATGGTATCAACAACCCTTTTTATATAACTAGGTGAGGATCCCATGCGTATTTCAAATGTTTTGTTCCCAGAGTATCAAGTTCTTTCATTTCCGTATCCGTTAGCTTAAAGTTGAGTGTTATATTTTCTTTAATACGCGTAGGGTCTGTTGATTTTGGTATTACTGCTACATCTTGTTGCAATGCCCATATCAAAAGAACTTGAGCACAAGTGGCTTTATATTTGGTAGCAATTTTTTTTACAACGGGATCTTGAAGCAAAGCTTGACTGGAACCTGTGCCTCCAAGCGAGCAATACGCCTGCAGCAAAATGTCGCGTTCTTTACAGTATTTTAACAAATCAGTTTCGTGATAGTATGGGTGCCATTCTACCTGAAATCAAAAAGAAAACATTGGGTTGTCTGCTTACATCAGACGATATTAATTTTGTTAACTTATATGGTGCAAAAACCCTTAACTGATGGCGAGAATTATTAGAATTGCAAATTGATAGCCTCATACATACTTGATTTACAGCAGGTACTATTCCATGGTTGGATTGCATAAGTTCTTGTAGGTGTTTAACTGTAAAATTGGACACTCCAATACTGTTCACCAGTCCCTCATCATATAATTCTGTTAATCCCTCCCAAGTCAAGTCACGCAATTTAATATTGCGTGGACTATTTGAGGGGACTCTGGCACTCCCAGGAAAATGAATCAAATACAAATCAACATAATCCACTCCAAGATTTTCTAGAGATTTTCTACAGGCGGCAGATGTAATATCTCTCCCGCCATGATCAGAGGGAGCTGAAAGATTATCAAAACATTTAATATAGAAAAGTAAAATAGTATAAAAATAAAATATGTAGAAGAAGCAAATGTATTAAGCTTCTACTATACTTACAGAGCTTTGTTGTGATGAATATGTCTTCCCTTTCCAGACCGTACTTGGGTAGTAATGTACTGAGAGCAGCTTTTATATGAACTTCATTACCATATACAGCTGCTGTATCTAAAGACAAATCATATTAATCAATATAATCAAGACTCAATTATGTATAAAAAGGGCTAAGAGTAAAAAAAAAGGTTTTAAATAAAATGTATATGGACTAAATGTAATTTTTTAACAATATTTATTGTTTTTAATTTAAAAATTGATTGCTATCTTTGCGAGCCGCACAAACAACATCTGTGGACTGCAGTTCCATCGCTTCCATAGGAACCCCAAGGTATTCCAAAAACATCTGTGATTCCAGTTGTTGTAACATATAGGAAAAATCCTGTAGACCACTGTTTTTTTTACCTTTAACATTAGGAAACCATATTTCGCTGAATCATATTATTTGCGAACCCCCCCCTTTTTTATATTTCTTTTTAGTCAATACTGTCAAATCATAGATATAGTAATCTGCTATAGTAATCATAATACCAATCAGTTATACCTAATGGTTTAATGTATGTAGTAACCTTAGATTTATTGGTTCCATGAGTTCCCACTTGAGTTAAAAAATTACTGTAAAATTTAAGTGCTATATTTCAAAAGAGAACTGGGTACAAATCACTAGTAAAAAACGGCAGCGATCTAGTCCTGAATCACTTAGCTCACAAAAACAGAGCAAACTAGATACATACTAGCTATCTCAACCCGTACAAATGCAGACTTCAAATAGTATTCCTAAAAAATGATTTACAAGAATCCAACAAAAACATTGGTGGTACACCAACTCTAAAAGTAAATATACCACAACCAGTTTTCGTTCAACTACTGGAAACACATGCATATGATAATTATGACCTGAAAGTTCTTCGAAATGAACAGGTAAAAATCTAAACAAAAACTTCAGAAACATACATCACTGTTGGTAAAGAATTAGAAAATAAAAAAGCAGAATTCTATACCTACAAACCCAAACAAGACAGGAGCTTTAAAGTAATCAATAATGCACAGATGATATAAAAAACGACAGAAGAAACTACAGAACTTAAAGAAGTCAAAGCAGGAGTTCCACTGGGTAGTGTTATGGGGCCAACACTGTATCTCCTCTATACCGCTGACCTGCTGATATCTAATGATGCTGTCATGGGAACTTCCGATGATTCGCCAAATCTAGCCACAAATAAACTACAAAACGGTTTAAATGAAATCACGGCGTGATGGAAAAGCTGGCATCAAAGCAAACGAAACAAAATCAGTTCAAGTCACATTTTACTACCATATTTACTACCATAGGCGACAGACTTGTCCATCAGTTAAATATCTTGGCATGTACCTGGACCAACGCTTAACTTGGAACAAGCATATCTTTTCTTAAATAAGTGTATAATAAAACACATATGGATATACAGTATAGAACTATGGGGCACTGCCGCAAACTCAAACCTGGAAATGTTGCAAAGGTTTGAGTCAAAATTGTTGAGGACGTGGAAGCACCCTGGTACTCCACTAGCGGAGAGACTTCACCGAGAACTTGGCATCAGAACAGTGAAAGAATAAAGTCGAGACATATATTGAAAAATTGCAGCTATATCCAAATATACTTGCTCACCGCCTTATGGATGATATATTTTCAAGTATTTGGAGACGAAAGGAGAGAGTACCTCAGGATTTACTCTAAGAGGATATATCACTGGATATATACCCCGCAAGCCGCTAGAATCATCATTGTGAAAATATTGCTGAGTCACATGGACAAATTGCAACAAAAAAATAAAATAAGTAATTAAAAAAATTATATATTCAAAAATACACAAATCCATTAAAAAAGTTTAATCAATTGCTGGGAATAAATCAAATATTCATTATGAAATCAGGCAACACTTGAATTTTTTGATAATGATATAACCATTATCCCGATGCAAGCCTCAATTAAAGGACCGGGCTTGACGCGTGATTACTCTCAAATATAATAGTATTAAATAAAATCATTTATTACAGACCTATACAGTTATCAGTTTAATGAAAGTTAAATGAATGAAATAATAATATAATTCCCAACATTTGATTTCTAATGTCTTCTCAAGTTAACTTACGTAAGATATGTAACAATTAAAGCATGAATTACCAATCATTCGATAGCCAGTAGCTAATGCATAATCTATAGATTTCATCACAGCTTCTCCATTGCGCATTTTGTATGTTCCCACTAAAAATAAAATTATATTAATCATTAGAGAAGGCTAGATTTATTATTGGCATAAAGTGGTTTGCTGGATTAGCATTTCTGTGCATTTTAAGGCGCACTAATGCCTTTGATATCGTTATAACTTTGGGCTGACTTACAAGGCATTAAAACATTACTCTAATTTTCTAGAAAACTTGCATATTTGAAGCAAATGGTGTGTTGTCTTACAATATGCTGAGGTCTGATTAAACCACAATCCCAGATTTTGTTAGTTTGCTATTTGTTAAGATTGAGACAGCTGGAAGCTGTATCAATATACACTGGCTTTAGTATCGCTTGGACAAGGAAAACTAACAAATTAGATCATGGCGACACATCCATAGCTTTTTATTTCCTCATTGTTTTCCTTTACTGCTGAGCATTTGAATCATCGCATTTGTGCTGTAGATTGTGAATTTGTTAATTTACTGGACGAAGCCCAAAATAGCCTAGCTAGCCCATAGGTAAATAATACCTATGAAAATGAGTCACATAATGCAATGAAATAATTACACTGGCGAGTACTTACATCCGACAGAAGGCATGTGTACGCCGTTGTTTAAGGTAAATCGTGTTGGAAATACAGGTTCTTCGGAAGTCATTTTTGAACAAGATTTTAATTTATTTTGTTTATACCCTGCCAACCTAACTATTAAATCAGACAAAAGAGATATAAATAAAATCACTGCACTCCTATTGTCTGAACCGTTTCCCGACGTTTTTCAATAGATATAGAATCACCGCAGAATACTCAAGGTTTTTAGAAAGTGACTACAGCAAGTCAGCAACCAGTCGCGTACGTCCGATCACTCTGGATCTGGATGTTTAAGCGACGTAACCACCCACAGACGAGTAAGTAACGACGACTTTTACATTACTCGTCTGTGGTAACGACGTTCAATGAATGAATGACGGACGACACATCTACTTTGACATCTGAGTACTGAAACTAATGGAGATGGCATAACTACGAAAAAGTGAAGCCCAATTTCGAGTAAGAAACAAATATGGCGCCTTTGTGTAGTGTCATTCCACTTTACTTATTTACATACTATATGTCTCTAAACAACTTATTTATAACGATGTTTTTTAATGTTGCAAGTGAGATTATGTTATATCACAAATTATATCAATATTGGCACAATACACCGCAAATTTCACTGACATTGACCACTTAAAGCGAGAAACCAAAATGGTAAGCCGGCTTTACTTAGGTATATCTATGACGTCACTTGATGATGTTACCGAAAATAGTTAAGTCAAATATTGTTGTCTCTTTTTACGTGCAGTATTGTAGACTTGTTAAAAAGAGATAGATATAGGTTTATGAATACAATATCAATATTAATCATATTCGTATAGCAGATTGTTCGTATATAACATTAGGTCGTCTCCATATGTTTCAGTACTCAGAGACTATGACTGACCTCTGATTACACTGGTCTACATTCGTCATTGATTGTATTTCACTCGCTGAAGATAAATATATAAGCTAAAATGCATAGTTAGCTCTTATTCAGCATTTGTGGCATATTTTATATTATAGCGGGTAGCGCGATAGATTTATCACATTAATGACGGTAATTCTAAATATTTAGTGACAACCCTCAGAAATTTTATTATTTCCTATTAGTTTGCTACACCTAACGCTGACTGTGTTTTGTTCAATACTTAAAAACGTGAAATTGGTATCGTTTTGTGGACATTTCTAGTGAAAAATCTACGTTTTTTATTATGTCGCGTAAATGTGTTAATAGTGCAGACAATTTTTGCTACGTATGTGGCAAGGTAACCCATATTAACCAAAGATGCTCACTAACTCAACGTTTAGAAACTGCTTACTTCCATTATTTTGGAATAAAAATTAAAAACCAAGACAAATCGTGGGTACCACATTTTAGTTGCACAACTTGCTCGACAAATTTGAGTAAGTGGCTAAAGAAAAAGAAACGTTCATTACCTTTTGGTGTGCCAATGATATGGAGGGAACCTACCAATCATGCGAATGACTGTTACTTTTGCTTGACTCCACCCATCCATCACGGTATATCAAGAAAAAAGAAACGAAGCGTGGTGTATCCTGATGTAGCCTCTGTGTCGCGACCTGTACCACATGGAATCGATTTACCTGTTCCTCGACATCCCGAAGAGCACCAGCAAGATTCTGAAGAAGAGAATAGTTTAATGGAACTTGTGAACAACCTCCTTCAAAAGTATCAACAGTTGGATATGTCCCTAAAAATTCATTTTCTTCATTCTCATCTTGATTTTTTTCCTTCTAACTGCGGTGATGTAAGTGATAAACACGGCGAACGATTCCACCAGGATATCTCGACAATGGAAAAGAGATACTAGGGCCGATGGAATGCGTCTACGTTAGCGGACTACTGCTGAAATTTGAGCAGAGATACCCCTAACAGCGATTACAAAAGACAAACGAAAAAGAAGCGAAAATCTTAATTAAACACGTGTAAACATTTTGGATAATATTTTAAATTTCCCAATTTCATATAAAAAGTAAAAAACAATCATAAATAAATAATGTTTTTTTTTAAATAAATTGTTGTGTACATTAACTTGTTACTAAACTCGAATTTTGTAAATTAGGTATATTTCCAAAATAAGAGCTAATGTGTGTGTGTAATCCCAAGTAACACAGATAGCAGTATAAGGTCTTAGTAACAGCAAACCCGGGAGCGATAAGCTTAAAAAGCTGTTGATTAATGTCTGAGTAAACGTGTACTCAGCTCTTATTCAAGCAAATTGGGCACACTTTTAAATGCTTTAATATGAATAATAGCAATATAAAATCTGAGTAGTAGCAATGTAATTGTCCACATAGCTTAATAACGTCTGAAAAACGGCAGTCGTTACTTATACACAGATGTTTTATCATGTTTATTCAGATAAATATTTGTGGCTGTGATATTCAAAAACTACTCAGCTATAAGCACATTTGTACCACACTATTTCAAACAAAATGTGTGTTTCCTTCAAGAAATTGTTGACATCATTAATATTTATTAAGATATTAATGTGGACGGAATGAATACTTGGAATTGTTAAGTAATTTTTAAAAATACGAGTTTTAGCTATTACACAAGTGAAATAATATTGCGCAAGTAATTTTGTCGTCAATAACGTATGTCCTGTAACTATTGGTTTTACGCGCCGCTTCAATATCGAAGTTTAATGATAGAAATAAGTTAATGTACAAGACAGAAATAAGGCAAAAAAAAACTTTAAGCGTAATTCCTTATTTTAGTGTTTTAAAAGTAATAATTAGTTTATGTATAATACTCGAATTTGTATCTGAATTAATAAAACACAGCATTTGATAGCAAAAACAATTCCAAAAACATTTTTTTTGGAGGTTATAATGGCGATTCCTATAAATCTGATTATTAGCTGCTCACGGAGCTGTTTTACCGAGCTGCTGCTGAATAATTGTTTTGACTCGTCACATATTAAGCCTTTATTTGGCAAAGCGCGGTATGGCGGAATAATTTCTGAATAACAGTTGAGTATTTGTTCACATGTTTTATTAAACAGCTTATTAGGGTTCAAAACAGAACAATCAAAAACTAGAATTTCGTGGAAAAAAGATTAGGTGATCGATCGAACTTTATTATTTAACTATTATATATATAAGCAATCATTTCACTTAAATAAAAAAAAAATAATTAAGCAAATGAATTAAAGCTATTTAGGTATACCAATCTAACGTAAAAAGGATGTAAAATATTTTTTTTATTTTGTTTTATTTAGAAAAAAAGCTGTGGTAATCATGTTTTTTTTTTCAACTTACGTACCTATGTCTAGTTTGAGTTAACTACTCGTATGTACTGCATACCTTATTAAAATGCTAAAAAGGAAAAAGAAACGAGGTCTCTTTTGGTTCCCCATCTATTCTAATGATAATGTAGCAATTTTTCATTGTCTGAAAACAAACGGATATTATACCTACACTAGCTGTGCCAGCGGTGTCACCCGCGTTTGTGGTTAATATTATATAGACTATTTCCGTCATACATGATTTCTATGTAACTTTAACCATTAAGGCTGCACACGCGACGGAAGCTTAAAAATGGAGTAACTTCTCCCGTTTTCCCAACATTTCCCGTCACTACTTTGCTCCTATTGATTGTAGCGTGATGAAAAGTATACTATAATCTGCCCAGGAGTATGAAGAATAATTTTACCAAGTTTCGTTAAAATTCGTCGAGTAGTCTTTGTTTCTAAAAGGAACATACAGACATACAGACAGACAGACAGACAGACAGACAAAAATTTTACTGATTGCATTTTTGGCATCAGTATCGATCACTAATCACCCCCTGATAGTTATTTTGAAAATATATTTCATATACAGAATTGACCTCTCTACAGATTTATTATAAGTATAGATAAACGGAAACCTAAAACAAAATTAAACCTAGCTAGATAGATTAATTGCCCCCGAAACCCCCTACATACTAAATTTTATGAAAATTCTTGGAGCCGTTTTCGACATTCAGATTACAATATAGATAGGTATAGATACATTAGTTTTTTTATTTTAAGATACTTATTAATAATATCATAATGACACATAATTTGAGTATACTATACAAATTCAAAACCTCGGACACAACAAAAGGTAGATTTATACTACCGCATTGAATGTACTACAAATACAAAACGCTAGAATAAAATGATTCGGACCGCGCGTATTTTTGAATTCGTTAATATTCTCATCTGATTTATCTCCACTAGATGTGTAATCATCGTCACCCACACAGTCTGTATATGAAATTGCGGGTACGGAACACTCTTCTACGTACGATCGCACTTGACTGTTAAGGTTAGCTTGACCGCTTTCTTCCACAGCTAGTTTACTAAACACTATGCTGCCTACGCCCAACATACAACAACTAACGTTTAATAAATATCTACAAATAAAGCAATATTCAGCATTCTTCTGTGTAAATACTGTTTAACTAACTTTAAAACTGCTAGTTTCGGTATAAGAATAGAAGTATGTGTAAGAGAGTTATAAACTATGTCTACATTTCTTTTATACCAATATAAGCTTAATTAGAACCCAGAAAATACTTTTTATCAGCAGCTGAATAATTCGCAAAATAAAGAACCTTATAAGATTTCAAAATAATATTAAAGCTGTTATTCAGATACAAGCATTTTAAAACCGAATTTTAACACTATTATTCAGCATCTAGTTGCTGAGGGTACTTTATACAGAATATAGCATTTTTAACAGCAATAAGCTTAATAATGTTTGTATAATAGGATTGTACATTACGTTTATTCAGCTTGTTATCTTTTAGCTTACTGTTATGCAAATTAAAGCTATGTGAAACTCTGTAAGCTTAGAAACATTTGTGTAATATTGAGAATAAAAGTTATTACTAAGCCTTAAGAAAGAAGCCGAAATTATACAAATTTTACTAAGCTTAAAAAAATATAATAGCCGTTATACAACGTTAGTCAGAATTTAGCTATTTCCTTAACTGTAACACAAATGTTACGTAACTATTAACTGTGTTATGAGTCGCATTAGTACTGTTATCATGCTTGTGTGTTACTTGGGATGTGTGTAGTGACCTCATAGGAGTATAAAAATGTAGCATTTAATTAAAAGGCATTCAAAAAGTTTAATTTTGTAGACCAGTGTTATTGAAACATTTCAGTACTCAGAGTGACTGACAGACTCACATGTTACGTCATAATGTGTGAATAATTAAGTGAAATAATGAAAGAACTAAAGTGGCTAGCGAATGATTGATAACCAAGTGAGTTAAGTTAGGTACATACCTAGTGTTTGAGCCAATAAGCAAACAAAACGCCTGCCAAGACTCCGTGAGCAAGAACCCATCGGGAAGACGGATGCGATCAAGACATCAAGTGTCAGTGCGTAACGAAAGACTATACGGTGCACATCACATTTATTGTAGTCTAGAAATACATAACTGTTTTCATTCGTATATCGTTATTCTTCGTTTCAATAACCTGCGCACTCACATTGGTGACCCCGACGTGATCAACTTCGACTCGGAACGGACTCGCCGAACTGTTGTCACGACATACACACACCGACTTCAAGAAAAACCAAGGGACGGACCTATCCTTCAGGAATTCGCCAGTAACCAGCTGCAGCCATTATTTCCGAGGGAAGTGCATCCATTCTTTCTAGATAATTATCCTTTCTACTTCAATTTGCGTGAGTAAAGTTGATACAATCATTCCATTTATCACCTACCGTCCACCATATATTTATTTACCTAAATTCGCATTAAAATCGTTTTTCTAACAAACAATACGCATTATTTGGTGCTTCGCAGTTCATTTAGTACATAAATACAAGTGATTTGTTAAAGATTCAGCACAATTCAAGCGAAAAATTAACATAAATAATCCACCACGAACACTGTGCCTAGCCTAGCCTTTAATTATTCATGTAAAACTTTAATTTCCCTATTCAATTTTCAGTTATTGGTATTGGATTATCATCTGTGGTGCCTTTTTAGTGTAATTACAGTTGTTTTTAGACGGTGCAATAAGCAAGTGTAGTCAAAATTCATTGAGTGTTAACTACGAGCTTTCCAACTAAACACAGTGTACTTCTGTGTCGATAGTTCTATAGCGAGATCGGACGGCAAACCGGTTCGTTATCATCACTTCGCTCGCCGTCAACTAGGTACCTGTTGTATTCACTGTTTTGTGTCTATTGCACTTTTCTTCGTAAGTTAAATAATACTTAATTAAAACATTTGATTCTTTACGTGAAACTTTGTTTGCATCGTCAAAAATGAGTGAGGCAAAGGAGCTTATCAAACAAAGGGGACATATTAAAGCTCGATTGACATTATTTGAAAAATATTTAAAGCCTTTGTTAGAGTGTAAAGAAATAAGTTCGGTACATGTGAATGAGCTGCGCTTGCGCCTTAGCAAGATACGCGATTTATCGTGCAGCTTTGATGATATTCAATCGCAGATTGAAATGTTGGATGAAGATACGTCGAAACAAATGCAAGAACGCGAAACTACTGAAAATATATTTTTTCGTTTAGCAGCCGAGGCTCAATCCTTAATTGAATTTTTCGAAAATAAAAATAAATCGGAATCTTCATCTAACAAAGGTCATAAGGTCGGTCATTTGAAATTGCCCCCAATTAAAATTACTCCTTTCAATGGTGAGGCAAATAAGTGGTTGTCATTCAGGGATACATATGTGTCGTTAATACATGACAATGAAACTATTGACGATATAAACAAATTCCACTACCTTAAGACATATTTGGAAGGGCCGGCTAGCGCTGTTGTAAACTCAATCACAGTATCATCAGACAACTACACAACTGCATGGAAATTGTTGTGCGAAAGATACGATAACAAGCGTCTCTTAATAAATGAACACATAAAGTGCTTATTTTCAATCGAACCGTTGACTAAGGAATCCCACAGTTGTATACGTAACCTTATCGATACGATATCAAAAAACCTAAACGCTTTACATATTTTAGGAGAACCTACGGACAAATGGGATACGCTAATTATCTATTTGGCTTCTGCCAAATTAGACAGTGTTACTTCTCGTCAGTGGGAGGAACATAGGAGCAATAAAGACGCGCCCACACTAGAGGATTTTTATGATTTTCTCCGAAAGCGTTCTATCGTATTAGAAACAATGAACGTTAGTAAGCCCAGTAAAAACGATAAACGCCACAGTTTGCCCAACACAAAATCGTTCCTTAGTTCATCTATTGAATCACCGTCACCCTCCGATCAGTGCCTTGTCTGTAAACAGAATCATAAATTATACGAGTGTACTACATTTAAGTCACTATCAGTTGATAACAAAATTAATAAACTTAAATTACTAAATTTATGTTGCAATTGTCTTCGTAAGGGACATCAAGCGTATCAGTGCAGGATGGGTGGCTGTAGAATTTGCCATAGAAAACATAACACGTTAATACATAAGCAAAATTCAATGCAGAAAGTATCTAAAGATCAAGAACCAACCGATAGTAATAATAGTAAAAACTTACCTCCTGCCACCTCGGCCGCCACCGATGCCGAAGTGCCGAGTAGCTCTGCTTCGGTTTCCATGACTGCAACTTCCACAAATCAGACACTACTTTCTACCGCTTTAGTTACAGTTACGAGTAACGGTAAAACATGCATATTAAGAGCTTTGTTAGATTGCGGCAGTCAGTCTTCTTTTGTGACTGATAGGGCTTTAAGGGAAACAGGTTCGCAACATTATAATTCCGATTACCACTGCGTATCAGGTATAGGCAGTAGTGTGTTTAATGTCACAAGACATTGCTTTTTGGATATCGGTTCGTTGACTAATTCTTTGGTTATGCGCGTTAAATGTTTTGTTCTACCTCACATTACCGATAGGTTGCCCCATGCTGCAGTGCATATAAAAGATTTAGACATTCCGTGTCATGTCCATCTTGCCGATCCAAAGTTTTTCGAACCTTCTGACATTGATCTTTTATTGGGTGCTGATGCATTTTGGGACCTTTTGGAATCGGGCAGGATTAATTTGGGGCCTCAAAGGCCGATCTTGCAAGAAACGAAGTTGGGATGGATTGTAGCCGGCCCAACTGCTGTTCATATTAACAATGGTAACTCTAAATCATTTTGTCATTTTTCATTAGACATAAACCAGCAGCTTCGCAAGTTTTGGGAACTCGAAGAGGTGCCTCCTAATGTTGAGCCTCGTACTGATGATTATTGCGAAAATTTATTTATTAATACTACTTACCGAGATGGTGACGGTAGATTTTGTGTTCAAATTCCCCTTAAAGAATCCACTCAGTGCTTGGGTGATTCTTACAATGTAGCCGAAAAACGATTGTTACAATTGGAAAGAAAATTTAAAAACAAACCAGATCTAAAACAAAGATATTGCGAATTTATTCACGAATATGAACTGTTAGGTCATATGACGGAAGTTCCTCAACCAGTGTTTGGATGTTACTTGCCCCACCACGCTGTCATACGAGAGTCTAGTGAGACTACCAAACTTCGTGTCGTCTTCGACGCGTCTTCAAAGACTTCTACCGGTGTCTCGTTCAATGATATACAATATATCGGACCTGTTGTACAGGACGATTTATTTTCAATTCTTCTACGATATAGGCAGCATCGATATGTCGTGTCAGCGGACGTTGAAAAAATGTATCGTCAAATCCTGGTTGATCAAAAGCAAAGACATTTACAATTGATTCTATGGCGCGACGAACCTACACATAAAATTAAGGTATTTCAATTAAATACGATTACGTACGGTACGGCCTCGGCTCCTTACCTTAGCACTAGATGCTTACTTCAATTGTCAAAGGAATGTCCTCATAGTAACTTAGCTCAGATCATCAAGGAAGACTTTTATGTGGACGACTATCTTTCAGGAGCGGAAACTGACGACGACATGCGATGTTTAGTAGATTCAGTCACTTCCGTCCTTAACGCCGCATGCCTCCCATTGCGTAAGTGGCGTACTAACTTACCATCACTTTTCAAAAATGAGTCGAGTACCTCTCAACTCAAGACCTTGGACCATATGTCCCATTCGACTATTTTGGGTCTAAATTGGGATCCATCGAAGGACGTATTGCAATTTTCAGCTGATTTGGAACAGGATCAAATTGCCACAAAACGAACTATCTTGTCCAACTCAGCAAAACTATTTGATCCACTGGGGTTGCTCAGCCCATGCACTGTGATCCCTAAAATGATCCTGCAAAGGCTATGGCTTTCGAAGGTGGACTGGGATGACCCAGTGGATAAATCTACACTCAAACAATGGACGGACTTTGCGTCAAACTTAAATTCAATATCGAATTTTCAAATACCTAGGTGCGCTCTAATACCCCAAGCAATTAGAATTGAGCTTCACGCATTCTCCGATGCCTCTCAGCTAGCGTACGCGTCTGCCGTCTACCTCCGATCGGTAAATGTTGCAGGACAGATCTTCATTAGTCTCCTATGTGCCAAAACTAAAGTCGCTCCAGTCAAGGCCACTACTATACCTCGATTAGAGCTTTGCGGGGCGCTGCTGTCGGCTCGACTAAGTGCGAAGGTCTTAAAAGCGCTTCGTTGCAAAATTGACAAAACTTACTTTTGGACTGACTCGACAATAGTTTTGGGTTGGCTATCTCATCAGCCTCGTGATTTAAAACCCTTTGTCGCCAACCGAATCGGTGAGATTCATGAACTGACAGCTAAGGGTATTTGGAGACATGTTTCAGGGGCTCAAAATCCAGCAGATCTGGCATCTAGAGGAGTCTGTCCTAAATCCATTCAGTCGGCTACGATATGGTGGAATGGTCCTTCTTTTCTGACTGAGGATATTCATTCATGGCCCCAGAGTATAGGAGAACATAATATTGAAAAATTGCCTGAAATAAAATGCTCTAAAAATATCTATAGTTCTACTACATTACACGCTACTAATTGTATCTCTTCGATAAATATTGTTCAGTTTGACAGATTTTCGCGATTCACGCGCTTGCAGAGAGCTGTTGCGTACGCTCTGCGATTTATCCATAACGTACGAAATAGAGATTCCAAAATGTCAGGTTTTTTAAGTGTTGACGAATTGAATAAATCTTTAAAAATCTTAATAAAGCAACATCAAGTGGAATGCTTCGCTAAAGAGATACATACTCTAAAAAATAATCAAAGTTTGCCATCTAAATCTCGTATTTTGTCACTAAGTCCCTTTATTGACAAGGACAGCATTCTGCGTGTTGGAGGTAGAATACAAAATTCTAAACAACCGCATGAAAGGAAACATCCAGCCTTGCTGGATACAAATCATATTTTAACCAAATTACTTTTTAAATATTTTCATTTAAAACTATTGCATTGTGGTCCTCAACTTTTAATGAGCGATATAAGAAATAGTTTTTGGCCTCTAAGAGGCAGAATATTGGCGAGATCTACAGTCAATAATTGCAAATTATGTAAAATCATGAAGGCTAAATGTCAAAATCCCATTATGGGAAACTTACCTTCGAATAGAGTCACTCCAAATCAGCCATTTCACATTAGTGGTGTCGACTTCGGCGGCCCATTTTATATTACTGATCGCAAGGGTCGCGGTTGTCGGATTACGAAGTGCTATATGTGTTTGTTTATTTGCTTTAGTACGAAAGCCGTGCATCTTGAGGTAGCCAGCGATCTGACAACAGATTGTTTTATTTTGTGTCTGCGGCGCTTTATAGCTCGCCGAGGTAAACCATTAGAAATATGTTGCGACAATGGTACCAATTTTGTCGGTGCAAACAACGTAATAACCAATTTTTTACAAGACTGTGAAAGCATTAGTGGTTTTGCCGCTGAGCAAGGCATAAAATTTAACTTTTCTCCTCCCTTTTCCCCCCACTTTGGAGGCCTATGGGAAGCAGGCATTAAAGCCGCGAAACACCACATAATTCGTATATTAGGCGATAGGCATTTCACTTTCGAGGAATTATCGACTTTATTTTCGCAAGTTGAAGCAATCCTGAATTCCAGGCCTTTAACTCCTCTTTCATCAGATCCAACTGACCTTGATCCCTTAACTCCTGCGCACTTCCTGATCGGTAAACCACTAACAGCGCTGCCTTCAGAAGACTTGATGAACGTGAACCCACATCGACTCAACCGGTATCAACTTCTGGACAAGATGCGACAACATTTTTGGGATCGGTGGCAACACGAGTATCTATGCGAGTTGCAGCAAAGGTCTAAGTGGAGAGTCCAGCAAAGAGGATTCCAGGAAGGTGATCTGGTCGTCATAAAGGAAGCAAATCTACCACCTCTTAAGTGGCGAATGGCACGAATCCAAAGGCTTTATCCAGGATCCGATGGAACTGCCCGAGTCGCAGATGTCTTCACTTCCAAAGGTGTCATCCGTAGAGCAGTACACAATCTCTGTTCTTTAGAAGAATCAAAGGCCGCTCGAAACCCAAAGGATTCCGAGGGGGGGGAGGATGTTTGAGCCAATAAGCAAACAAAACGCCTGCCAAGACTCCGTGAGCAAGAACCCATCGGGAAGACGGATGCGATCAAGACATCAAGTGTCAGTGCGTAACGAAAGACTATACGGTGCACATCACATTTATTGTAGTCTAGAAATACATAACTGTTTTCATTCGTATATCGTTATTCTTCGTTTCAATAACCTGCGCACTCACACCTAGAGTCGGGGGAATTTCTATTTAAATCGTTTACTTTAGCAAGTGTGCTATAGTAATGTATGTACGTACATACTTTAATTAATTAATGACTAAGATAGATATTCTTCATCAAATAATTAATCTGTCGAAAGGAATACATAATATAATATGAAACCGAGGACCGTGTCACTATAAGACACGGTCCTTACACACCTCATTCGCTTCTTTGATATTCATAATTCTTTCCCACGGACTAGTAAAAAATTAAGGACTCCACGCTGTCATACTATAGGGTGAAGCTACGTTTATGAATGTGTGAATGAGATACATAAGGATACCAGATATCGGATATCTGTCATTTGGGGCACTTATTATGTCAATGTGGTTGCGTGTTAAGGTGGAGCACCTGAGGAGCTTTAATGTCTAGTTAGTGGCGCGGAGTCCTTCTTTTTGTACTAGTCCGTGTTCTTTCCAAACACGCTCTACGGCTTATAAGAATATCTTCGAAAATAAGGAATATGTACGACTAGCAGTCATAAAAAATATTATGCCTGCTTTAGAACATGTAATCAAATCTGGAAGATTTCTTTTATATCTTGATTATTGACCAAGATAAAAATGTTCAAAGTTGTCGGTTAGACAGAGAGACCCGTTATGTCATGTGACGTCAAATAACATACGCGCCATAAAACGTGCTATAAAAAAAGCCGTTTTCGTGAGAGAGATTATAATATGGTACCTAATTCAACTTTATGCAAATAAATACCTAAAAAAACTACTTCACTGATTTTAAATTATTTGCAAGGAAGGTTAAGTCAATCCTCTTAAATCGTTGTCCGCTCAATATAACCACTTCTCAAAATGACAACCGGATGCAAAATGTCCATTTCTCAAAAGGCCAACTTCTTAAAATGTCAACTACTCAAAAAGACAATTTCTCGTAATGTCGATTTAAAAAATTTGCAACATCATATAATTACTGTGTCGCCAATGTGCCATACGTTATATGAATATAGGTAGAATCTATTTAGAGATGATGAAAATAAAACATCGAAATTGACAATTATTCAATATTTATTTATAAGATTTTTTTTGTCCCATGTTGGTCTGGGACTTGGCCCATTTTGATCTGGGACAAAAAAAAAGAATGTGCTAACTGTGGTTCTTGCCTAGCATGTCGTAAAAGGCGACTTATGGTTTACGGGCTTTTGGGTATGTGACTGAGTAGGCGACGAGCTAGCCACTTGTCACTCCTTTTTCACAGCTTACCATCCAACCCAGCCCACTGTCCCATGTTGGTCTGGGACTTAAAATGTCGTAAAAGGCGACTAATGGTATATTGTAACGCGGGAACCTATCGCGGGGATAGTAACGCCATCTGTTAGGCAATCCGAGAACTGCCCCGCCGCCCGGCCGCGTCGTCTGACACGGCGCCCGGCGAAACTAGTTGTTGTGTAAACGGCGAGTACTTAAGATGCTCGATTCAAACTTTATCCACTATTCCTGTTTGTGAGCTAATTCGTGTGTTAATGTTAATGTGTTGATGTAATATACTAGTACAACGAATAAAAACGTTCTAACAATACGCTCGTTTCATGGCGCCCTTCCGTGTGAGAAAAATCGAAAAACACGTATTGTGAAAACGAAAATTCGTGGACTGTGTGTTACTCTGACGGTTTTATTAACTTTTCAACATTTTTTCGAGTGGCTTACGTGCATAAAGTACCTACACAATGACTCGTTCCGGTAAAACGTCGCGTAAGCCGAGCCAACAGCGTGCGCCGAATCCGACTTCTAACGACGCCGACGCCGACGCAAACGCAAGTCACCATTCCGATAATAATTATCATGGTGATCACCTAGGAAATGTGACGATGTCAATGGATAACCTATCCTCGTTGCTGCAAACAATTCAGCAATCTAACGCCGACATGTTCCAACGGTTGCTACGCGAAGTACGTTCGTCAACCCCGGTTTCGGGCGAGCCTGTCAACGTGACCGTCGCCGCCCCCGCCCCTGTTGTGACCGGCAATTTTTCGAAATGCCAAGCCACTTACAGCGTCCGCGCCGAGAAAAGTCTAGAAGGGTTTATTGACGCAGTGGAAGCCTACAAGGATTGCTGCCGAGTGACCGACGAGAATGCCATTAGAGGATTTTCAATATTGCTGACTCATTCCGCCGCTACCTGGTGGCAGGGAGTCAAAGGTTCTACAACAACCTGGGCGCAGGCCCTAGATCGTCTTCGACGAGCCTTCGGGGACCGCCGCCCGCCTCACCGCTTATATCGCGACTTATTCGATAACGCACAGAATGTCGACGAGAACACCGACAAGTTTGTGGCTCGAGCTCGAGCAATACTCGCCTGACTTCCTGTTGAGGACCTCACAGAGAAAGCGCGACTAGATATGGTGTACGGCTTAATACACCATCGCATCCGGGAACGCCTACGTCGCGAAGAGTTCCAGTCTTTTGACGAGCTCTTAAGCAGAGCTCATTCTATCGAAGACGCATTAGAGGTAACAGGAGGCCCCTCGCGCCGCTCAACATCAAACGCGCCGCCGCCGCCCGTGTCAAACGCGCCGCCACGCCGTTTGCACGCGCGCCGCCGCCTGCGCGCTTGCCGCAGCCGCCACCGGCCGCCGCGAGTACTAACGCAGCCGCGGACCGCCACAAAAACAAACGTATGTTCTGTTCTTATTGTAAAAAGCTTAATCATTCAAAAGACACTTGTAGTAAACTTAAAAATAGAGTTAATAATGATAATAGTTTATAACGAGAATAATGATAATTATATTTATTGTTACGGGTGTGGGGAAAAAGGGACAATACGGTCTAATTGTGTCAAATGTAATTCGAGTTTTTCTACAATATGCGTAAGGTCAGGTTTAATGACCTTGACCCCCGCACCCCGATCAGCTGTTAGTGTCGACTAAAATAATTTGTGTAATTTTCACGTAGATTGCGATGACGCTGCTAGTGTAATTATTTGATGAAGAAAATCTATTGTGTTACCAAAAAATGGTCGTAATTTCCAAAACAGCAATATTACAACGAAATCCGATTATAACCTATCAATGTTTAAATCGGTCATTCCCGAATTGTTTTACATTCGCGAATTTAATAACCCGCAATCTAATGTGGTGTTTTTGCCTACTCAGTTTACGAATGTTTTACCTGCGGCTTTCTTTGGACTGTGTGCGACGCCGGTGGTCTTACTACCAAGGTCACAACCTTATCACAAAAGGTGCGTGAGGCTGGTAGAGCCACTGCCTAATCGTAATTTTTGCATTAAACCAGTAGGTACAGAATGTAATTGTGATGTGTATGTTAAGCAGATTGAAACTCAAAACAATCACGAAATGTGCGTTAAGCTAGTAGAGTCGCAACATTGTAATATGTGCGTGGTTTCAGCAGTATCACTAACAGAAAGTAGTAATTTCGTTTCGGGTGAGTGTTCATTACCACTATAGCAAATATTTCTGGTGACAATGCTGACTTAAGAGGGAGTGAGTTGAACAATAATTTGACTAAAAATAGTGATGTTTCGCGTGACATTAGGGTAACCTTTTTGGACGTTAACAGTAACGTTCCGGCGGTTCTTACGCCAAGTCCTTGTGTTATTCCGGTCAATGCTCCTTCTTCGTTAGATTTTGATTTCGCGTCTGCAGATTTGCATACACCCTCAAATCCAGTGAAACAACAACAGCGACCTATTTTGAGTATAACTATCTTAGGCATTAAGGGCAGGGCTCTGATAGATACAGCTGCAAAACGGTCTGTAGTAGGTTACTCGTTGTATTATTTATTACAAAAACACAATCAAAGATTTTTAGAATCTTTAATGTCCATTGAGTTAGCAGATGGATCTGTACAGAATATGAAGGTGCTCACAACAACACTGGATGCTGTTGTAAAGCATAAGACCGCGTCAATTGAGTTCGTTGTGTTGCCAGACGCGACCGGTAATGATACTTTACTAGGTATTGATTTTATAGTTAAAGCCGGCCTTTCGATGGATTTTGCAACCGCCAAGTGGCATTTTTCTAAGGAACATACACAGTATCCTATAGAGTTCGAGTCGCCAAGTAAGCACGTCACGTGTTCGTCAGCTGACATACTCCGGAGCGACGAAGGTATCACGCTGCACTCTTCTCAACGTGATAAGCTGGCAGGTATGCTATACTCTAACGAGGACATCTTTAAGTCAGGGGGAGCTCCGACCACCTTTGCAGAACACCACATCAACACAGGTACCCACCCGCCAGTATCTTCTCCGCCCTATCGTCGTACTCCCGCTAGGAAGGAGATCATGAAGCAGGAGCTCGACAAGATGCTGAGGGAAGGTGTAATTGAAGAATGTGAGTCTGCCTGGACTGCTCCCGCCGTTCTAGTTCCTAAAAAAAGTAATGGTGTTAGATTTGTGTCGATTATCGCAAATTAAATGCTGTGACCAAAACTGATTCGTATCCCATTCCGGTAATTGACGAGTTACTACAAGCAACGAAGCAAAACTGTTTTATGTCTACAATAGACTTAAAATCAAGCTATTGGCAAGTAAGCGTCGCGCCAGAGGATCGTGACAAGACTGCTTTCGTCACGCACTTTGGGACCTTTAGGTTCACGCGCATGCCTTTCGGGTTAAAGAATGCACCGGTGACCTTCCAACGGCTGATGGACCGATTTCGTTCTGGTAATACCCTTAAAGACGTCACCTTACTTTGCTATTTAGATGAACTCTGTATAATATCCGAATCCTTCGAGAAACACATAGAGGATCTGCAGAGAGTATTTGATAGGCTTCGGTTGTTTGGTCTGAGGGCCAATAGAGATAAATGCTCGTTCGCACGTGAGAGTGTTACTTACCTTGGTCACGTGGTCGCTCCAGATGGTATTAAAGCAGACTCTTCGAAGCTCGAAGCCATTATGCAGATGAAGGAGTCGACCAACGTAAAAAGTCTGAAGTCGTTTATTCAAACATGTTCCTGGTTCCGTAAGTTCATGCCAAATTTTGCTCAAATAGCGCAACCTTTGACCAAACTCACTCGTAAAGATGTAGCATGGACTTGGACCGATGAACAGCGTGATTCGTTTAACAACCTCAAGCAGAAATTGACGACTGCACCTGTACTTATTCAAGCCGATTATAGTAAGCCTTTTGTGATTCGAACAGACGCAAGTAGTTATGCTTTAGGAGCCGTACTTATGCAAGGTGAAGCTTACGATGAACGACCCATCGTGTACGCAAGCAGACTACTAACCGCAGCTGAAAAGAACTACACGACCACTGAGCGAGAAGCTTTAGCGGTGGTCTGGGCGGTTGAAAAGTTCAGAGGGTATGTTGAAGGTCATACTATTATAGTCAAAAGTGATCACCAACCACTGCGTTGGCTTCTCACTCTTATTAAGTCTCCAACCGAACGCCTAATTCGTTGGGCAATGAAGTTATAAGCTTTTGATATACGTTATGAGTATACTCCAGGTAAGCTAAACGTATTAGCAGACATGTTGAGTCGTCCCAGCTGCGATGAGTGTCTTGACGGTAAGTGCGAAGTTTGTTTTATGACAGTCGACTTACCTCGGTACAGTCCAACAGACCTCCGTGAAGCTCAGCTGCAGGATCCTGAAACAGAAAAGGTTATTAAAGATTTAGAAAATACTGACCAGTTACCTGCTAATCGATGGCTCGAACGCGGATATATCATGTCGCAAGGAGTGCTCTATCGCTTGGATCCTGACTCCGACTCTGATGATCCTCAGCTTGTTGTCCCAGCGTCCATGATAAGAACAATTCTTGAAGAATTTCACGACGTCCCTACTGCAGGCCATCAAGGCATCGAAAGGACGTTAGCTCGTATCAGGAGTCGATACTATTTTACAGGTATGCGTAAATCAGTTACTGAGTACCTGAAGAACTGTGCTGAATGCCAGAAATACAAAATCTCGAATCAGAAACCGGCTGGTCTATTGCAAACTCCCGTTTTGCAGCAGCGAGGTGAGGTTCTCTCCATTGACTTATTCGGTCCACTGCCGAAAGGTGATAAAGGTGAGACTTGGGTCCTTGTAGTGGAAGATGCTGCTACCCGGTGGGTAGAGCTTTACCCTCCCCTTGATGCAACTGCAGAGACTTGTGCACTGGTCCTAATTGATGAATATTTTCTCAGGTATGGTTTTCCTCGCCGCATTATTTCTGATAACGGTGTTCAATTCGTGACTGCCGCTATGCAGCAATGTATGTTCGTGCTTGGAATCAAACAGAATCTCTGTCCTTTGTTTCATCCAAAAGCTAATCCTGTTGAACGAAAAAACAGAGATATCAAAACTCAGCTGTCGATTCTTGTCAGGAATGAGCATACATCGTGACCTAAGTACTTACCTCAGATTAGGTTCGCGATGAATAGCGCTGTTTGTTCCTCCACTGGTTGTACTCCAGCGTACTTATATGTACTTATTGTATGGTAGGGAGATGAGAACACCTTTCGAGAGTCAAACAGATATAAGGTCTATTTTAGACAAGGAAAATTTTGTGCCTCAATTCACACCTTTTTTGAGGAATTTTATTGATAAGATGAATCTTATCCGCGAGAGGGTAGAATGCGCTCAAGACAAAGCTAAAAAGATTGCTGACGAAAAGCTTCGTCCGGCACCTAAGCACAAAATAGGGGACCTTGTATTAGTGGTAAGTTCATCCTTAAGCAACGCTAGTAAGGGTGTTACCAAGAAATGTATGCCCAAAAGGGATGGGCCATACTGTATTTCAAAGCAGGTCTCGCCGACCACGTTTGAAGTCACACGTGGATAGTGGTATAACTGTAGGAAAGTTTCAAACTCCTTTTGTTACTAGACAAGGACAAAATGCCGTACCTATTCAGTCTCGACGTCCTAAAGGACGCCCACCAAAAGTGAATACTGTTAAGGCCAAGCCACATACGGGACGTTCATGTAGCTTGGAGGAGGAGGGTGTAACGCGGGAACCTCCAATCGCGGGCATAATAACGCCATCTGTTAGGCAATCCGAGAACTGCCCCGCCGCCCGGCCGCGTCGTCTGACACGGCGCCCGGCGAAACTAGTTGTTGTGTAAACGGCGAGTAATTAAGATGCTCGATTCAAACTTTATCCACTATTCCTGTTTGTGAGCTAATTCGTGTGTTAATGTTAATGTGTCAATGTAATATACTAGTACAACGAATAAAAACGTTCTAACAATACGCTCGTTTCAATATCAGGTTTTGGGTGTGTGATTGTGTAGGCGACAGGTTAGCCGCTTGTCACTGCTTTTTCACAATTTTCCATCTTACCCAGCCCGGCTTTATTTTTGGCTGAATGTGGTTGAAGGGGCATGCTGCCCCTTTGACTCTGCCTACCCCTTTCGGGGATTATAGGTGTGATGTTATGTATGTATGTATTTTTTTACAACAATTTTGCAATATAACAAATAAACTAATAAAAAACATGTTTAATTTGACATTACTGTAAGTTGCCTGTATGCGAATATATAATTTATGACGTTATATGAGAAGTTAACCATATGCGAGTTTGTTGTCATTGTGAGAAATCGACACTAAGAGAAGTTGTCTTTTTGAGCAGTTGACATTTTAAGAAGTTGGCCTTTTGAGAAGTTGTCATTATGAGCTGATACGTCTTAAGTGTGTGGTTTATCTTAAAGTGGGAATGTCTTCCTAGATAATCAATTCCTATGCCTAGGAAGATTAATTTCTAATTATATAATTTATAGTGAATCATATTGTTTATACTTGTTACTTTAGAATCCTACTTATCATTTCTCGACAAAATGAAATGAAAATTAGATGACATTAAATATTTTTCCCGATAAGATCAGATTTATCAGTGTTGTAGACAATAAAAAATCAAATTCTTAATATATTGTTTCAGTTTCTATTCATAAATATTTTAATGCCTACTTTTCTACTCTATTTTGTATCATTATAAAAAATGTTTTTGTTTATATTTACAGATATGCTGATACGGCATCAAACATACCTTTAGTGTTCGTCTTGAGCACAGGATCTGATCCATTTGGAGCTTTCCAAAAGTTTGCTACGGAAATGGGTATGAGGGAACGGGTTCATTCTATTTCTTTGGGCCAGGGACAAGGCCCCGTAGCCGAAAAATTGATTAATAATGCTAAACCTAAGGGCGATTGGGTTTTCTTACAAGTAAATGAGCAACTTTACTAACAATTTACATATATAGTTATGATATATTTAAATAATGAAATTTAAAAAACATTAATGTATTTTAGAACTGCCACTTAGCAGCTTCGTGGATGCTCAGTCTAGAATTAATCGTAGCAAACCTGTCTAGTGACCAAGGCGCACCTCATACAGATTTTCGACTATACTGTAGCTCAATGCCCACGCCTAAGTTTCCTGTATCCGTGCTGCAAAATTCAGTGAAAGTCACTAATGAGCCTCCAAAAGGTCTAAAAGCTAACGTGAAGAGAGCTCTAATAGAAATGGAAGAAGATTTCTTTGAAAATCACGGTAAGTTTTTGAAATCACGACTCGTACAAATTCAATTTATTTTAAATACTTATTAGTTTGAGAAAATTAAAAAATATAAACGTATGTATATGTATTTCAGTATTGGGCCAAGATTGGCGAACTATGTTGTTTGGGATTTGTATGTTTCACGCAATAATTCAAGAAAGAAAAAAGTTTGGTCCACTAGGCTGGAACATAACATACGAATTTAATAATAGTGATCGAGAATGCGCTATGCTCAATTTGCAAATGTTCTGTGAAGATGGCCATATTCCATGGGATGCATTAGAATACATTACTAGTAAGTTTTGTAATGTAATGAAAATTTCTTATGAATCGATGTAATTACTTAAGTTAGGTACGTATTCAAATTTGACAGCCCCGCTTCGTTGGTGCGACTTCGCGTCGAAGGCGGAGGGCGCGGCTACGATCCCCGTACCGCGACAATTCATAAGTTATTGATGAAAAAGATGTGTCTCAGTTCTGGGGGGTTGTGGTATCATTATTGATCCTGATGTCTATCAAAAAAGTGCACATTATGCACTTACTTTGGAAACAGATTAATGAATGTATGTACTTATACATGTGATTTTGCTTGATATTTTCTATATTTATTAAATACTTTCAGGTTCCATCACTTACGGTGGTCGAGTCACAGATATGTGGGATCAGCGTTGTTTAACAACAATTCTAAAATTATTCTTTTCCCCTCCTACATTGGAAGAGGGTTATGCTTATTCCCGTTCGGGTACTTATTATTGCCCGAGAGCAGAAAAGTTAGAGATTGTGCGAGAATATATTGAAACGCTGCCGGTTATTGAAAATCCAGAAGTATTTGGAATGCATGAAAATGCAAACATTGCATTTGAGGTAAATTTAAATAGACGCCTCAATATATTTTTGTGTAAAAATGCGTCTAACTACGACTCTGTACTTTTTACAATTTATTGACGGATGGCATCCTTATTTTATGATTTCAGAATAAAGAAACCAATACTTTAATCCAAACAATAGTGGATGTTCAACCACGATCGGGAGGGGGAGGAGGTGGGGATACACCTGACCAAATAGTGTGGCGAATTTGCGACCAAACTAGAGCAGCTGTGTCTCACAAAATAGACAAGTCACAAATAAATCCCGATTTAATGCTCCCTGATGACGTAGGGCAACTTCAATCTCTTACCACAGTTTTGTTGCATGAAACCGATAGGTTTAACACATTGCTTGGTTTAATACATTCTTCACTAAATGAATTACAAAAAGCTATCAAGGTTTGCAATACTTTTACTATTTCATTTCTATCTTGATAATAAAACATTCATACTTACTTATGAAGTATACCTCATAAATCTAATATTTATTTAGGGTATCGTGGTTATGTCCGAAGCTTTTGAAGAAGTATTTACAGCCTTTTTAAATAACAAAGTTCCCGCCATGTGGCACAAAAAAGGTTATAATTCATTAAAATCATTGGGAAGTTGGATACATGACCTCACATTAAGAGTTGACTTTATCGAGGTGAGTCATTAAAATTGCATAACGCCTTGTGCGTATTTTCATGTAGATTTTCATTTGTATCAATTGTTTCATTTGTATTTGTATCATATTATAATCTCACGCAAAATAAATGTGGAGCTTTGGTCTCATTCCAAATGATGTGATTGAACTACCACGTCTTCGTTAGTTTCACCTATAGATTGTAATAATAAAATAATAATATTGATCTAATGTTTTCCCTAGCTACTATCTACATCACCCTCGAAATTTCGATTGTGGATTTTTTTATTTTTACTGTTTCAGAAGTGGCTCGTGGACGGAAAGCAGCCTAGTAGTTGGGTGTCTGGATTATTTTTTCCTCAAGGTTTACTTACAGGCTCATTGCAATCTTATGCGCGGCGCTATCGGGTCCCAATAGACGCACTTTTGTTTGACTTTCACCCCATACCACTTTTCCTATCTCAAGAAGACGTTTACAAGGAAAATAAGAAGAAAAATAGGGTATTTGTTTTAAGATTTCTCCTTTACAGTTTATTAAACTATATAGATTGTCATTATTACTATATTTTTTAAGCGGTGGTAGCTCATTGGTAAGAATATGCAACTCCTATCCGAAGGGTGCGGCTTCAAACACGGGCACGTACCTCTGAATTTTCAAAATCTATGTACGTATTGATGCCACGAGCTCGGCGGTGACGGAAAACATCGTGATGAAACCTGCACATTCCAACAACTACGGATGTGTAACCATGATCCAAAATTTGTCTAGTTCCCCTGTCTAAGGGTTACCAGACTGGCATAATCCTGGATCATAGTCTAAGAGACCCCGACTAAGCACGGGACACAACAATTATTATGTCTATTGTTACATTATGTTAGGTAACTATTTATTTAGAAAAATAATTTAAAATGAACTTTAAAACGTTAGATAATCGACTGTACTACATTCGAAAGTAATTCTGTAGTCGACATCACTACGACTACTGCATTGACAAGTACTTTGGCACATACGCACAGGTGTTGCCATATCTACGAACTTTAATTTCACTCATATTTCAACTACCAGTAAAATCTATAAACCTACCATTTTAAGATATCAACATTTTCAGAAATAAAAGCGATGAGCTAGTCGCTGTTCACTACGTCTTCACAATTTACCATCTTACCCAGCCCACAGTTTTATTCTTATTTGCTAAATGTGGCTTAAGAAGCCTATTGCTATTGCTTTTAACCCCTTCAGGTATACATACCTGAAGTGGTTGACACGAGTCCAAACTAAAAATAATTGGAAAAACAATTACTTAAAGTTGTAAATGTTTAGTTACATGCGGATCACAATTTATCATCTTTCATCACTTTATAATATTACAAGAAAGATTGTTAACATATATGATAATACTATCTTGTCATATAGTAAAGGTGCTCAATAGATTATTGTCTATCTAATATATTTTTAAGCTTTACCTTTATATAATTAGTAAAGTATCACTCCGAACTCCTCCCTTCCGCCAATGATTTAAAACGTTTGTATTCGAATTTATTTTAGTACTAGCTGACCCGGCGCACTTTGTAATGCCCCGTTCTCGGATTTTCAATACCCATTTTTTTTATTTACCGCGCAACTATTTTTTTCTTTCATAAGAACCTTTACTTGACAATAACAAACACAACTAAAAAAGAATTAGCAAAATCGGTACAGCCGTTCTCAAGTTATAGCTTTGAGGTGGACCACCCTTAACATTTAGGGGTATGGAAAATAGATAGTAGCCGATTCACAGACCTAAGTACTGAATACGCATATAAAATTTGGTAAAAATCGGTAAAGCCGTTTCGGAGGAGTACGGTAACTAACATTGTGACATGGAAATTTTATATATTAGATATTACGACCATACCCATGTTAAATTCCCAGATTATAATGATTTCCAGGATGAAGGTGCTCCTTCCGTGTACGGCAGCTTGGAGCTGCCCGAAGACGGCGTCAACATTCACGGGCTATTTATAGATGCTGGCCGCTGGGATATGCAAAAGAACTGCTTAGTAGATGCATTACCAGGTAACTCTATCATTCTTACTCTGCATGTTGATCCCGCCATTGACGCATGAGTAACATACTGTGGTTTAAGTGTGAACTGAAAATAACGGTACCCATAACTATATTTATATATATATATGTAGGTACTATGCTCTATAACTATGACTGCCTTGTTAGTCTAGTGGTAGCTTGCGCCGCAAAAGGACCAAAAGGTCCTGGGTTCAAATCCCGGGTCGGGGCAAAATTTGTGGCAGGTTATTTCAATATTGAAATTACTCAGTAACAGCCCGGGGTCAGGAAGTTGGAGCTTTAATCAGCCCCGTGCCTAGGAAAGCACGTTAAGCAGTTGGTCCTGCGCCTGACCTTTCTCCGGTCATGTCGAATTGCCTTCTCACCGGACTATGAGAGTGCATCTGTGTTTGCGCACACACTTGTGCACTATAATATCTCCTGCGCAGTTGGCTAATCCTCGTTGAGACTGGCCGCAGTGACCCATATCAGTTAGGAGGACACTATTATTAATAGCATAGCATAGCATATCCTACGCAGATGGCTAATCCTTGTTGAGATACGCCGCCACCGATATCGGTTGATGTCGAAGGACATTCTATAACTATGCTTTCAGTTCACACTTTGACCACTTAACATATAACCGATTGTGACAAAATTTGATACGCTAAGTTTTAATAGGCTACTTTACATCCTGGAAGAATTAAGTGATACCAAGGAACGAGTAATTGCCTAAGTAGCAGACCGCGGGGAAAACCAGCCGAAATAGCTCATTATAAGTACATGATGCCTACATCATCTCGAGGTTGTATGACGTTGGCTGTTTTATCAGGGCAAATGAACCCGCCTCTCCCAGTGGTGTGGTTCCAGCCGGTGCTGGAGCTGCCGAAGCCAGACCCCCGGTACGAGGCGCCGATGTATAAGACCTCCGAGCGCGCGGGCACGCTCTCTACCACCGGCCACAGCACCAACTTCGTGCTGCCCGTGCTCCTGCCCGCCAACCAGCCGTCGTCCTTCTGGATCATCCGAGCAACCGCGCTGCTTACTCAGATCACTGACTAGAAATCTAATACTTAGTTTAATGAATTTTAGGTCCCGCGAAGTTAATACTCGTATTTAGGAAATATACTTACCAGGATAAATGAAATTGTTTTCCTGTAATTTTGTTACAACTGGATTGTTTACTAAAACTGGCTTTAGTATGTACTATTTTTGCAAGACAGCATTGAACAACTTATTGTGCATTTCGAGCATAACGAATTTACCTCGAGCCCTTCTCCCATGGCATCTTTTACATGCGTCGTCAACGTGTGTTCCACAAACGCGAGTTGACGGCGCCGCAAAACTTAAAAAAGGCAGTTTACTTGCGATTTCTTCGCTGCAAACGTGCGAGAAACCCGCTGCAGATGCACGTGAGCAACTCTCTTGCTTAATCGTGCAGGTCCGCGTTAGCAGCGCTGTCGACACGTCTGCATACCACAATTTTATTAACGTGTGAAAAGTTAAATTTATTGCGATAGCGGCGCGTTTGCAGGGCGTCACAATGAGGAATGTTCATAGGCATGTAAAATCACTTGAAACTCGTTACAGAAAAGCTTTTATACATACAAATACACTAGTTTTTGTTTTATTGAAAAAAATACCAAGTAGTTTTGATTTTATAAGCATTCAAAGTTCACGTAAATTTGTAGTCCTGCTAATAGTCACGTGACCGCGCATGACGTCATTGAACTACGGTCCGCGCAGCCGGACGGTTATTTTCTCCCGCGTACGTTTTAATTTTCGATAACTCCTAAGATATTAATTAAAACTATATGATGTAAAGAGCTATTATAATGTGCACGAAATGCTTAAGGTGACTCACCTCTGGTCTGATTTTATGTTTGTACTAGCGACCCGTTCCGGCTTAACACGGTGAGCATAAAATAATATGAAATTGCACAAACCTTTCTCTTGAATCACTATCTATTGATGAAACCCGCATCAACATCCCTTGCGTAGTTCAAGAGATCTAAGCGAATAGACTGAAGCGGCGACTTTATTTTATACTAAGTAAATATTATACCAACAAGTAAATGCAACCTACAAAACATTTTATATGTATACCAAACGTACGTCAAAATGATCGTCACAGCAGTAAACCTTGCTTTTTTCTCCAAAAGATTCCTTTTAAACTTCTTATTTTTACGTTCATTGGAACAAGAAAAAAATCGGCGCATTTGTACATTTTGGCAGAAAACATGATTTTCGAGTACCAAGATTGGACATCACAAAAAAATATTGATTACTAGCTGTGCCAGCGGTGTTACCCGCGTTTATGGTTAATATAATAAAGACTATTTCCGTCATACATGATTTCTATGTAACTTTAACCATTAAGGCTGCACACGCGACGAAAGCTTAAAAAATGGAGTAACTTCTCCCGTTTTCCTAACATTTCCCTTCACTACTCTGCTCCTATTGATTGTAGCGTGATGAAAAGTATACTATAATCTGCCCAGGAGTATGAAGAATAATTGTACCAAGTTTCGTTAAAATCCGTCGAGTAGTTTTTGTTTCTATAAGGAACATACAGACAGACAGACAAAAATTTTACTGATTGCATTTTTGGCATCAGTATCGGTCACTAATCACCCCCTGATAGTCATTTTGAAAATATATTTAATGTACAGAATTGACCTCTACAGATTTATTATAAGTATAGATTTCTAGGAAAACGTAAGGCAGCGGTACGGAAACTGAGCAGCGGTTATACAATGACGTCACGCGACCGAGTGCGGGCCAGTGGTCGCGCGCTCACTTTAAAATTCCATATCTTGGAAATTAATTGATGTATGTACATACCAAAATAATTCTTGTGTTAAGTGTTTTTTTTTATTTTTGACAGATAATACATTATTAATATAAAATAATATTTATATTAATATTTATATTAAAAATTCTATTTATATATTATTAATATAAATATAAAATTCATAATTAAGGAACATTCTCCATTGCGTGAAACGCGCGTCGACGGCGCATGTAAAAGACGTCGTGCGAAAGGGAATACCTTACTGCATATTTCATGTATGAAACAATGTATTTTTTTTTATTGAAAGTTTGAGAATCCGTTGTGGAGATTTTTATCGTTACGTATTTTTATAAACATAGATATATGTAGTAAGTTGGTTCTTGTACTTTTGCCTTAAGTTTGGCACGGATTAATCTAATATCCCAGTCACGCCAGACTTGCGTGATTTTGGGAAAGATGACATTTTAGGATCGGTAGTCAAATATACATAGATTAATGAGTACTCGCTAAGCTGGAAGCAGGTGGCTGCTTCAGAGGTAGCAGGTGAATTTTTTAGGCAAAATATAAACACGGTAATATAAACTATTGCAATCGATTCTATTAACGATTCTGTGCAAACAGTTTTCAGGTTTCGTATATTACTAAAAATAAGGTTGTAAGTATACTATAAATAACCAGGTTCGTGTGTTGTCTGGCAACCATTTATGTTAGTTTATAGCCTTTCGTATTTGACGTTTGCTTGTGTTATTTTTAACCATTGATACCAGCTACCACTCAAATACATACCTACCTACTCAGATTAGAGAACAAAAGGCAGATAGACCCGTCACAGACACGAAAGTGCGGCCGGCAAAGCATATACAAAATGGAAAGCAAATACCTATAAACTCAAGACAGTTTGAAACAAAGCGTTGCGTTGACAGTGCGTCACATTTGTGTTTTAAATTAAGTCTTAAAAATGCCGTCTTCTGTGTTTAAACATAGTAAAAATTGTTCCCAAAAACTAAAACGAGATGTAGGAGTACCGTAAAATATCGAGTAAATAATAATTATCTAAATATTTTGATATTATAATATTTCCGTGTTATTTGTTTCTCATTACTTGGAACACAAAACTTCAATGAAATTTGGGTAGTGTTGCTAGGTTAATATTTTCCTTGAAGTAAGTTAATATGCAAATACTCATAATCTACACTATTATTTTATAGATGAAAGATTATTTGTATGTATGTAAGGAATAAACTACTAGGTATATATTTTATCCCCTTATTCCCACGACCGGGAACTACACGGGTGAAACCGCGGGGTGCTGCTAGTATGAGTCTCATACATAGATGCCAAAAGGCAATATTTCAAGAAATTGCTGCAAAATAAAGGCTGCTAAGATTGCATGTTTTGTGTGTCGATTATAATTACAAAGTTTTATATTTCAAAAATTAAATTGTAGATGTACATTTTAATGTAAAATATAAATAATTAAATATACTTACCTATGTTACAATACTTACCAATATTATACTACTCGAGCATTAAACACAAAAAACAGTGGGACTTTTTTCATTACCCTTGTAAACTTACACGCACACTAAGATACAATGTTCCTACAGTGTGTCACCACTCATAGCTTAATTCTTGCCTCACACTTTGTTCCGAGCGGTCCATGTGCCTTTTGTTCTCTAATCTGAGCCTAGTTACCTACATAAGCCCCGAAGGAGGTGGTAGGCAGAGTCAAACGGACAGCAAGTCTCTTTAACCACATACAGCCAGAAATAAAACTGGGCTGGGTTAGATGGAAAATTGTGAAAAAGTAGTGACAAGCGGCTAGCTCGTCGCCTACACAAGCCCAGTAAAAATGTCATATTTCCTAAAAAACGCGGGGAAATGCGTTACGCACCCTCACCCTACCCAGGTAGGATGGTGTGTGGGACTCCCGGAGACCTCAGGGAAATGGACGTCCCTGCTCCGGCCAAGGTGGTAGTGGCCGGGGTATACCACTAAAACCCTGCGGTGTTCAATCTCGTCGCAGTAGGAGGGAGCCTGGGATCGCAGCGCGCGCCAAAGTAACCCCCTCCCATGCGGTTGCCCCATTGGGCTCGACAACAAACAGCTTTCTTGAGCTTTCGGCTCCAAGGGGTCCCGGGAACACATCGGGACGCCTACGGCTAGGCTAAAAGTGCGGATGACGGATCCCCAATCCGTCATCGGCAAGCCAAGGACTGCATGCGCGCGATAAAATTCGCGCTGCGCCGGCCGGGTCTACTACCAATGACCGCGGACAATTAATCACGCGGGACAGACCACGCAGGACACAGCAGCTCTCTGATGTGCTGAGCTGTGTCATCAACTACGATATGGTAGTGGTGACACGTCACTGATGGTTCTCGCCGCGCCACCTGGCACAGATATTTGCCGAAACGTCCATGGCCAGTGAGTCTTTGTGCCAGGTGGAACGTCATCTCGCCGAACTTGCCGCACCCAGTCTCGGAGGACTGGTCTTATGGCTTCTACCAATTCCCGGCTAGCGCCCGGGTTGTTGAGTCGTTCCGCCCAGATTACGAACAACGCGTCTTGAGCCTCGCTCCGCCATGCTTGAACTTTTCCGGGGTGAGGACGCAGATTTTCACCCGACTCCACTCCTTCCAACCTTCTGCGATAGACCTAAGCGAGTACTGCGGCCTCTAGCACTTATGGGGGACAGCCAGCGTGTAGGCATGCACCGATGTGGGAGACAGTCCTATACGCCCGAGCCGCCCGAATATCCTCCGAGGACGACGTAAGGCACGTTCCGGGGGCTCAGGGCGTCTACCCAGATCGCGCGCCGTACAGCGCCATTGAGCAGATTACCCCGGTGTAGGCGGCGCCATGCCGCACCCGGACCCCCCTAATAAATAAATAAATGTTGGGGAGGAGCTTCGCTAGCGCTCCGGCTGCAGCCACAAGTTTAGGGGCCAAGCGCCGAAAATCATAAGTATGGCATGACTGGGATCACAATCAGATTAAATTGGCACTCTTTTCAGTTAGTTCATAAAATAGTATTAAGATTATGTATAATTTATTTTTATTTTGTCAGAGATTTGCTCACATGAAAAGTATGTAGTGAACAAATATAATTATAGTTTTCATTTTTTTGACAATCTTGTGCATTTATCAACAAATATTGTATTTTTTTTAATACACGGAAATTTCGATATCTTTTTGAACAATGTCTTTCTTATTCCATTTTAGTCATTTTATTTTGTTATTATTTTGGGAAGGCTCTGGTCGTCCAACTTAGTAATGTGCTAATATAATTTGGTATAGATGTACTTATTTGTAACAATAAAGGTTTATTTAGCATTTGATCTAAATGGTTTCTCAATAATAAGGTTTAATACTGGTATTCTCACGTAAATAATATGCTGATATGACTAAAGCGCACATGATTGGAAGACTCTGAATCATCCAAATAAGGATGTTTTGATTTTGTTTGTGTGTGTCTAAGGGACACTTCTTTGTTTGAAATGTAAGCTTACGAAATATCTTTAGTAAAAATCCAAACTCGATGATAAGATGCCGGCTATATCGATTAAATTATGTGACGTGAATTAGTAGTGTCAGTCAGTCAAAATCGAAGAGAGGATCACTCAATCTACATGCACGAGTAAACTTTCCGATTCCCTTAGTATGCAATTCTTTCTTACTATATTTTTTCTAAATTTAAATTATTAGATAGTAATAATTATATGAAGAAAATCGATAAATCGTGTTTACATTAATAAATGGAGATTATTAATTTTATTTTTTACAATACACAATGTTAACGTAAAAATTTAAATAATGTTTAAAACTGAACATTTTGATTCATAGAAAGTACGATGGATGAAAAGGAGTATTGACACCTATCACAGGAAACATCTTACGTTAAACGGACTAAGTTAGTGAGCATATTATTTATTTACCATCTCGCTACTGCACCATAGCAGTAAGAAGTTACCTACATACGTAAATATTGGAACTCGGGAACGTATCTGATTAGTAATAAATTAATATGTGAAGCAAAAATGTTATTTAAAATAAAAATAAATTATAGTTTGAAATAATATTAATTTTATATCAGGTTTCAAAATAAAATCGATTTAACCGCCCTAGAACTTGAAAAAAATATCGAATGGCTGTCATACGGATGCATAACTACGTCAAATTCATAGTGTCACGGAACTCATCATACCTATGTGAAATGGACTTTATTTAATGCAGCCGACTATAATAGTCGTAAATAAAGTAAATAGGTAGTTGCTGTTGTGTTGTAAAAATGCATAGTTAAGCCCACAGTTGAGCCAAATTGGTTTGAATGTTTATTATCTAAGCGTTGCCTAGCAACCAATGACGCGCACAATTTTAACAACCTTTTCTGCAAAATGTAAAATCTACATAATATAAAAATGAACCGTCAAAATGTATGTACCTACTCTATAAAAGACTGCACTAATCGGATAATTATTTTTATATTGTGTTTGTAATGGTCAGCACCAGGTTTATACGGGGGTCAACGGGATCGGAAAAGGTGCACTTTTCGACAAATTCCGCCAAGTTCTAGTTCGTCTAACTTATCAATTGTAGATCCTCTTTTAGAGGCTGGCGTTGGCGAACGGACCCGTATTTCGAAGGTGTATTCCTTCAATATTTACATTTATTTATAAACGATACTCAGATGTACGCCTGCGGTTTCAGCAGTTTAACTTTTTTGCTTTTCTGATGCGCTCAGTGAAAATTTCGTGTTTTATTATTTTTTGGGGACGAAGTTTTTTGCAGTCCCCTTGGACCGCGGGTAACGGATCACTCATACTTATCGCAAAAACAAAACAACAAATAAAACTTACCAAAAAACAAGTAAGTAACAGGGTGACAACAAAAAAAATAACAAGATAGCTAAAGAGAAAAACTAAAAACAAGAAAACGCAATGAGGCAACCGGCAGGTAATATTCGAAAGTTACATTTTGTACACAAACGTAACCCGGCCAAGTAAAATTTTCACGTTTCACTTCCGCATATTTTTTTAAATTTTAATGTTAAAAATCTATAAATAAATTCCATCTAACCCAGCCCATTATCCCATGTTGGTCTGGGGCTTAAAAAGAATGTACCAACTAACTGTGGTTCTTCTCTAGCACGTTGTAAAAGACGACTAATGGTATATCAGGATTTGGGTATGTGATAGTGTAGGAGACAAGCTAGCCACTGTCACTACTTTTTCACAATTTTCCATCTAACCCAGTCTAGCCCAGTTTTGTTTTTGGCTGAATGTGGTTAAAGGGGCCTGCTTTCCCCTTTGGGGATCATAAATAATTATTTCTAATGAAATAATATCCAACATAAAATAACATTAGAAATAAATATAAATTAAATTAAAAAAATTATGAATGAAACACTATTTACCAAGTTTGTTTTGACTAGAATATCAACTTTATTTGGAAGGGTTGTCTAAATGTATAAAATTGTTTAGATTTTATGAATTTCGCCGATGACCTTTGACTTTGACTTAATTGCATTAATATGTGAATTTTCACATATTAATGCAATTAAATCGAAGTTGAGCGACTGATTCGAGTAAAATCTGTTTTAGAAATAATAGGCTTGTGTCCACTAATATTAAATCGGGTTTATTGTGGTATTTATAGTTTATGAAGTTTATTATTTACAATGAAATAGAAAGATTAATATTATTTTAAGAGTCACAGAGTGCATCCGCCATTTTTGTTGTTGACATTTTAGTAGAAAACACAGTAGTGAACGAAGAATTCTTCCCCATTTTTTTGCATTTTGACTTAATAGATAACCAGTTTTGCCGTCTATTTCACTAGTTTCATATAATTAGCGATGCAGTCTGGATTTAGCAAAGCAAATTCTACGAATCTACCAAGAATAGATATTGTTATGCTCGGATGATTTTTCACGAGAAACAGTGATTTTTGCTCTTCGGAATTTCGCAATGTGAAAACTACAATGTAAGTAAAACAAGTGTAAAATATTATATAGTAAGTTAAGTCAGTTTTCATAGTTAATCATATCGTTTGACAACTGCAAAATAAAATAAACTTGTATTAAATAATAAATATAATATGTAACTTAAATCAGAACCAAACTAACCTCAAACTAATCTCAAATAATTCAATTAATTAACTTATAATCTAAGTAATATAAGGTTATAATATACTAGGTACTGGAAATTCATCATTATTTTAAATACTTACATCAAAATGATCTTCACAAAAGTACATTCTTGAATCTAAAGACATACTATGCGCATCATCTCTCCGTGCAAGTTTCAACCACTTTCTTCGTATTTGTTCATTGTTTGGAATTCTTACAAACAATTTATTTGGTATCATTATACTTATGCTTTTACACTTAGGCACTATACAATACTTATAAAACGTAGAATCCATTTTTAAGTTAAATAAAGCAAAGAAAAGTATCAATTGCTGTTCACGGTGCGTTTTGTATTGCACTGTGTGACGTCATTCATACGCCATGACAGATTTAGAGCGTTTTCGCGGCAAATTCGCACAAGTTTATAAAAAACATAAAATAATAATGTTACTGATCTATTTTTAAATAAAAAATCTGTTATTTCTGTTAAATATCTAATAAAGTAAAGAATTAATCGATAATTAAATTTTTGGATACAAGCCTATTGTACTATATATTTTTAGTAAAATATTGTCGATAAAACTGTTTTTAGTGATTTAGTTATTGTGTACTATATTTGATGACCCTAAATTGGTTTGGGTTGTTTACAGAAATTCTTTATCAAATTTGGCTCAAGTAGACACTGCCACTGTAGACATGTAGTTACAAACACACGAAGAAACATATGTAAGGGGAAAAAAATATTAATACTAATGATATTTATTGAAACTGATTTATTTATTTAAACTGGTTAATCTTCGTAGGTATTTCGAACAGTGTCAGAAACAAAAGTATGATATTATGAAAAACATGAAAAGTAATGTTAAAAATTGGCGAGCCCTGTGTGGAGGCGACGCGCAGTCACTGTCGTCCGACTCGGTGACTACACGGGAGCGCGGCGCGGCGCTCCCACTTCGACTGCCACGGTGACCTGACCCTTTGGGTAAACCATATAAATTAAGTGTCATTATAAACAGCGTGCACCTAAATAATTACATTTATCTCCACACAGACCTACATAAACATTAAATTATTTAATATTATTACATGTGAAAGTGAATGAATATCACAGTACTTCATTCTTTTAATTTACACAGGTTGGTGTCCAAATTTAGCAGTTTAAATTGTTAGCTTAATATTAAAAAGAAATTAGAAAGACCTAGACCGGAGCTCGTTTACCTAACTAATGATTCGCTAATGTAACTTGTATAAACAAATACAGTTCCCTTGGCTTCTCTTTCGTGTTGCACTCTCAATCAGAAAGCATGCAAATAACTGAAGGGTACACGAAAAAAAGGGGCTCATCGACGTTTTAATTGAAGTCTCAATCCCCAATTTTACTTAAAAAATGACCATAAATAAATATTGATTAATTGCCAAACAAAATTATAAGGACCGCCGGCATATTAAATTAAATGAACTATAAAACTTCGGCATGTTGTATTTTTTTTCTTCAATATGGGTATTGGGTAAAGTTTAAACTGCAAATGGGCAGCGGTTTGTACCAAAAAGGCAAAAATAAAAATATCCAATTGACTTAACACAAACAAGCTGTACCATGTGACTGCCCGCCAGGAATGATTAATATGCTACATATTAACTCCTCTTACCTGGTCACGCGACAATGAAAACATATGTAAAATAATATATGATCATATGCCGTTAAAATAATATAGGTACATATATAAAAGAATAAAACTTAAATAATATTACTTCCATTTTAAGCAGTTCCTATCAAATATATACAATTTATCAAAGAGTAAGAAAGGGCATGTTGATACAGTCTGCCCTTCTTTGGTCATATTCATTTAAGTGATACTGTACGAAATCATAATTACTTGGCAATTAAAGTATTATAATTATAAGATTGTTAGTTAATGAAATCATTGGTCACAATCTGGTCATTTCCCAATAATGAGATCTTCAAAACTTTAATTCGCCATTATCTCTAATTATGCTAATTTTCAATGAGTCTTTTCTTTTCCTGTACCCCTCAAATGTAATCCATATTAATTAAGCTTATATGATTTTTTAATAAAATCAACTAATATAACTACATGAATTTGTGGTTACTATAATAATATTAATTATTAAAAATACCTGTTCTTTACAAAGTTTACATATTGATTGGTCAAAAATTAAGGTCAATGCAGAGACGACGGGCCGCGGCCGCCCGCGCGGCTGCGGCGCCGGTATTGGCTAACATTCGCTAAGAATCAACGGTTATGTAATAATAAATGGCTTATATAACAACTATATAAAAACAAATTTCTAAGAAAGTATTATTTAATAATTTAAAACTTTACATAAACACATTACAAAACACTGTACCCTTACAACTGACCAATGAAAAGTATTACTATAACCATCTTATGAACTTGCTGCAATATAAATAGGAAAAAATTGAAACATCCTGAGGTCGCTAGTATTTGATTAGTTTAATCAATAAAACACGTGTAGAACACTGTTCTATTGCTGTTTCATGGATTCCGTGGAGGCTACTCTTCCCGGTGTAACAGTTCAAGACGCAATCGGGCTTAAAGCTGTTCAGGCGACAAGTCGCTAGCTTCCCGATGCGCGCCCGAGGTCGCTACTTGATCGAGAACTGAGGGCTGTCTATAGCGGTGGGGCGCGCGCCGCCCGCTCTACTTAACCTACCTACATAAACGATAATTTTATTACCATATACACTCTCATTAATTTTAAGATTTCAACGAAACTCAATTTTACGAACCTAGTTCGCTTCGTAAGAAGTCGAACGTCGTCGGAGGTGGTATACGGAATTCAATTGACCAATGCTGGCGAATCTCACAATAATGAATGCTTAAAATTTAACATCAAATCACACAACACAACAGTAATCATTCGATCTAAATTACATAGAAAAAGAACGGAATGAACAATGTTTAGCATTGACGGGTGAAATAGCCCTCGTAGGGGTGGGAAATGCAGCGCGCGGGTGCGAGGGACGCGGCGGCGCGTGGGGGGCCGGCAGTCACCCCCCACCACGACTCCTAGTCCTCCGACATGAACGAGTTCTGCGACTTGAGCTCTTCCAACCGCGAAATCTGCTGCCGCAGGTACATTATCCTTTTAACAATAAATAAACAGCACTTCATATCGATGTCATTGCATAATCAACCGACTACTGTAACACGACCGCCGAGAATCAGCCAGAAGTTTATAAAACATCTTGACCCGTAATTTTTAAATACGGAGTTACGCGTCAGCTTAACTTTCTATAATTATTTCTTATAGGTTATCTTCATAATAAATAATACTACAACACAAATCATCTGAGAATTTAATGAGTCGTAAGAAGATGTTATAACGGTCTGTATCGTCATCGTAAACCATACATTAAATATTTTACGAAATTATTATGATAACATAAAAATTTTATTGTAACACGCGGAGATATCTACACAAAAGAAATCATGCAATCAATTCAGAAACATCGCCGGGCATGCAACTTAAATGTATGTCCAGTAAACAAAGGTCGCGAAATAATCACTCGCAGCCACACTCCAATTGATAAATGTGTACATATCATATAAGTAATAATAAACGAATAAATTCATTACATAAATAATGTTTCAAAAATATATATTTTTAAACAATATTCGCTTTTGCTTTATTTAGCCAGGGATAAATTAGGGAAAAAATGTCGCGCGCCACCTTTCGCCAAAGACGTTGAGTGTTCCCAGACATGTCGAGCAAAGTTCGGCAACGTCGCACCACTTCACCCGACGTCACTGGCGACATGCGTCGCAGGAAATTTGTCCCCTAATGTGTGCCTAGCTTTAGATATGCAAATAAGTATTACTCACTTTTGTTCCTGTAGGGTGGCTTGGATCTCCGTATGCCGCACCAGCGAGCGCGAACACTTGAGCTCGGCGGAGACCCTGGTGCACTGCAGGCACCCCAGTTGGTACGCCTCCTCGGTGAACTTGTTAGCCTGCGAAAAGAGTCAATGGAATGTTACTTTAAATACCCAATGTGTATTACATTGCATCATTGAGTAGCCCATGATATATCACTCGCATAACTGTGTTACAGTAACTAGCCTGTTTTCAGTGCGGGGTATAATGTAGTAAATGACGAAGTATAACATTACGACAGATGCTCAAGCTCATTGTATAATTATTTAATTTTTGAGCAGAGGTCGCATACTAGTAAGAACATGTGTGAGGGGTGTGGGACGATCCCGGACAAATAACTCTAGATTTTTTAAATCTACATTAGTTCATATACCACACCACTTGCTCAGCGGTGAAGGAAACGTTGTGTTTGCGTTGTTGGCGTTAGCTTCATTCTATGCGATGATCAAAGCGGATAATCTGTTATATTATTTGGTTTGGAACTTAATTAAAAGTGTACGATGAATATTATACCGTGACACGAGCAATATCCGATTTCCTTGTGTGTTTATTCCCAATAAAATCAACATTCCGAATCGCTGGTAGTTTCAGATGGCTTAAAAGTTTTAATACATATGTACATATTTTCACGCCCACGATTCCCTAAAGACTAAAAAGAGTCCAAGGAGCAAGAAGTTACTTAAACCACATTTAGTCAAAAATAAAATAGAGTTGCATTGGATGGAAATTTATGAAAAAGTAGTGACAAGTAGCTAGCTCGTCGCCTACAGTCAGAAACCTAATGATCAAACACTACATTATGGTCGAAATTCAAATAAAAATAAGCTACATAAATAAAGACAGCTTGAATTTTTAGAGCTGGCTTGTGTTGACTTAATGAAAACACCAAACAGGGAATCTCAAAAGATTAAAAATAAAATCAAAATAGGAATGAACTGTTTCTGAGGACTTTCGTGAAAATGGTTTAATTGACGCAACTACTGGCGGATTTTATTTAAGTGGAGATTTCATTTCGTCAAAGAATAGGCATAGTCCAAGGTGTAGTAAGGTCTATTAACTATTTTTAGCAGAAAAAAATTAAGCTGGGTTAGATGTGTCGCCTTCCCCACCGGGGTCCTCGGTTTGTCGTACCGGGGAGGCTTAGTAAGCTCTGGACTTGGACCAGCCAGAGCTGAAGCTAAGAGGGACCCCGAGGTAGGCCGCAACTTGGCTTGCCAGCCAGTCGCGCCACCGGCCGCAGCTTTGCTTGCGCTGTGCATTTGACGCCTGACGACGTTTGGGTGCACAACATCGACCAACGCCGCACGAGATGAGCCGCGCAGTGCGGCATGCGTACAACCGGAGGACCTGCCGAATAGTCCCGGTAGTGGGGATACCGGCTCCTCCGGAACTGCGCCGCGGGGGGCCATATTAGGGTTTTAGTCAGATTGAAGCCAGTTACGACACATCGGCCTGTTTCACCAAGCAAATGGTGACGACTGAGTTTCCCCAATAAAAAAAAACATCTTAATAAACATTTAACTAACATTAACAACAGAACCAAATAAACAATTCCAACATGACATAAACAAAAAAAAAATTAATATAGGGACCCAACACATTATTTGTCATCTTATACCGGCCATTATGTTGTATGTTATACGACATGTTGGACAAGGAAAACGTAAATTTAAGTCCCCGCAAGGGACTAAATTAATAACCTAACGGGCTTATAGGTCCAGTTTTAGATGACATACCCTCAACGGCGGCTTGTTCTCCACTAGTGAGGAGGCTGATAGGTACGGCTTAAGGTGTTACGACATTCCGTGTTCGGCGGATATTGTTACTAACCTGCTTTTCCAATATATCTGCCGGCCACCCCGTAACATGTGCGGTGAGGTCTCCGCGCACATAGTTGACCAGCGAGGGCGTGAGCATCGGCGGCGCGTGGTGCAGGGTGCCGCCTACCACCGACGAGTACGAGCCCAAGCATTCCACTGCGACAAGTATTTAGTTACGACATGATCACAGACGTGATATGTTCACGCGTTACCAAAATAAACATAAATATGTAGTAGCAAAAAAAAAATTATTGTCACTTTAAATATTGGAAATAGGTCAGATTTTACATTTTAATTTTTAAAACGGCATAACGTTAGGGCTTGCTAAGATTATTCCTTGTTAATATGGTAGTAAAAATATTGCAATGACAATTTGTAAAATAGATTTATTTTTTCCTTTAAAGTTCCGATTCCACATAAGGTGTTCTGAACCTAACAAAAGTAGGTAAGTCAAAGATTTTTTACTTTTAGTAGTAGTTTCATTTAGTAGTATTTAAGAGAAGACACCTATCGAGAAACTATAATATACAAGTCAGAGGTTACCAGAATCCAAAAAAGTTACAGCACTTAAATTTGCAGGATGGAAAGGATTCAAATGTATCTAACTTTTTCTGGGCAAAGCCGTGTCTAGATGCAGCGGGGGCGCGTGCGGGTCAGTGTTCTCGGAGTGCGTGGGCGTGGGCGGGCCAGCGTCGCGGTGCGGCGTGCCGGCGCCGCTCGCGCCCGCCTCGGGCGTGGCGCCGCCATTGTTGGCCACGGGCAGCGTCACCGGCGGCGGCGCCGCCACGATTCGCGGCAGTGCCGCCGCCAGCAGCGATCCGCTCTAAAATCGGAAATAACATTTAAAAAAAACGTATTAGCGACGACACATTTTCTCACGCTTCAAACCGAATCTAAGGGTACATTGCCCCCTAACGCGCAAGGAGGCCGGCTGGAAAAGACTCGTTTATATCATCTAAACGACTAATAACTTCTAATATGTTAATCATTTTATGTTACTCCAAATACATATTATTACGTAGATTATAACAGGTGCGCACGCCTCACGCAAACAGCTCGGTAGTAGTAGCTTGGTATGTTCGAGACTTTGCGAAACTATTTGCAACATCCGATTATGTATAATATCTGATATATCCATTCATACGATAAATACATACCGGTTGATTAGAATTATCAAGCACGACGACAGGCGGCACTGAATTATTCTCTGAATTATTCCGCATTGCAGAACTTGCCTCTCTGGCGCCGTAAGAGTTCTCTGAAAGTGGTGTACTCCTGTCTGGTGAAATATCCATGTCCTGTAGTGATTGGCCATCTAAAACAATAGCATTTATTTGTAATAGGATAAAATGATGATTTACGAGAAATTTTAAGCTTCGTAATATTATATCTAGTAGATTACATGTTCTTTGTGTAAAATATTAGACAGTTTTCAAAAATGAATGCTAATATCATAAATGTAAAAGTTAATAAAACTACTGAGCAAAATTAGTTGAATTAACCTTTGCCGTCGTGCGCAGGAGCCGAATGTTTTGGTCTTGTTCGGTCAAGCGCCTCCTCGTCTCTGCTACTACTGTTCCAGTACCTGTCAGATGCACTATTTGTTCTTTTACTAGACTTGTCTGATTCTCTTCTCCCTGACCTCGAACTTGATCTCTTATCTCGACCTACAACAACATATAAGATTCTTAATATTTAACCTATCAAACCAAAGTCCATATTCGTTAAAATATAAAAAGAGGTCTTTTAAATTTCTTAAAAATAAAGGATTTAAAAAATTTATTAAATGATAAGTCAAAAGAATACGTCATCTTATCCTGTTCATATTTTTTTTATAAATCTAATTTTTACATTTCCTGTTTAAACCGAATAACAAGACTGTTCCAATGCTAAAATTGAATTTGGAAAGGTTTTAAGATAAATTTATTAACAACTGACTCGGGTAAACATTAATCAAGCGAATTTTATCGATGCCGATTTTTATTAAATAACCCAAAAATATATAATTTTTAATACGAGGGCCACACCGAAAAGATCGGGAATGGAATACTTTTGAATAAATTAGATTTATAATCTTTTTGGTATTTGAAATTTAGTGTTATTTCAAACTTAATTCCATTTGAACAAAAAATATAAAAAAAAGAGTGATAGCCATTATAAATTCAGAGTCATTGAGAAAATGGAGCTTACGCGGGAACATTTCCGAGCGATAATTTTACATAACTTTTGCCTAGGTTTATCTCAAGAACAATGTCTTGCCGAGCTGGTTTCTATTTATGAACTTGAAGCACCTAGTAAACCGACTATATATTGCTGGTATTCTGAGTTTAGTCGAGTCGTTCTCCCTCTTCTGGTCGGCCAAAAACAGCGGTAACACAAGAAAACATCGATGCTGTACGCCAATAATTACAAGATAGACATGTGACATACGAGCAGATACGGGCTTCTCAGCATCAAATAATATTGCATAAAGAACTGGGTGTTAGGAAGTTAGTTTCCCGCTGGGTGCCCCATCGTTTAAAAACCGAAGACCGAAGACCGAAGAACGAATGTCGGCTCATGTTAATGAGGGTTTTTAAAAATACAAAATCCGCTAGGTGGCACGGGGGAGTCTAGTGGTCTTATCACTGTCACTATTGGCTCATTGTTACCAGAATGCCAGTTTGTTCTGACAACTAACCAATGAGGAGGGTGACAAGCCCGACGTCACAGTAACGCCATCTTTTGGATGTTTTAATTCAAAAAACCCTCATTGGTGTCGATTTGCTCTGCAACGTTTCGATAGAGGAAGCTCAAATGCTGTTTCTAATATCGTCTCGGGTGATGAATCGGGGTTTTATTCATATGAGCCCGAAATTAAAACACCAATCGGCTGTTTGGGTCTACGAAGGTGAAGTGAAGCCAACAAAAGTTGTGCGCTCTCGTAGTATGTCGAAAAAAATGGTGGCTTCGTTTGTATCTAAAACCGGACATGTGGCAACGATGCATTTACAGGAACGGAGAACGGTTACTGCTAATTGGTACACAACAAGAAACTTATAAGAGAACTTCGGGAAAGTAATCCGCATTATCCTTCACCACGATAATGCAAGCTCCCACACGGCTCAGCAAACGATCGCGTTTTTAAATCAGGTAAACGTAGAGTAGTAGATTCCCAAGAATTAAATATTTGCTTCGTGGTGAACGGTTTCAAGGTCCAGAAGAGGCAGTCGAAGCTTACAAATCGGCCGTATCAACTATGTCCACTTCAGACTGGAATTACTGTTACAATAATTGTTTTGAACGAATGCAAAAGTGCATCGATTGTCACGAAAAATACTTCGAAAAACAATGAAAAGATATGTTATTGTATTATCTTCGTAGATTTTTCTATTCCCGATAATTTTGGTGGTACCCTCGTACCACCAACATGAAAAAACATGGGCAGGCTATATTCGATATGGAATTTAATTCTACGAAATTATGTATTACCAACCGTAATACTTTACTATTTCATCATAAAATATAATTCAAGCATTGTGGTATAAATTAAACACCAATGTTTAATAACATGCTTCAGTGATAAAAAAAGTTACAGGAATTATAAAGAAATGATATGTTTTCATAAATTATTTTCGAATAAATACAAAATTAAGCTTTGAATAATGAATAGCTGTGATAAATTGACAGACCCGTTGGTCGAGTGGTCAGAGACCCTGGCTACGAAACCACGGTCGCGGGTTCGTCTCCCGCTAGGGGCAAATGTTTCGTGTGATAAAACATGGGACATTTTACTCAAGTCATGGATGTTTATAAAAAGTATGTCTATCCGTTCACCTAGTATCCATAGCACAAGCTTATAAGCTTAGTTTGGAACTAGGGAATTGATGTGTCTGTTAGGACAATTTATCAATTAGCTTTATTATAATTCAAGATACGATACCGATAGTTAAGTTTCAAAAAAATATCATAGTATGTCATTGCTGTATTTTTATTAACAAAATAAATAACAGGTTGCAATTCTTTACATTTGAAAATCGCATTTATATATCTTTTAATAATAATAAAGAATCCTCCTATTAGTCTTTAGGTCACAGCAGCCAATCAACAAACAATAGCCAACTACTGGGATATTACAGTGCACAATATCTGCGCAGACACAGGTCATGTCATGCCCATAGTTCGGTGAGACAGCAAACCGGAAAGGTCTTGAGCGGGACCAACGGTTTAATGTACGTTACGTTACGTTCTGAGGCACCGGGGTGAAAAACAGAAAAAATCTTGACAAACTAACCTTTATTCATTTTAACAGAATAGCCACTTATTTTAGCCCGAGTCAGGTTTTAAACCAAACCTCTAGGTTTTTGGAGGCAGTGCACTTAGCAACAGACGAAGGAGACAGTCAAAAAAGTAAATAATGTTCACACGTAACGTGACAATAATTAAAAAAAAATCATTTGAACATGTCCGATATTAATAATAATGATCATACTTTTTGTCAAACATATTGTTTTAAATGTAACTATGTAATCGAATCTTGTTGCTGCAATAGGAGCTGTAGTCTAATCTCTCTATTATTGAAAAATAAACTAAGAAACATATTATACTCATAAGTTGGTACCTATAAAATCCTAAAAACTCTTTGAATTCGATTGCAATACTTTTTATACTATGTTATATTTTGACCAAATAGATAGAGAATATTTACAAATACTTTAAATAAAGTTACACCCCACTAAAAACTGTATGATGGCGCGTGCCAATCGCTTGTCACAAGGTCGTTTAGTCCCGTTAATATTATTTCTAATAAGCGCAAAACCATATTTGCCGAAGGACTACTAGGCAACAAATAAAGCTTGTAACTTCGTGAGTATTTTCCTGATTCTTTAAATGAAAATATAATAATAAGTATATGTTACGACTAAAGATGGGTATGAACATAAACTTCGATTAGCCGACGAAACTTAAGTTTATGTTTGACGAGTGGCTAATCTATACTTATAATACATCTGTAGAGAGGTCAATTCTGTACATGAAATATATTTTCAAAATAACTATCCGGGGGTGATTAGTGATCGATACTAATGCCAAAAATGCAATCAGTAAAATTTTTGTTTGTCTGTCTGTCTGTATGTTCCTTATAGAAACAAAAACTACTCGACGGATTTTAACGAAACTTGGTAAAATTATTCTTCATACTCCTGGGCAGGTTATAGTATACTTTTCATCACGCTACAATCAATAGGAGCAGAGTAGTGAAGGGAAATGTTGGAAAAACGGGAGAAGTTACTCCATTTTTTAAACTTCCGTCGCGTGTGCAGCCTTAATGGTTAAAGTTACATAGAAATCATGTATGACGGAAATAGTCTTTATAATATTAACCATAAACGCGGGTGACACCGCTGGCACAGCTAGTATTTGATAAAATGGTTATTTGCGTCAAGTTATTTCATAATTAACCGGCTAATCTTAAGTATAGCCGGAAAAATATAAAAGGAAATAAATGTTTAGTTTTTTATTTTAGTATCAAAAATATTATTATAAAATCAAATAGTCACGTCATTCATTCATTACAGATACTTCAGTATTCAAAATAAAATAAAAAAACAAGAATAAGAACAATCAGTTTATTAATCAAAGTTATTTAAAATTGAACAAAACAATGCAATCAGTCTAATCAGTCTTTATGTTACTGTAAAAGGATTTATAGTTTAGGCTTTTCTTTAAAAGAAAAAGGTTAAAAAGCCTAACTTAACCAAACCTATAATATAACCTAACCTTAGTTAGATTGGGTTAGGTTGCATTTATCAACAACCGCATTGCCCCTCCTCTCGGGGGCACCCTATCCGCCTCGAACGTGTCTTCGTAGCCGTCGAACGGGAATGGCTCGGTACCCCCGGTCATTCCCGTCCCCGTCCCCCTCCGAGAGGGGGGCGGGCTAGTGGTGATCGCCATGTGGGGCGAGTCGGTCGCCAGGGATGTTGTGGCAGCTAAGACTGTGCCAAATTACCCATAACACCTTCACTAGGGCTATGAGGGGTACCGCGGGGTTTAGTGGGTATACCTCGGCCACCCACGATCTCTGGCCGGAGAGGGGGTCTCTGCCTTAGAGGCACCACTCTGTCCCCCCGGGCAGAGTGAATGTGCGTAAGCGTTCCACGCGTTAAAAAATAGGTTACATTTATCAAGTGAAGAATCCTAAGATTCATGATTCATTCATTCATCATGCGGACTGAGAAGTAAACGATTTGACACGGTTAAAGTTAATATGGAGAGGAGTTATTATTTTAACAAATAATGCATCAGAGATTAATGCAATTCTAAAGGTACTACCGATTCATAAGTTTGTTCTTCTTTTACTATAGTCCATTTCACCTAAGAAGAGTTCCGTGACACTTTGAATTTGACGTTAATAGTTATGCATCCGTATGACTGCCATTCGATTTCTTTTTTCAATTCGATAAAAAGTTCTAGTGCAGTTAAATCGACTTTTATATTTATTTTATTTTGAATCCTGATTAAAATGTAAGTTATTTCAAACTATGATTTATTTTTATATTAATACTGGTATTCTCACGTAAATATAATGCAGATAATATGTCTTGAGCGCATGCGATTGGAAGACTCTGAATCATCCAAATAAGGATTTATATTTATATCTTGCAGGTTTTGTTTTTGTGGGACACTTCTTTGTTGTCACTGGGTTACGCTTATAAAATATCTTTAGTAAAATATCTTAACTCGATGACAAGATGCCGGTCATATCGTGTAACGATATGACGTGAATAGTAGTGTCAATCTATGAGTAAATTTTCCGATTCCTACAATATGAAATTCATACGATATTTTTTCTAAATTTAAATTAGTAATAAATTTTAGAAGAAAATTTTAAATCGTGTTTACATTAATAAACGGAGTATTTTAATTATTTTTTACAATAATATTGACAGCGACCTGCCCTCGTTTCACCCAGGTAGAGGTTAGAAAGAATATGATATCTTTAATTACTATACATTGTGGAAATAAGATGACTTATAAACAGATGAATTATTACTCACTCTCATAAAGCGTAAATAAATATAAGGTTTTAAATTTAAAAGAATTAAAAATTACATTAAAACTTTAGGTGTGCCAAATTTCTTTGCAATTGATAAAGACGTAACAAACACTCACTTTCTGATTTATATATTATTACTAGCTGATCCGGCGAACTTCGTTCCGCCTAACAGTCAATGACACATAATTAAATAAATTGAGATGTAAGCTCTCCTTTCTTTTAAGTTGGATCAAACTGGACACGGTGTGCCAATTTGACTGAAATCGGTTAAGTAGTTTCGAAGTCCATCGCAGACAAACAACTTGACGCGTAATTTATATATATTAAGATTACTAAGGATACGAATGGACAGCTCGGTTATCAGACGTGGACAAATAAACAACAATTGCACTGTAAAAGGTAAAAAATCCTTTTGTGAAAAACGTATGGATTGGAAAAATATAAAATATTTACATCGGTAATCAAAAAAAAATCATCCCCAGTTTACATGTAGAGGAAGTAGCTAAAAAAATGCTTGTTAATTATTTTTTGATTATAACGTCGGCGTGGTGAGACAGAATGGCATGGCGAAATTATAAGTTAAGGACATTTTGGGAAAAATGGTTGATATAGAATCAAAATTTGGCACATGTTGGTCCCATGACTTAAAATAATGTAACAACTGTAATTCTGAACGTAATAAAAGCCGCGGCTTCGCACGGTGAGCACTAAACAATTTTCAACTATACACATATAAATCTTCCTCTCAAATCACTTTATCTATTGCCGATAACAGCAACAACATCCCTTGCGTAGTTTAAAACATTTAAGCAAGCGACAGAACAGCAACAGACAGAAGCGGCGACTTTGTTTTATAATATGTAAAATTAAAATGGTAAGTAGAAACTACTAATCAATAGGCTAGATGACTAAAAAAAAACTGTTTAGTCCGTCAGTTAGAAATATTGATCACGTATTTTTTTATTTATTTGTCAAACAAACATTGACGAAGATACAATGCATTCAAGTTGCGCGTGACGGCACGCTTTCGTACAATTTTTACAAAATAGTGACGTCGCAAGCCCCCCTCTCCAAAACTTTGATGCTCTTTATCTTTGTGATTTTTTGTTCATTTGGTAAAGCGAAAAAAATTGTTCAGTATTTTTGTATATCTAACTGACTGACTGAATAGAATTATAGTTTTTTAATGCAGTCATCATCCCTTATGTACTTACAATCTACGATCAGGTCAGTAGTTGTTAATATATAATTAATTAGATAGGTATTAAAAACCATCGACAGTTTCCATATAATTTTTATAACAAAGATTTATATTAACTATAATGGTGAATCTACTAATAGCACCCCGTCGTTTTTGCGTCGGGGGTTAAAAAATACTTGAAAAAAGAATTATATTTCATAGTTTTCTATAATGCGTGGCATATTAACGTGACAATGAGAATAAAAGTCCTATTAGAACCTGCAAATATATACAAAATAGGTATATCTTCAGAGTTTATCGCAATATAATAGACGAACGTGAACTAAAAATGGTATTATTCGTATTTTTACGCTCCTTTATACGATAAGATAAGGAATCGAATACCTGAGTCCCCTATAGCCAGTGATATTAGGGTTTTAGTAAGCTTCAAACTAGAAGTTGTCATAAGTCTCATAAAATCTGGTGCCTATGTCTTCAGGTATTCAAAGTTAAATGTCAAAAATGTGTTTTTTGAACATCTCGTTTCCTATAGATTTCGGACATCAAATGTATGTTTGTCTGGGTCTCAAAAATAAAATTTACCAACTCGATTGTACCTAAGTGAACCGCTTTTCACAACTTTTTCACAATTTTCCATTAAACCCAAACTAATGTAAATGTTTGCCAAATGTAGTTTATGAAGCTATTGCTCCTTGGCAGAGACCATTACTAGAGGCCTAGTGCCTGATAATCTTATGTAAAAGTATGGGAGCCAAAACAGAATAAAACATATTTGATGAATGGCCCATTAGGCTAAGATATGAACAAACAATCAGGGTTTTGGGGCCAACAAACATACAATACAGTAGTTCATATTCAAATTACTGGTCAACTTTAAATAAATTACGATTTTTTTTTAAATTAATGACTGAGGATATGACACGTGAGCTAATACAACATATAGAGATACGTTTATCAAATTTACCTTGATGTAGGACTCTAACCCACGAGTAGTATACGATAACAAATCAAATCCGGCCGGCCTGCGATGCGCCGACAGGCAATTTAGCCAGCGCATTTGATCCGCTGGCTCGGCCGCCTATTAGGACTATTTCAACTATCTTCTGCATTGTGGTTATTGTGAGACTTATATCTTGTAGGTCACTGCATCGAAATAGTCTAAACAACGACAAGAAATAGCGTTTAAAGTTCAGTATTGTTACTAAAATTTGTAAATAGATTTCAAACATAAAAATTTATTGAAATGTGTGTATTCACAACATTTGTAGATACATAACTATGTATGTATAATTTTTTTTTTAATAATATTTCAACATTGCAATGCTTATAATATGTTGACCACCATCATTTTAGAGCAATAAGAAGCAGAAATTTAGATGAAGTTTGTCTATTGGATAACACATCAAGCGTTTGTTTTTGTGATATTAATGTTTCTGTCTTCGTTATAAACGTAGCATGCTTAATGATAAGCCGTATGATTTATCACTTTAATAAGACTTGAAGCTTGTGTTAACGATCATCTATGTATACAAATGAACAATATCGAACTTATATACTTGCAAAGTTTAAAGATTAAGTTTTTATTGAATGCATCCTTAGGTGTACTATAATAACAATATTTTTTTAATATTCGTCCGTTTGTTCCAGCTTATTCAAATGGTTGGACCATCTTTGTTTGACATGCCTTTACTTAGCAGATAGCTAGTTTTTAAGGAGTAGCTATGCTACTTTTGTTTTAAAAAAAGAATTAGCAACCATGTATATTTTTTCATCAGACTCACATACATTAATTGTATATATAAACAACCACAGAACAAATACAAGTATTCAACTCACGAATGTTTGTCCTGGTTGGGGACCAAACCCACAACTCTTGACGCATGGGTCAGGGTCACTACCGAATGAGCCATCAAGTCAAGATGTTGCTACCAATACCATCCACAGACAAATAGGTTAGATGACACCAAATAATCATTTGACATGTCTTTTATGATTGGCAGCTGTGTGTGTTTGCACACAAAGTCAAACACTCATAAGTTAATGAGAATTTAGAACCGTAAAATGTAGTAATTTTTTTTTTCCAAACATGGATTTACCACAAGCTATAATTTTCATGAATGGTGTACTTATTTATGTCAATGTACTTATGTATTAAAAATAAAAAACACTATGTGCCTGTTCGATTTTATGTTAGTATGACTGAATGCTAAAAAGCCCCAAAATACAAGGTTTCCATAAAGGGGAATGCCCAAGTGCCTATGAAACTTAATATATAGCTATATAGAATTATAGGCCTTACTCTAATACAGCTTATTTTTTATTTTGTTCAGCAAACCAAAAATGATAAAGACAGCGCGTTAAAGTTTCGCGACTTGCAAGACTTTGACTAAAATGAGTCGTGAGTTCTGAGTCTTGACTCCTTTCGTAGAGTCCTAATCCAAAAAGACTCGACTTATAGAACTAAGTTTTTATTATGGAACACTTCTTTTTCGGAACGTTCTTAAAAAAAGTTAATTTATTGAAGAATTGAGTCTTGCCTTTTTGCCGTTTTTGGCAATTTATGTTACCAAATATGTCTCCAATATATCTATCTGTCGTAACTTAGTTCAAAGTTAAGACATTATCGCGTAAAAATGCCACACAAGGCAATGTTTTTTTTTTGTTTCTCTGTGAGCTAAGGAACTTACAAAGTTTTTAAAATTACTTACAAGTCATAACTACCTATGCTTTTTTTCAAATTTAAACAAAATGTGAATTTCTCTGCAACATAATGTTCCACTTTGTGATCCATTTTTGAGCTATTAGTCGTAAAACATTCGTATTTTGTTTTTTTTTTTTACAAATGGCGTAATATGGACAAAAAAAAATCTCACATAGTTATTATACAAAAAAAGTTATATCCATAACCGTTTACATACATAAAATCCGAATTTTTTTTTTATAGGCGTAACCATAGATTTAGAATTTTTTGACTACTCAAAAGATACATAAAGCGTGGGAGCGAGAAATCCTGCTGAAATACAAACCGCCCGAGAGAAAAAGAGACAGCGAATGAAGTCGTCGTCGCAGTGAAATTTGTGCATTTATGTATTAAACCTTGGATTATAATCGAGAATATTAAATGTGAAATTGAGGTGACTTGTTCTGTACGTGATTGTGAGGTTACACGACGAAATAATCCGAATAAATACACTTTTCACAGGTAAATACGATTTTATCATTAGATTTTTTCAAACCATATTTTGTCAAATTGTTGCTAGTAATCAGTTTAGAAAAATATGTTTACAATAGTATATTGATTATAATTGATCTTTCTAAGTATACATCGTGATTATAATTAGAATTGGGGAAAATATTGTGTAAAATTGTAAATAGTTAGGTTACGCTAGTGCTTGACAAAGCGGTGACGTCACGAGTATCGATAAAAACTTAATCGTCTTTTAGCGACATCATGACATGAATACTAAGTTATTTAGCCAAGTTATGTTGAAATATAATTATATTCACATTGGGAACTCATTATCTCCGTAAATTTGTTAGTTAAGTAACTGATAATTTTTCTAGGTTTCCAACCCAGCATTGTGTAAAAAGTGGATGCGGACTATAGACAGACCAGATTGGACTCCCAGTAAGAACTCCATTATCTGCAGCAAACATTTTGACGGCAAAATTTGTTGCACTACATATTATTTTTAAATAACTAAATGACACCAAATTAAAAGTTGCTAATATATTATTTGTTCCATTTCATTCCATCAGTCAAAGAAAAAGTCATATCTTTTTGTCTTAGTATAAATCATAGAACATATTTCTATTTTTTTTATTTTTTACACGCTGAATATACGAAGAATTTAACCATCTCATTGTTTATAGAACTGCTTAGAATGAGATTTCTTACCGACTAATTCCAATTTACCCAATATATACAACTACTGATTTCAGTCAATGCCATAAATAATTAATCAAAAGTATAAAAAAGCGTATTAAATACCTATATTATTAGTATACAACAGTATCAGTCGATAATGTGAAAGTGCGTCTTTGACAACACTATTTTTAACTTACACATAGACGTCAACCAACACATGCATAAATTTATTTTGGTCATGTTTCCGAGCCGTCTTTGTGTATCTTGTACATCCTAAATCTATGGGCGTAACAACGATAAAACAATAAAAAATAAAATTCAAATTAAACTTTTCGTCACCGTCTTTATAAAATTCAAATTAAACTTTTCGTCACGTTTCCACGTCGACCACTTACACAACAGTGCTGCCAACAAAATTCTGGACTCCCCGCTAAGCTAGTGTAGTTCGCGAACGAACTAGTTTGAAAGAACGCTCTTTTACGTGAGGTTACAGATAACAGCCAATACCGCATTAAGGGGATAGACGCACTGCCATGCATCTGTGATTGTGCATTAATAAGTAGTCGCAAATATACGTCTATCGTCAGTGCCGACCAAGAGACAGACCTGTGCGCTAGCCTTTACGGAGACACTTTTATTTATATTAGTTATTTATGCATAAATAAACGTAAAGATTTCCTCTTGTTGCATAAAATGATAAGAGAAGAATTCCAAGACATCAAACTTTAAGAAAGATAGCATAACTTTTCATCGGTAAGTAAAATAAATAACGAGAGGGAGCTCAAGTTACGATGGACGATCAAGATACGTGTCAAAAATCCCTTTCTTTCATTACCCATTTCACTATATTTATCCCGTTCTGGCATGGACACGCGTAACAATAGGGTTGCAACTGTGTACGTTTCAGTATGTCAATGTCGTTTCGACATTGTCGATAATGCAAAACGTAAAAAAATGTGATTGTCTTAACTTCATTTACTTTAGATTTCCAAGGGTTTCCTGAAAGAAAATCAAAATGGATCAATGCTACATATCGCGATGATGGATGGTTCCTGAGCAATAAGAACGAGAAGAAAATTTGCCCTATTTTTTGTTGGTACCCTAGGCAGGGTTTTGGTATGACAGTGCGAGGTTAAGAATTGGAATAAAAGATTATTTCTTATACGACTGCGTTTCATTAAAATTCTCAAAAACTAAACACACACACGCACACGTTTTCTCTCTTTGTGTGCTGTGCGAAATAAATAATAAATAAATTCTTCAGACTGACATACCAATTTCCTAGTCCCAAACTAAGCTTATGCTTGTGTTGTGATATGCATACTTCATAAAACATGCGTCGTCGTCCTATTGCCTCCTCATTGGCCGTCGTCGCTAAAACCATTTATTACTCATTCGTCGTTCGCTCAAAGACAATCGTGCTTCACCAACTCACTCGTTCCAACCACATGCATATAGACACTAAGTAGATCTAAATAAGGTAAGATTAAACAGGTATTACAAAACAGCCTGTAGAGGTTACGAGTATGCTTAAAGATAAATGGTTTCATTATTACTTTTTTAAAAGAAAGATTTATTTACAATCATACCAACTAATAAGCCTATTATTATTACTTCTAATTGAATAATCTATTCAATAAGATAAAATTATAATAAATTCAAATTGTTCGTAACATATTTGTCAATTTATCGATAAAACTCTATATTTTTCGCAATGTCTATACATTGCACAATACAATGGACATACATCACTAGATAAATGAGTGACCTTGAAATAGCCAATATCATGTGAGTGTCAGAATGGCGGGTGTACTTCTCAGATTAGCCTAAACATATTGCCGATATTTGGTACCTTCTGTGTACCTTTACGTACCTCTTCTGAAAATCTGGTACCTACGTCCATACAAAGATATTTTGAATATAAGGTACACCCGCCATCCTGACGTCAGAACCGCGGGTGTACTGTAAACCCATTCATGTAAATTAATAACTGTTTAAGTAGATTTGGTACCTCTTGTGTACCTGCAGAAACAAGCATTAAACAAATAAAATACGGTATGCTTTCGGAGAAAATAAAAAAAAGACATTTTATCTTTTACCGATGTTTTATAAAACGTATTAGGGCGACAAACAATCCTTTCGCTACATACCTATTTGACTTACACTCGGGAAATAGCTCGATTAACAGCTCCAACTTTATGGCATAATTTTTTCGCCACAGAGTCGCGAACTAAAAGAACGACCTAGATCGTCACAGCTTGACGGACTAAAATGAGCGATCCCAGTCGTGAACTCGCAAGCGTACTCCCACTCCCAGCGCCAGCCGAAAATCGAGGAAATTTTATGAGAATTAACAATTAACAAGTTAAATATTAATTTCAATTAAAAACAGGAATTTTCGGTATAATGAGGTAGTGGAACATGGGCATTACCCTTTTGTATAGAAATTATGATTTTCAGTAATGATTAATACTAAATGGGCCCTTCATCACCTGTACTCTCTGTGTAATAATAACAACATCTGAGGTATGTTAGTTATGCCATTAAAACTATATTTTAGCTATCAAATAATGTTCTAATCAATCCCTTCCTCTATGAAAACTTCCTTCAGGAATCTATAAGTTACATCAATTTATCTACTTAATTAATTCTTAGGCATACCAAGAAGTATATGACATATACATGCATAACTCTCAAAGATTTTATATCTAAAAAATATTTTTTTCACATTATTTTTGTAATTTTTTTAAATGGTTCCCTGTTATATAAAATGTATGGAGTGATTTTCTTGTGAATTTTATTTACCCAGTACTTAACTTGTAAAGAATGAGAAAAGGCTTCAAGTTACTAAACCTCTAGAGCCAACTTAATCAAAACCATTATTATTATATTGGTGCAACTAAATTCTTATGTCAATTCCAAAATTTTCCAAAAGCTCAAAAGGGTTATAATTTCAAATTAAATTCTTAATAGTATACACTAAATAAATTCATAAAGATATACAGATAATACACATCAAAGAACTAAATCAAGACATATGATCACAAATCAAAGTAACCAACATACTCACAATTTAATCAGCTAAATGGAGACGGGCAGGACTTGTACTGAGAAGCAGCGAAGATAAGTGGAACACACAAATGTAGCGAGATAAAACGAATGATCTCAGGTGGAATATGTAGTAGCATGCAAGTTATAAATGGAAGAATTTACCCTATCTTACACAGGCACAATATTGATGGTGATAAATCAACTAGTACTAAAGAAACAAATAATTTTGTCAATAGGCTATAAATAAAACATGCATAAATTAAAGCACTAAAATGAATGCTGCAACAGTGTGTATTCAAAACAAATCTTGAAAACAACCATGTTTATTAAATTTTGATTTAGGTACTTATTATTACCCACACAAATATGATAGTTCATAGTTAGAATCAGAGTTCAAAATAGGCCAATTACTAATCAAGTACATAAATTTGAAGGTAGGCAGAGTGAAAGGGGCACAGGCCCCTTTAACCACATTCAGCCAAAAATAAAACTGGGCTGGGTTAGAAGTTAAAATGGTGAAAAACTAATGACAAGCTAGCTAGCTTGTCGCCTACCCAATCACAGACCCAAAACCCGATATACCATAAGTCGCCTTTTACAACTTGCTAGGTAATAACCACAGTTGTCACAATCTTTTTAAGTCCCAGACCAATATGGGACAATTACTTAAAACTTTGATTATTTAAAAACAGCGCAGGACTCAACTGAATTATAAATTACTAGCTGTGCCAGCGGTGTCACCCACGTTTATGGTTAATATTATAAAGACTATTTCCGTCATACATGATTTTTATGTAACTTTAACCATTAAGGCTGCACATGCGATGGAAGCTTAAAAAATGCTTAACTTCTCCCGTTTTCCCAACATTTCCCTTCACTACTCTGCTCCTATTGATTGTAGCGTAATGAAAAGTATACTATAACCTGCCCAGAAGTATGAAGAATAATTGTACCAAGTTTCGTTAAAATCCGTCGAGTAGTTTTTGGTTTTATAAGGAACATACAGACAGACAGACAGACAAAAATTTTACTGATTGCATTTTTGGCATCAGTTTCGATCACTAATCACCCCCTGATAGTTATTTTGAAAATATATTTCATGTACAGAATTGACCTCTCTACAGATTTATTATAAGTATAGATTTAATTTGATATCTTTTGTTATTACTAAGAATAAGAAAAATAATACAAAATGAGATGTACACTACATATGTACAATATGGACATTTCTCTGTAAAGTCAATGATGTAGTAAAATATTTATTTTCTAGTACAAAACAAAATGATAGTGAATATTTTTTTGTTAACATGATTTCATAATTTATTTTTACTTCAGGTAAAAAATAAATTGATATTAAACTTTCGACTTAGATGAAGATATTCATTCATTTACAAAAAATACTGTTTAAATCTTTTTACTTTCTATTTAGAATTTAGAGGATAGTACCTTAATGACAAATTAAATCACTTTGATATACTTATAGGTACTCATGGTTGCTAAGTGACCCTACAAGATTTGCACATATTATGAATGAATACACATTGCTTATATTTATATAGGTAAAACTATAATAGGTAAAACTCACTGCTTCTAGAAGAATATGTTGAATCTTTGGATGACATCCTCCTTGAATCCCACTCCCTGGGCTTCTCCCACTGTGACACTTCACTGATACAGTTATAATAATACTTCTTTCCAGATGAACTAATGTGTTCTGACCATTCACCACTCTGACAGTGAATGGTCAGAGGTATGTTTGCTGAAGATGCACTTCTCTTGTCATATTTACTAACACTAAGCCTATTCTTTTTTTCTGATTCACTTCGTTCATGATTACTCCTACTTTCACTATCTTTGCTACGTTTTTCCTTCGGTGATCTGACACAATCTGAAATTTTGTAAAAAAAACATATAAACATAATTACTGAAAGTATGGTAATCAAGTATAATAAATAATGTATTCGCATAATTGCCGATTCTATTTTTTTTTTTAAGCAACTTATATACATTCGCAATGCATTGCATATATTAAAAAGATTATAGTTTTAACAGTTAACTCAATATAGGTTATAGCATAAAAACCAGTTTAAAACATTTTCATAATTACTATTATATAAGGAATACCATAGTTAGAGCCCACTTGTAAACACTGACTTATTAGAAAAATTAAAAATCATTCCAGTACATGTTGGTATAAATATATGGATTTAAAAATGCTAGTGTAGTAACAATCAGTAACATACGGGCAATCAATCAATTAGTAACATAGACACATATAATAAATGAAATAAAGATTGGTTGATATTTTTTGATAAGTTTTGGTGTCATGGCAGCACCTAGTCCTTCCATGTTTCAATAATACTAAACAATGCTATCTCCCTCAATTTCTATGTATAATCTTCATAGCTTTAATTATACCTCTGATGTGTCCCTCAATTTCTATGTATACTCCTCATAGCTTTAATTATACCTCTGATGTGTCCCTCAATTTCTATGTATACTCCTCATAGCTTTAATTATACCTCTGATGTGTCCCTCAATTTCTATGTATACTCCTCATAGCTTTAATTATACCTCTGATGTGTCCCTCAATTTCTATGTATACTCCTCATAGCTTTAATTATACCTCTGATGTGTAATATGAAGTGTAGTGAGTTAAAGTCCAACTGACTTTAACTCCTGCATTAAATTCCTTGTATAGAAAAATATGATATTGTAAATATCATTTTTTTCACAAATTCAATGACATTATGCAATTCAATTCTTTAAGTCGGCAAAATGGCATTTTTTAACCAACTTTAAAAAATGAGGTTCAATAGGCAAGATAACTAAAAAATTCTGTTTAGTCCATCAGCTAGATTATAGAAAAATATTGAACACATATTTTTTTATTGATTTGTCAAACAAACTTGAAGAACATACAACACATTCAAGTTGCATGTGACGTCACGCTTTCGTAAAATTTTTACTAAATAGTGACGTTCCCACCACTCCAAACTTTGATGCTCTTTATCTTAGTGATTTTTTGTTAATTTGCTAAAGTGAAAAATATGTGTAGTATTTTTGTATAATCTAACTGACGGACTAAATAGAATTATAGTTTTTTAATGCAGTCATCATCCCTATTGTAAGACAATATAGAAAATATTTTTTGTTAAATATAACAATATTTTGATTCAGTCTTGTAAATGAATATGTTAATCAATCAATACATACATCAAATCATTGGGTAAGCGGAAAGGGTAAAGAAGATGTTAAATTACCTAACCAACAAAACTTCACACCACTTCCCTAGCGGGGTAGGCAGAGAGAACCTAATGTTAAATTAATACATACAGATTAGAACCTAGGGTACAAAATTTTATAACATTTTCTTGTAGCTTTGAAGTCAGATTCATAAGTGATTAGCAGTATAGATTGTAAATAACATAGGACGAAAAAGTTTTTTTTTAAATAAAACATATACAAAAATAACAATGGAATATTTTTACCTGTGTACTTATTTCTAGAGGATTTGTAGTCTCTATCTCTCTCCTTTTCTGAACCTTTTTGCATGTATGCATTTCTGGATGTCGTATATCCTCTATCTTCTGTAACATGGCTGTAGTGGTGATGCCCGTGACTGGAGTGACTTGCATGTGTGCCGTGACCATGTGATGAGACATTGCCATTGGGGGATCGGAGAGGTGTGTACTGACTGTCTGAAGAAGTATATTCAGTTCTTCTTTCACTCTTTGAATGGTATTTCTAAACAAAAATAATAATTCTCATGACATTCCTTCTGCAATAATGCAGTAGTCATCAAACACATAAATCAACAATTATAGCAAAGTTTCTGGTGGTGTTCACCACTAAAATGTAAACAAGCATAAATTTTAGTAACAACAGAAGTTTGATGATAATTTTTGGTACCTGCATTAAGTAAAATTTGTTAGATAAAAACATAGTCATTGACAGAATATCTTGAGACTTGTCAATAACTTAAGACTTTTATGCACGTATATAATTCAATTAGACTTAATTATACTAGATAAATAAGTGCTTATAATTAATGTTCAGAGAAAACGGCAGATCAAGATAGCCGACATGATGATATTAAACACCAAAAGTGCAGATAGGGACAGCTATTACGTAGAGAAGTAGGTACTTGTTAAGTTTCGGCAAGTAAACTCCATCAGGAATACAGATGCAATCCGTAATGTAACCTAAAACCTGAAAAGCACAATTACCTGATACGGATGGGCCTGATGCTTCTCAAAGTACCTGAAAACAAACAAAAACGTTAATACCTTTAACCAATTTACAGGAAAACTCAATCGGCGACCGCCATCTACAAATTGCAAAGCCGAAGCATCTGAAACGATATCATACCCATCGCTTATTCGCTGAGGTTTCCTTGCATGCATTACCATCAATGCAAATGTACGATTTATTACGGCCTCAGTAATAAAATGCAAAATAAGATCACTGTCATTAAAACAGTTTTACAGGAGGCCGTGATATATCTTGATGGACGCCATGTCACATTCAAGACACTCAAGAGAGAGTCAATAGAGCCGTGAATGAGACAAAAAACTGTATCGACGAATAATCAACGACGACGAACGCCGATTAGAAATAATGTTGTCTATGGTAGCTAGTGATGCTTGTTACGATACAGATAATAAATTTATGTTCCGATATAAACCAACTCATAATCTAAAAGTAATTTTTGAAAATGCTAAATTATTTATTTGTTATAATATTGTTGTAGTGTAATATAGTATTTTAATTAATTATAACATTTTGGGAACACATCTCGTTAAACGGAAAATTATAGATTAGCTAAAGTTTTATATTTAGCTACGCCATCAGTTCACAAGCTCGTGTGGCAGGAGAACTTGTAACGAGATGAATCGGCAAGAAACTTAACAAGGGCCCAGACAGAAGATTTCAGACAGAGGTAAACAATAAAATCTTTCCTCTATAAAATATTAGTATAGACTGTCCCTACCAATTATATTTCGTAATTACAGTAATAAAATTGTATTCAGGCGGGCCTAGCGAACTCTGAGAACTGAGAACGGTACATAACATTAATGATGCTGTTTTCAATATACCTTACGTGTTATGACGGATATTTTTCATTAATTTCCTCTCTTTACTCTCCTCAGCTAGCGACATAAACCAACAGTACCACCACTTGCATGTTTCCGAACATGATTCCCTTCCCCCTCCGTCCTATAGATTCGTCCATTGATTTTATTACGGCTAGTACTAGTGATGCCCTAATCGGTGTATTTTATCCATTTATCACATCCTAACTATATTGAATTCTTTTCCATCGATTCTTGATATTATCGCTTCCCTTTGTACCAATATTTACAAAGTTCAAAGAATCTGAATCTGTAAAAAACTCACAAAGCTACAAGCATTTTGTGCCTTATTGTCTTCGTTCGAGTATGCTTTGCGCTTTTTACGGAATTTGCACTTAAATGAATAATATTACTGAGAAATAATACAACTAAACCCTCTCGTGACAAGCGATGCTCATGTGCCATACTGTTTTTAGTAGTTTGTTGCTTTATGACTTGTCAACATAATTTGGTCAAAATAAAACATGATTTAAAAACTATTGCAACAGATACTTCATCCTATTAACGATTGTGTACAGTTTTCAGGTTTCGTATATACTAAAAATAAAGTCGTGGAAAAAATAGGGCAGTCAACTACAAGTTTATTTTTAGTATGTAATAGGAAAGAACTCTGTTTGCTAATCATCTTCCTAGCGTTATGTTCCGTGCTTAGGACGGGGTGCGCTTAGACCATGATCCAGGATTTAGCGAGTCTGGAAATTACATTAAAAGCGACTGCCAATCTGACCTTCGTAACTAGTCGTAGTTCAAGTTAGTGGAGTCCTTTTTTTTACTAGACCGTGCTCATCGTGAAATTATTTTCTCGTATCCGTATTGGCACTCTCCTATCCAGAACTATCGATAAAACTCTATGAATAATGCTATCGAAAATCTTTTCTAGGGTAGGTAGCTCTATAAGCCAGAAACATTTAGCCCTGTTTTCGGCTATTTTCTTGTCGTTGACGCAAATTTATGCAAATACAATTTAGCGGGGATATTGTTTGACCCGAATATCGTATTCAATATCGATAATACAAAATATCACATGGTACCTACCACATAGTAAATCCCTAGTAGGTACTTATTTACTCTTCAATAGGGATATCGATTCTTTCCGAAAACGATTGTTTTTTAAATCGATTCGAAACTTAATCTGTTGAATCGATCGACCTAAAAGATTGATTTCTAAAAATTTGTTTTTTTCAAGTCTGCTTTTCCAATTATAATATTAATTCATTTAAAAAAAAAGAAGGATGCAAGATAAAACGATCTCTTATCACCAAAATTATGGATTTTTTTAGTTTAGGGAATTCAAAAATAACAATTATTTTTATTACCTTAACGAAAGATCCACTAACTAAAGACTTTGTGGTACTGTCTGCTCATCGAATGTACGAACGTGCGGAACGATGGGCCACACAAGCGCCTTAACAATATCGCGCCGCTTCATGCTCGGCCGCCTGACCCATTGGGACGCGCACTACCCCGCGAAGTCATCCTCTTTGGGGACAAGGAGGGCACGCAACTCACCATATAGGTTGCATCATCCTAAGTACACTCACCACACACATACACCCATGCACCTCGACTGCACCGTTCCCCGCTAACCCAGTCGACCCTTCCTACCCCATCCCTGATCCTACCCCTAACCCCCGTCCCCGCCTCAGGGTCGTAAGCGATAACCCTAGGATCTGTATGTTGAGCTCGCACCACGACCCAATGCGCAGCGACACGGGTCCTTACAGACAGACGGACGGGAATTAGGACAGAGAGACGGATCTGGGGGCTCCCAGGATGAAAAGATAGATGTTGACGAAAGCTGGAACATTTTGAAAGAGAGTATGGTGGACAGTGCAAGAAAGCATGTAGATGTGCAAAGAAACGTAGGACAATGAAAGGTGACACATGATGGGATGAGGAGGTCAAAGCCTCTGTAGAGAGAAAGAAGAAGGCCTCTGTAGAGAGAAAGAAAAAGGCCTGGCTAGACTATGTCGCATCTTTGCAAATGGATGAAAGAATAACTGAAATGAAACGTTATTGCAAGAGTGAAACTAAAGCTTTAGTGAAAGAGAAGAGTGAAAGAGGAGCTTTGAATGAAGAAAAGAGGCTGACAAATAGTTTCGAGGCTAATTCCAAGCTGTTTTGGAGGGAGGTTAAAATGTCTCGCGGATATTGGTCAGAGTCCAGATGGGTAAGATTAAATCTGGTGACATTCTTGCTAACCCGAATGAGGTGTTAGAACTGTGGAGTGAATATTTTGGGAAATGTATGAGTATGTGCCGGATGTTGGCACTGAGAGTGATACTATGACTGATTCTGCGGTGCCAGCGTCTGATGAAGACATAACTATGAATGAGATTGAATGGCCGATACGAAGTCTGAGAAGAGGAAAGGCCGCGGGAATAGACAAGGTATCTGCGGAGATGATCAAGCTGGGTGACGCTAGCGTCCAGGACGCTTTCTCGTTCTTGTGCAATCTATGCTGGAGAAACGGAAAGGTTCCAATGGACTGGAGACGGGCAGTCATCGTGCCTCTGTACAAAGGTGCTGGGTCACGTATGGACTATGCCAGTCATAGTTTGATCAGTTTAGCAGCAAGGTGTGTTGTAAGATAATTGAGAGGAGAATGAGGGTGAAATCCGATAGAATGTTGTGGGAGGCATAGGGAGGTTTCCGTAATGGTAGAGGATGCACGGATCAAGTCTTCTCTCTTCGAAACATCGTGGATAAGCATCTGGCCAAAAGCCGGAAGGTTTATTGCGGTTTTGTGGATCTGGAGAAGGCTTTTGACAAAGTTATACGAAAGGATCTTTGGGACATATTGCTGAGATATGGGATTGACGAAGCATTGCTTCGTGCTGCGGAGTTCATCTATGTGGACTGTACGGCATGTTTGCAAGTGGAGGGCAGCCTGTCGCCCTGGTTTGACGTCAATATTGGCGTCAGATAGGGATGCGTACTGTCCGCTCTGCTGTTTATCCTATATCTCGACCATTGTCTCCGGAGGATTAGATCTATGAATGTTGGTGTGCGTATAGGTGACTTAGTTGTGAACTGCTTGCTTTACGCGGTCTATGGCGTACTATTTGCAGAGTCGGTATCGAATCTGCAGCAACTAGTCAAAACATTGAAAGATGATTGTAAGGAGAGAGGCTTGATATTTGAATGCGAAGAACAAAGATTATGGTGTTTGAAAGAGATATAACCAGAATGGATACAATGATAACGGTTGATGTGCTGGAATAGGTGAATAAAATCATATGATGATATCTAGGATACTAAGATATGCATTTAGCAGAGATGAAAGGTACTCCAGGGTGAATGGAGCGTTAGGAAAACTTCTAGGCAGTAAAGTCTCAAGCCAGAAGGCCCAGCCCACTATACACAATGCGGTGCTGATTCCTACGCTAAACTATGGAGAGTTAGGTATGGCAGAAAAAGCTTGAAAGAAGAATTAACGCGGTCGAGATGCGTTCTCTGCGGAAAATCTGCGGTGTCGGTCATTTCGGTCTGAAATAAAGACAGCGTCGGAGTCAATGTAAGAAGAGGCATGCTCCGGTGGTTCGGATATGTGGAAATAATAAATGACGAAAGATTGGCTAAATAGAGATACAATGCGAAAGTGGAAGGATGTAGGAGCCGCGGAAGGCCAAGGCTCATCTACCAGATTGGTCTTGTATTAACAGAAGGTGATGTTAAGAGTCATAAAAACCGAAGAGCTTGTATAAAAACAAATTTCAGAAGAAAATTTATAAATTGTGTTGACATTAATTAATAAAGATTATTAATTATTTTTTACAATGATGTTAGCGTATAAAGTAAAAATATTTTTGAAACCGAAAAATATGTATTTCGATGCGTTGAAAGTATGATGCATGAAAAGGAGTATTGACACCAATCACAGTAATTATTCTATATGAAACAGACTGTAATTGTAAATAATTTTGTTTTTTTCATGAAAACAGAAAAAATCGACTGTCGAAAATATCGATTCACTGATCGATCAATTACTACACATCGATGGTAGAAATTGATTTGACCCGAGAAATCTTTACTTCGATTAATCGATCTCAGATCGCCATCCCTACTTTATATCAATAATCAAATCAATCTGTCAGCAAGTTAAAATCGACACTATTGAGTTGAGAATTTTATGTTTCTCATTGATCAATATTCTTTTGCCGTTGTAAAACATTTGTTGACATAGCATTTATAAGTTTTTCAAAACACGAAGGTCGCTTACAATGACAACGCCAGGCGACTTAGAACAAAAAAAAGAGTTCGTAGGGAAGATGGTCCAGACACATAAGAAAATTCAAGTCCTAGAGGCACAAATATCTGTCTTACAAAAATTATTCCGACATGTCCATGTTACTCGGTTCGATATTAGCCGTTTGCCTCCTGGCACAAAAACCTACGAATCGATTGGCAGGATGTTTGTTCTGACCGACATTAAAGAAGTAAAAAGAAACTTAAGAAAACGTGAACTGCAGCTGGTAACTCGATGTAAAAATTTAGAAAATAATAAAATGAATTTGGAAATATGCCTAAAAGAAACTCAAGACTGCATCAGAGAAATGGCATGTAATAAAAAGACAGAGTAATATAAAATGCAACTACCTACCCACTTATATATAAGCGTCAACATAAATTTATTTGCTTGTCTTAGAATGTATTAGTCACTAAAGTAAGTAACTATCATTGGGCATTATTTTAATTGTTTATTCAGTGTTAACTCATTCGTTTCTAATGTACTCAAGTTTATGGTACTTATTTGTGTAAGTCTATTGAAATTTAAAATTTTTTTGGTCTTTGAATGTTCAGAGGCTTAGAACTAAGATAAATTCAAATTTCTGGGTTTGGAACCCTTGTGGAACAGACATCAACTTGTAAAAAGAGGTGCAAATGGTTTTTATGCTGGACTGAACTCTGCCCTTTGCACTAAGAGTTGTGGGTTTGATCCCTACCCAGGACAAACATTAGTACATACATACATACGTACATAACATCATGCCATTAATCCCCGAAGGGGTAGGCAGAGTCAAAGGGGCAGCAGGTCCCTTTAACCACATTCAGGCAAAAATAAAACTGGGCTGGGTTAGATGGAAAAACATTTGTGTATTGAATATTTGTGTTTGTTCTCTGTCTGTGAGTTTTATCTGAAATATAAGTCTGATATATATTTGTATTACCATGGTTAATTCTCATATCCGTAACAAGTGCTTAGGCAATATAGCTCAGAATCAGATCAAATTATATGATGTTACGATATTTATTTATTAAGCAAAAGGTTAATCGCATAAGAAATTTGTCATTACATTTTCTGTTTGCAGATTCAATTCTCTACAAATTTGGTCCTAAAATTTTTAAATGTAAAACAAAACATAGCAAAGCTATTTTTAATAATAAAGATAAAAATAATGAAACTTCTTGGCCGTTATAACTTTTTTAGGTGATTTTACAAACAAATTACATCATAGCCTTTTGACAAGGCTTGCAACCCCACAAACTTGAAAAAGTTTTGTAATGTACAAAACTTTTTCAAGTTTGTAAAATAAAATTGCATCCTCTAACAATTTGCCCATACATCATTTTTTAACTTACTATTATTTATTCATCTATGTATTTGATTAGTTTGTTTATTGGTGTGTGTATTACTACTGTACTGATAGCTATACCATTAAAGTATTAATCTGTACATGAAAATCTTTCATACTATAATATTGAGCAACAATATTTGGTAAATATGATAACATTGTGTATAAGGATCTTGTTTTTTATTTAAGACCATGAAAACATCTCAATATTTTAGAACATAGGTTTTTTTGTTGCTTTGCATACTGTTGGGAAACATTTTGCCAGTTTAAGCATGCCTCTTTTTCACAGGGTACATGTCCAGGTCTCCATGATCAAGAAGTCCCCCTTTAGTTCCAAATTATCAATGAATCATTGATATTTATTATCAAAAAATATATTCATTTCCTAATCCCTCCACTATGTAAAATAGCACTGAACTGAGAGTTCACGATCACAGAGGAATGGCTCTTGTGGATTGTTTGAAATCCTCTATTACAGTAATAAATTTACTCAGAATGTGAATAGAGTGATCCATTTAACTGCCATAAATCTGTAACATCACAGCCTAGCGAGTTGGTAGTTTCTTAAAAGATTTTTGAATATCTATTTAAGTCTAAAATAATTATAAAGTTAAAATCTTTCTGAGATTTCGTATTTGAAAAAAAAAAAAAAAGAAAATATTTGGTGCAATAGGTACTTGACCTAGCATAACAAAATGCAGCAATGCATTGCAGGTCTAGTCTTTTGCTCATAATGAACTTTACTCAAGTTTTAGAAATTAGTGGCACATTCTTTAAGTTTTTTCATAAGTAGGTATATTTCCAATAAGTCTAGTTTATTTTACTTAAAGTTGAAAAAAAAGAACATGATGCAGATGCAAATGTATCGGACCACCTCAGCTTCAAAAATGCAATACTTATGTAGGTACATATATAACATTTCAGTCCAATTATTTTATTTTATTACTAGTCGTTACCGCGTACAGTTCGACTCATACTTGACTGATATTTTTATGCTACCCTATTACTATTTTTATATCTTAATTAAAAGTTACCCGTCCCTAATAACTTTACTCTTCTAAATACAATTCGTCGGTGAAAGGTTCATAAAATTCTAAATCTTGACTTATGTAATGCCTAAAATTTTTTTTTTCATAATTATAAACAAATTATTGTCATCATGGAAAATAAAATTTTTAAAGTCGAAGGAATGAGACTTGCCCTATACTGCCCTACTAAGCGCAAAAGCGGTATCTCAAAAAAAAAAACGAAAATTTGATTTTTATGGCATCGGATAGCTTAGAAAACTACGCGTCTATTGAACTAAGCCTTGTAGCGGTATGTTACTTAAAAGGTATAAAAAAACGTTAAGAAAGTTACAGATGGTCACCCCCCGGACCACGGAAAAAGAGGGGGTTGGAACCCTCGATTTTTTCCCCTTGTCGCACGATTTTTGTACGGCGTTGCGGAATAATGGATTAGAAGCTGTATTGAAACAGTATGAAACTGATGCCGTACAGAATCAAATGACCAAATTTACCCTGGAAATTGTCAGAAAATCAAAAAAAATTACCGACTTTGTGGCGCACCATTTTTGTACGGCACTGCGCGCTTTTATATTATTTTTCATGGATCTATCGATGGTCAAAATGCCGTACAAAAATAAATGACCAAAATGTACTCACTCTGCAGGCACTTATGAATTCTCACCAGCACCCAGTTGGACAGCTTACAAGTGACGGCATAGTGCTGAATCTTATTATTTTATGCTCTTATATCGTCATATATACGTCACCTGGTGGTTCTATGACCCATCCATTTTGGACATGGGCCAGTAGTCTAGTAGGCAACCAGCCGTATATTTAAATACCGCCAAATCTCTTAAAAAACAGGAGCGTTTTACGTACGTCGTGTTCTAAGCCAATAGGCGGCATAATGTGACTACTGACTTACCTACCGCTACAACGCTTATTATTTTTGTGCTTACTTGATCCGCAAATCATGAGATATGGCTGCAGCTGCAAGTCAAATTTATCTTTAACGTGTTTTCTATACGGTTGGATTTCTAATACATCTTAGACTTGTTTGTTGTTGTTGTAATAAAACGTAAAACCACAAGAGATGACTACAAGATCGTTATGAGTGGGAGGATTACATGAAAGAATACGTGATTGAAAGAGATGAAACCGGAACGAATACAAGAATAACGGTTGATGATGTAGTGCTGGAACAGGTGAATGAAATTGTATATCTAGAATCTGCATTTAGCAGAGATGAAAGGTACTCCGCTAATATAGAAAGAAGAGTAAATGCAGGGAATAGGGTGAATGGAGCGTTAGGAAAACTTCTATACACAATGCGGTGCTGATTCCTACGCTAACATATGGAAGCGAGAGTTGGGTAAGGCAAAAAGAGCATGAAAGTAGAATAAACGCAGTCGAGATGCGTGCGCTGCGGAAAATCTGCTGTGTATCGCTCACAGACTGCGTTCGGAATGATGATGTAAGAAAGAGAGTTGGTCTGAAGGACAGCGTCGGAGTCAAGGTAAGAAGAGGTATGCTCCGGTGGTTCGGACATGTGGAAAGAATGGATGACGAAAGATTGCCTAAACAGATATACAATGCGAGATTGGAAGGATGTAGAAGCTGCGGAAGGCCCAGGCTCACCTACCACGACTAGATTAGTCGTGTATTAACAGAACGTGATGTTAGGAGTCATAAAAACCGTAGAGCTTGTATGAAAAGGATTATGAATGAGGAATGAAGAGCCGAGTGAGGTGTCTAAGGATCGTGCCATATGGCGTTCGGTTCTCTCGGCCTACCCCGCTAGGGAAGTGGCGTGAAGTTTAATAATTTAAAACACTGGAGTTTTGCCGCCACCGACGAAGAAAACTGCATCAGACGGTATTTCCACAAACGAAAAAGATAATATTATTATATGGGATATAATATTTTGAAATTTTTCGTAAATATTATATCCCAAAATAGAATGTCCTTTTGGAGAGAACTTCCCACTTTTGACTGATTAGAATTCATAGAACACGTATCTTTTTTGAATAAGTTTTTTTATGATTATAAATTTAAATAATAAAAGACTTTATATGTGCACTTTGATTTGATTTTTTCTTTATAAGAATATGTATTTTATTCGACTGAAAATTCATATCCTTTTGCATACAAGCATGTTAGGTGAAAAGCTAACCAAAAGGGGGCAACTCAAATCTTAGGTAATTACTAAGCGGTATAGCAGTATCTCATGGTTAAGGCATTTCCATGTATATTTTACATATTTTAACTATTGTGATAGAAAACATACCTAATATTATATATAAATTACATTTAGGTAATAACCAAAATTAACAATCTATAAATTAACGAAAAAACGAATTTTACATAACGTCAATTATCTCTAAAATAGTTTTTACTGAGATACCGCTTTTGTGCTTAGTAGGGCAGTATATACCCTGTGGGTGATTCATAGTTCCCCCTTTAGTAGTTTAACTGTTTGATGGAAAAATAACAAGCGAAAATATTTCGAAAATCTTTATTTTCATTTTAATTTTTACACAAGAAGAATTGTTTTTAATATCCCTTATAATATGAATTTCTTAAGACTACATCATGAATTTAATATTAGATTGAAATTAAATCTTAACAAAATATACTTATTATATTAAATTGCTAATAAAACATTGTTTCTAAACAAAATAATGAAATATTTACACAACAGTCTAAAATTAAGTAGTATAACGTAAAATTTAAAATTATTAAATAACAAATACAATTTCATGTGACCTTAAGTAAATAATTATGCAAAGTAAATTAAAGCTAAAAGCTTAGAAGCATCGTTAATGTTGAGATATTTAAATAATATTTCAGATACATATTATATTTATATATTGATATTGCAAACACTGCATCTACCTAGGAAATGTGTATTTGAGTATAATAATCTAGCTATACTAAACAAAAATAGAATAAAATATTTGCATTTTATTTATAGTTGTGGAGGGCTCTATTTTTGTTCATCATATAAAATATATTAGAAGCATTATTTTAATTGGGACAGTTATTAACAAGACATACTGGTAGCAGTCTCTTAATTGTGATGTGTTTATGTAAGAGGATATAATAGCGAATAGACATAAAACATTTAGCATAGATAAACTTGTCATGTTAATGTTCAACTGCAACTATAACGTAAATATGAATATTTTCACAAAATGCTATGTCAAACTACAAACAATATAAATAACAATTTTTTCTAACAATTGTCACATTTATTATAATAATAAAGGTTTATGTCGTTAAGTTATATCTAACATTTTTTAGAGCCAAGAAGGGCGATTAATAGCGTCATATGGTTGTCGTACACCTAGACTGGCCGGATATCCAGGCGGGTACAGGCCCATAATCTGGGCACCAGTCTGTCGTAATATCTCTTCTTGATGACGCTGCAAGTACTGTTGATACAGCGGAGATGACGTATCCGCGCCGACAAAAGGATACCCTGCACGGACTTGCGAATGGCCAATAAATGGGAAGGATCCAGTAGTGTGGCTAGAGTTTTGATGAGCAGGCTTTACTAATTTTTCCGCGCTCGTTTCTGCATTGGTTCTCTGTTGATGTGCAACTGCGGCTGCCATATAGTTTGCGGCCATTAATTGATTCGCTGTGCTATTTCGGAAATCTTCTATCGTAAAGCCAGTGTTGTCTCCATACAGTCCACTTGCAAGAGCCATATTTGTCGTTGATCCAAAATTAAAAGCGCTTCCAGGCATTATACTTGTTTTTACAGAGGACAGTACGTCGGTGCTGCATGGAGAAGGGTGATAACTCTGTGAGCTAATATGAGGTTTTGATTCAGATGTTCTCTTTCTTTTGACCTTTGTCTTTAATTCTGGTTGCGGAGTTACATTACTGGATGGTTTGTAAACCGAATTGTCTTTACTAATTGATATGGCAGGTTGAGAGTATATGTTCACTGATGTAGTAGGGTGTACATCTGAAGATATGCTTTGTTTAAACATTTGAGCCATTTGGAACGTTTTATCATGATATAATGCTGAAGTGCTTCCTGCAAAGCTTGATAAGTATCTTTCTTCATTTGAGTACCTCTCTAACATTTGAGGGATTTTTGGCAAATTCCGAATACTCTCCAGTGGAATAGCGGAATGTGAACTGTATGGTGTCTTAAAAGGCAATGAGCTGACCAGTGGGTGATTCTGTACAAGTTTTTCAGATTTTTGAGGTTTAGAAAGAGTATCATTGTTCTTTGATATGATTTCACTATCATTACCTGACGATCCACCAGACAGGTGTTCAGATTTTAGTAGTCCTCTTGGATTGGGTATTCTTAATTCTGCTGGAAGATTCTGTTGCATGTCTTGCGTTCTTTGCATGGTTGATCTGGGCACTGCATAGTTGTTGAAAGATTGTTGTGGATTTTTATTGTAATTAATTGCATTTGAATTTCCAGCTTCTGTCTTGAGTTTATCTATAGTATTTGTACTGTAATTTGTTGCATAATCTGGGGATAATAAATCTTGTTTTCGCATTGGATTAGACATTTTCCAATTACCATAATCTAGAGCAGCTGGTGATGCCGTTGTATTACATGCATACAATTTTTTATTAGCTAATTCTATATCATTTAGTGAGAAATTACTGATAGATTGTCCACCAGAAATAACATCATATTGATTATGATGTGCATGGGCCACATTTTGATTAATGTTTATTTCATTATGAGACCGATCTTGTGAATGCGCCGCTGGTGGGATGTTATTCGAATTGATGGTAGATTTCACATTAACTTTTTGGTGTTGCTGGCTATTCATCCCAAGATTTATAGCGATTGCTTCAACTTCGTATCCTTTTTGCTGTGGGTTAAGAGATGATTTCGGTATATTCTCTCTAGGCAAGCTAAAATCAACTTGTGTTTCTCCACTATTCCTCCTATCATGTTCAGCATTCATATATCCCATGTTAACCATATCTATACCCTCTTTTTTTGTTATAGCGATTGGTTTGTTTGTTTCTATATTATCAGGTTCTTTTTTATTATCAAGTATTGTCTCATTATTAAATGTACTTTCCCTGTTTTCGACACTATGTCGTTCTGTATAATTAACCGCACTCTGTTTTTCACGCATGCTATTTAATTTGGCCATTTCAGACTTCTCACTAAGGGCTAAAGCAATGTCATCAACTGATGGTGTTGGTAATGAAGATATTGAGTGTAAGGATTGAGAAATTTTTTGATAATCGCTTTTATTTTGCGGCAATCCGGTAGATTCTTTGTTTTCAGTTGGTTTCTTAATAGATGTTGGCGGTACATCTGGTTCATTATATGTCCGTTTCTTGACAGGAAATAGTGAATTTTTAGGATCTGTTAATATTTGTGTTGCACTAGAAGGTTGCGTTTGATTTGTCGACACGGGCTGAGGCGAATGTTGAGGCTGCGAATAACTTGACTGTGTTTGAGAATATGGTGAGTGCGCGGGTGAAAACGGACCAGTATATTGGTTTTGCTGAAATGAATCTGGGCCTAAAGAAGTGTAATCTTCATGTACTCTGGCGGGTTTGATTACAGGTGGCACTTTAGATGTATCATAATAAGGCGGTGGATTTTGGCTGTAGGTAGGAAGTGGACTCTTATTATGGTCAACAAAATAATTTGGTGTTGAAGATCCCATTACGCTGTTAGACGCGTAAACGTGTTGTGAATATGGTGAATATGGTGATTGAGGAGCTTCCCGCGGGCTGCAGCTTTTTTCAGGACTACTTTTGATAGATGTTGTATCTTGATAAAACCCAGCACGTACTGTACCATTGATGATCGGATATGTAATTTTTTGAAAATCATCAGTGCGAGGAGAAGCTGGCGACCGCAATAAAGGAGATGTATGCGATACTTGATGTCTAGGCGAATCGAGATCCTGGCTGAAAGATGATCTTTCAGAGACTGAACTACCTGTGCTAGTCCTTCGCTGTCTTGGGGTTGCAGAAACATTTGGAAGTGGACTATCACCACCATCAGGATTCGGGGTTTCGGGATCAGTTGGTGAGTCATATTTAACTGTGTTTTTGGGACTGGCTGACTTAACTTCATTACTTATATTGTCGGCAGGTTTATCATCAAATTCAACGTCGTCTGGTTTCTTCTTTATAACAGGCGATGGACCTGTATTTTTCGGGGCGCCAAACGCTTTGAACCATGCACTGAGATTAGGCGTAGCTTTCTCTTGACTTGGCTTTATTGTTGCTGGAAGATCAGTTTCAACTTCAGCATCTTTTTTGTTAGGCTGTATGATAATAGGTTCTTCTTTCTTCTCAACAACTTGTTCTTCTTTATTATCATCCGATTTTTTAGGTTCCTCTTTTTTTGTGATACTCTTCCGAACTTCGGTATCAGATTTAGCTTCGTCAATGAAATTGTGATCATTACCTAAGGTAAATTCAACAGTGGGTAGAACAGATCCTAGGCTCAATTTTGGACTGGATTCCTCTCCCTTGGCAGCATCACGTAATTTATTAACAGGTCCTGAGGGTGTGACTTCTTCAGTTTTTTCAACATTTTTATTACTAATGTTTGTCAATAAATTACCTTTACCTTTCCCAGGTTGCAATCTGTCAATTGTTCTTTGAATTTCCCTTCTTTTTAGCATTTTGGGCTCCCGGGACGAGGGTCTTTTGCGAGATGTGTCTTTTCTTACCTGAGCTGATTTTTCTCCTTGCGAGAATTCATCATCTAGGCGACTGTTGTCGTGTTCTTCCGTAGAAATTGTTTGTGCAGGGCTATCGCAAGGAGAGCTTACTGCAGAGCCTTTTGGAGCATCATCAAGCCATTTGCTAATGTCTTTTACAGCTTGCTCTAAGGCTTCTGATGCAGATTCATTTTTAGCTGTATTCTTTTTATTGCCTTTTTTATTGTTAGACTTTGCTTTTTGACTCTGTATGTCAGATAGATCGTCACCAGAAATATCTTCATCAGCATCTTTGCTAATTGTTTCATTAACATTAATTGTTTCTGAAGTTTTATCTGCAGTGCTGTGAGTTGGTGTAAATAAGCTGTTAAATAATGTTGATTCTTTATACTTCTCATTTTTTGCTTTTAATTTTTCTATAGTTTCTCTTAATTTTTGATTCTTCTCTTTTTCTGGAATATGTAGATTTTGCTTATCAACAGCTTTTTGTTTGTAGTCAAATAATGAGTCCCAAGCATCTTTAGCAGCATGGCGGCGTCTTAATTTGATTTTGTCGTATTTATCGTTAAAAAAATCAGAATCACCAGGCTGAATTTGTTCCGGTTGGTTAAGTTCCGTAGGAGATGGAGTAGGTGTGTGTATTGAAGGCAGAGGACTGGCACTTCGGCTTCTGTTCGAGCTTTCCAGAGACTCTTGAGAGGCAGCTCGTTTGATTACTTCTTCAGGTTCAGCAACTTCATGATGTTTGCTTTTCTTTTTCTTTTGTTTAGACTTTTTGCTATCTTTTTCCCTATTTTTACCATGCTTTTTGCTATGTCTGCTTTTTGTAGATTCTCCGTGTTCACCGCGATGCGACTCTTTTCGATGATTTTTGGAGTGTTTCCCATGGCGGTGGTGACCTTTACGTTTTTTCTTTGATTTTCCTTCTTTGCTTTTGTGAGATTCTTTTGACTTCTTTCGTTCAATTTCCGGTTTTTCGTCACTTTTCTCTTCAAGCACGACTTCTGGAGAGCTAGATTTTACTTCCCCTGTAATTAATAAATTTTAATATATCATAACTGCTTATGAAAAGAAGATTAATCAATATCTCGTTTATTGACGTGCTTAAAATTATACCTGTATCAGAATGAGATTTCCGTTTCTTTTTCTTATGACGAGTAGGAGATTCACTTGGCTTTAACTTATGTTTTCGAGAAGGCGTTGGAAGTTGATATTCAACAGCAATTTCTTCATCAGATGATGATAGCCTGTGCATGTATTTTTCAGTTAAACGATCGAAAGCAGCTTGCAAGTTATCCACCATAATTGTATACTCTGTAAAAATAATAATTAAGTTACAGGTAAAAAAAGGAAAAAATACATGCATAATTAATCAAATCACAAAAATATATGGAATATATATACTTATTTAGAGAATTTATGACAAAATTTAATGTAAGAATTATTTTCTATTTTTTTCTAAAATTATAAAAAATCTCATATCATTGTGTTTGTGGTCGAACTCCTCCGAAATAGCGCGACCGAAATTATAATTTTTTTGTGTATTTATAGATATGATAATGTGGGTACATCCTACCCCACTTTTTCATCTCAAGCACGGGGCACAACGTTCGCCAGAATAGCTAGTTAGATTATAGAAAAATTATACACTGGGGTCAATTTTGCCGCTACGATGCTAGTTAACTTACCATTATCCTGCCCATTGTAAAGTCGACAATTATTAACGATAAGCTTAAAATCGGCTTTAAACATGGAAAAATCCGTGTAATATCCAGTGTCGAGTCGTTGTTCCATTTTACGAAGATCCATTGGGCGTCTTATAACTGCGTAGTAATTAGGAGCATATTCTTCTTCCACTGGGTCCATAAAAGGCCAAGCGTCTTCATGCGCCGTCAGTTGCTCAAGAACTTTGTACATATCAGTTTGAATGTCTTCCTCGGTTTGGCTGAATCTAAATAAATAATAATAAATGTTATAATTGAACGGACACTGTGTCGTTTCTATTTCTTATGAATGTCAACAGCGCTAACTTACATCTGAGACGTTTTAAGCTTTTTTCTAGTGCTATTAACTGGTTCGTCATTATCGGGTATCACAATTTGCCCGGTGGCAGAAGCTAGGGAGTTATTTGTTTTTCTGCCAGTTTTCATAGGTGGTTCTCCTTTTTGTGTGGCAGAACAGTTTTTTGACCGCTTATCCTGGCTCTTGGACTGTTTTGTCACCTTTTGTGGCATCTCGTCCCTTTCACTTTCTGAATTTTCAGATGAATCAGATGACACAGACTTCGATCTATAACAAAAAGATGATTTTAAAAACTAGGAATACCAGAAATTGTTTAGTTTAGTCACGAAATAAGTGATACTTGCAAATAACTTAACACAGTCCAAGTAGTCATAGCTTTCAGTTTTAATATATTAATAAAGCCGGGTACTATGGCGAAGAAAAATTAAGGAATATTTTACAACTTGTATTTTTTATAATATGTATTTATTACTTATACATTATTATTTATGACAACCCCACCTTGTACCGAGGTTTTAATTCTTCCACTTTAAATGCATCTGTATGTTCGTATATTAGGTGCTAAATTAACGCTCTCCGGGTTGTGGAAACATAACGGACGTTAATAAGCCTGTCAACAATTGTAAATGTGAACTTATAAGTGTTTTTTTTTGCTAAAACGTTAATTTTTCTCTATCTCTATTGTTTTAGAATCAATAATATTTTACCATGGATATGTCACACGCTTACATTTCAGCCGACGAAATTTTTTCGAACACAGCCGCAAACAATAACCATTTTTTTATTTATCAATATATTACAATGTATATATTTCACTACATACATACATTGACAAACAATAGTGTCTGACCACAGATAACCTCCAAATAGATACCACATCAAGAGGATCGACGTGCGCCCATGCATCTATGCTGATGCATAAATAAGTAGTAGTCGTACACGCGCATCGTCATTGCCGACCAAGAGACAGACCTGTGCGCTAGCCTTTACGGATACACTTTTATTTATATTTATGCATAAATAAATGTCAAGATGGCCTTCTGTTGCGTAAAATGGTGTGGGAAGAATTCCAGGACATCCAACTTTAAAAAAGTTCGCATAACTTTTCATCGGTAAGTAAAATAAATACCTATTTTATTGCAGACGGAGCTCAAGATACGATATACGATACGCGATTTTTTAGCTGTCAATTTTTTTTTGAAAAGTATCAGCTCGTGTTGATTTCTTTTGTCACTACCCCTTTCTTTCATTACCCATTTCACTATATTTATCCCGTTCTGGACATGTGTAACAAGAGGGTTGTAAGTGTATACGTTGCAGTATGTCGAATCGACATTGTCGATAATACAAGCCGTAAAAAAAAATTATGCACATCAATTTGATCATGAGAACTGCAACCATTTGATCGATGTAACTAAAAGTGTAATGGAAAAATATGTTGACATTAGATTACTTTATCTCACCAGAAAAACTGATCCTAAAGCTGCCGTAAGAAGAATATATACCAAGCTTGTGCATTTTAAAAACCAATAAATAATTTATTATTGTTAAATATTTGTACCTTTTATTTTTTTGTGTTTTCCTGGAAGAAAATGTGCCCTATTCTTTGTTGATATCCTAGACAGGGTTTTGGTATGACAAGTGTAAGGTTAAGGAGTAGAAATATAGATTATTTCTTGTACGACTACGTTTCATTAAAATTCTCAAAAAATGAACACACACACACACACACGCGCGTTTACTTTCTTTAACTCAACGTTCATAAAACATGCGTCGTCGTCATACTGCCTCCTCATTGGCCGTCGTCGCTAAAACCATTATTACTCATTCGTCTTCGGTCAAAGACAATCATGCTTCACCAACTCACTCGTTCCTACAACATGCATATAGACACTAAGTAGGTCTAAATAAGGTAAGATCATACTATACAGGTATTACGAAACAGCCTGTAGAGGTAACAAGTATGCTTAAAGATAAATGGTTTCGTTATTACTTTTTTAATAAAAATATTTATTTGCAATCATACCTACTAATAAGCCTATTATTATTACTTATAATTTAAATAATCAATTTAATGAGATAAAATTATAATAAATTCTAATTTTCCGTTACATATTTATAAATTACATATTCATCGATAAAACTATAGACATTGCAGAATACAATTGGACATCACTAGATGAATCTGTGTTACGTACCCCGCTCCCCGTTCCTACCTCCTAAAATTGTGAATTGAAACTAGAACAAAGTGGTGAACGTACGGTATCTATTTGGAGGTTATCTGTGTGTCTGACCCACGGAGTATATGGAGACGACATCGAACGTTATTTGCACCAGAACCAGTATAGCCAACTTTAAAACGCACACAATTATATTCAAGTTCGCACACAATTTTCAAACATTAACATGCCTGCGAATTGTGCATGTACGCATTGCTACACGTCACTACATAGACAAGTGGCAGTAAGCCACGCCACGGATTAGACAGAGCGTATGCCGTTACTGTCGTACTTATGAATTATATGTCAAAAACCATAAAAGATTGCGGTTTTTTTCGAAATTTTAATAAATACAGTAAATTATTACTAAGGAAATCACTCCTGGGGTACTTTTTAGGTCTTGGCTCCTTATGCGACACGACAAAACAGCACAACACGGCATTTTCTATTTTTTAAGTAGTTAAATTCTCGAAAGTTCTCCCATTTACAATCTTGTTTTCATAGTAAGCGTTTGTGAGATTGTTACACTTATTTTGTGAAAAATAATGGATAAGAGTAAAGGTAAGTAACTAATTCCCTCTGTATGCCCAATTGTCCGTGATGAGTGTAAATAATAATAACAAATAATTTGGCTACTATAAAATAATTAATAGATACAATAAAGACTCAGTTATTACATGAAGATTTGATGGCATCTACACTCGTGTCATTCATTTCTTATTTATGAAAAAATATCGGGTTCGATTCTCGCACCAACACAAAAACTTATTTGTGTTGGATCTGGGTGTTTGTAGCACCTTCATTGTTTCCGGCATAGATTTAGAAATTTTTTGACTACGCAAAAGATACATAAAGCGTGGGAGTGAGAAATCCTGCCGAAATTCAAACCGCCCGAGAGAAAAAGAGACAGTGAATAAAGTACCTATATGTCAATGTTTTTGCGACTAAGAGGCCTTAGCGTCCCGGTCTATTCTACGTCGCAGTGAAATTTATGTATTAAACCTTAGATTATAATCGAGAATATTAAATGTGCAATTAAGGTGACTTGTTCTGTACGTGATTGTGAGGTTACACGACGGAATAATCCGAATAAATACACTTTTCACAGGTAAATACGATTTTATCATTAGATTTTTTCAAACCATTTTTTGTCAAATTGTTGCTAGTAATCAGTTTAGAAAAATGTGTTTACAATAGTATATTGATTATAATTGATCTTTCTAAGTAAACATCGTGATTATAAACAGAATTGGGGAAAATATTGTGTAAAATAGTAAATAGTTTGGTTACGCTAGTGCTTGACAAAGCGGTGACGTCACGAGTATCAATAAAAACTTAATCGACTTTTAGCGACATCATGACATGAATACTAAGTTATTTAGCCAAGTTATGTTGAAATATAATTATATTCACATTGGGAACTCATTATCTCCGTAAATTTGTTAGTTAAGTAACTGATAATTTTTCTAGGTTTCCAAGCAACCCAGCATTGTGTAAAAAGTGGATGCGGACTATAGACAGACCAGATTGGACTCCCAGTAAGAACTCCACTATCTGCAGCAAACATTTTGGCGGCAAATGACGACAACAAAAAATATGTTGCACTACATATTATTTTTAAATAACTAAATGTCACCAAATTAAAAGTTGCTAATATATTTTTTGTTTCATTTCATTCCATCAGTCAAAGCAAAAGTCATGTCTTTTTGTCTTATAGGTCTCATAGAACATATTTCTATTTTTTTAATTTTTTACACGCTGAATATACGAGGAATACATTTTACCATCTCATTGTTTATAGAACTGCTTAGAATGCGATTTCTTACCGACTAATTCCGATTTACCTAATATAAACAACTGCTGATTTCATCAATGCCATAAATAATTAATCAAAAGTATAAAAAAGTGTTTTGAATACCTATACTATTACTAGGTATACAACTGAATCAGGCGATAATGTAAAAGTGCGTCTTTGACAACACTATTTTTAACCCACACATAGACGTCAACCAACACATGTTTAAATTTATTTTGGTCATGTCTCCGAGCCGTCATTGTGTATCTTGTACATCCTAAATCTATGGTTTCCGGTTACCATAACACAAGGGAAAATCCTACTTTGGGATCAGAACAGTGTATGTAATGTTGTCTCATATTATTTTTATAAATTGGAATCATTTTTCAGATGCAAAGACACCTCGAAAGCCGTCGATTTCGCCAAATATTTTAGAAATGGATACTCAATTATAATACTTGTATGAGTCATCAATGGCAAAAAAATAAACGGCGGCTAGCAGACAATATTGGCTGTATTGAATGTGAAATGTATAGTAACGAAGATAACAGAAACATACATTTCGTCCAATTGTTACAGGAAGAATTATCCCACATTCACCCCTGTATGCGCACCAGTCTTTATGTAAAATTTTTGAATTTCGTAAATCGTTTAAAAAAATATCATCATCAGGATTTAGACCTCACTGAAACCGAAAAACAATAAAGAAATGGTTATGTATATTAATTGTTTAAAATAAAATAATAATAAAAAATATATTTGTACATTATGCATTCTATGTTATTCATAAAGTTAACCTATCTACCTTTTCAATCAACTAACCAAATGTCTAACTGCAAAATAGTATTTTTAAAAATTGGTTAATGAAGAAAGAGGGTAAATATAAAAAACATCGACATAAAGGTCCACATTACTATTTCCTACACAATTATCGTAGCCACTATCGCCATGGACGTCTTAAGGCGCCCGCTTGTGACGTCATATGCGCGTTTTGTGTCCTTAGCAGTGTTGTGACATGTGGGTAGATTAATTTTTTTATTTATCTTAAATAAAAAGTATACCCAAATGTCACAACTAAAATAGACCGCATTTGCTACATTTATCATTACTCTGCGTCACATTGTATAATTATAACAAAATGGACAATGACGAACTTCTGCGGATATTAGAAGGCGTAGACGAAGATGATGAGGCTGTAATCGAAGACACTTGTGACGAAGAAGGAGATGAGTTTGAAGTAAGTGTATACTTTCTATATTTATTTTTAGATATTTTAATTAACTGTTCCTGCTAAAAAAGGAAAACGTATGATTAACTATTTATTGAATTGCACTGACTATTAGTCCATCAAATCTAAGAAGTAGGTACCGTTTGACATTTCACATTTTTCAAACCGAAACAACTTTGTACAAACGTAACTCAGTTTTCAATAACCTTTTCCATTAAACCATGGATTTATGAAGTTATTTTTATTTTATCACAAAATGTGCAATTCTTAATCACTACAAATAAATTTAAATCTTTCAAAAAAAGTAAAATCACCAATATAGGCAATAAGTAAGTTTTATTTATACCTCATTTTAAAGTCACGTACTTAGGTCCTTTATCGTAGTGTTGCGACTCCTGAAATTCACATGTTATTCAAATAATCGTTATAATGTCTGAATAATCGAACTTAATAATGACGAGCCGTTTTCAACCCAGGTGTCTTTAGTATGCAGTAGTAATCCTTGAACAGTAGTGAGTTGCCAGAAACAAAAACAAGAAGAAGAATCCTATATTGACCAGACAGTGCCAGATGCTATCTATCGACTGTAATCCAATGCACTAAGAGTCATTAGTTACAAAATCAATGGATGATAAATTAATGATTAATTGAATGACGACGATTCCTCTGATAGTAACAGTCAATAATTTTTTTCATATAGGTTACTAGTATAACCAAAGATAATTATACCAATATACGGCCTTTTACAATACCTGACATATTTTATGTAAATCTTAAAAACTGTAATCGATTAGTAAAAAATATGTACTAAGAAATAATCTATTATAATTCGGATATTGTAGTAATTGATTTCTTTGATCCCATCCCTAATCGTCAATTTGTCATATCTGTCAAACGGTACTTCTTAGATTTGATGGACTATAGAGCATGACCGTGTTACACTTAAAATAAACAATTTGTGTATTAACTAATTGCCCGCAAGTTTTGTTTGTGAAGAAATTATAGTTATAATATTTCAAATACCATTTTTACTAATTCTGTGTTAGTTGTCAGTTATGCAATATTATAAGTTATTATTATTATATATAAAAACATTCTTTAATTTTTTAGGATTCCGCAGACCAAGAAAGGAGCCCTTATTCTCACTTTGTTGATAAATTTGTACGAGTGCCAACAATCTATTATCAACCAATATATGATTGAGAGTTATTTATGTTCTTATATTTACTTTTAGGCAGATTTATCTCAGTCGCACACCGAAAATTTGTAGTCTACGGACGTACGGAATCAAGCAGGAACGAGCAACGAAACTCTTTTCCAATGGACGACTCAGACGATTTCTATTGAAAATCAAGATTTTGAAAACTTTTGCAGTGGCATTTCAAGTTCTTTACAATTAACACCATTTTCAAGCGAATTTGACGTTTTCGAACATTTTGTTGATATAGCACTAGTAAGCAAAATTGTGGATTTTACTAACAGGTATCATCGTTATTTTATTTTGCATACTGATTTGAGAAATCACTCAAGGCTTCAAACATGGCAAGATGTTACTATTTCAGAATTATATGTATTTTTCGCAATCATTATGTTAATGGCCGGGAATAGTCGTATATCCATAGACGAACATTGGTCAACAAACCCTTTATTGAATTCGCCAATTTTCACAACCCTTATGAGCAGAAATCGATTTACTGTAATTTTAGGCATGCTACATTTTTCAGAGCCAGGACCGAAACAACCAACTTTATTTAAGATCAATACAGTTATAGATGACGCGAGAAAAAAAAACTCAAGTTTATTTACTCCATACCAAAAACTATGTGTGGATGAAAGAATGCTCCCGTTTAAAGGCCGCTTGTCAATAAAACAATATATGCCTAAGAAAAGGGCGCGTTTTGGTTTAAAGTTTTTTGTTTTATGCGATGTAGAAACTAAAATAATGTTAGATTTTATTGTTTACTCCGGCAAAGATACCGATATAACACAAAATAGTGAATTAGGGGTGAGTTGATCATTTGTTACTAGACTAGTTCAAAAATATTACAACAGTTCCAGATGTATTTATATGGACAATTGGTATAGCAGTCCTAAATTATTTAATTTTTTTAAATATCATGGTATAGACGCTTGTGGGACTGTTAAGTGAAATAGAAAAGAAATGCCGAAATTAAAAAAAAATAAAAAAGGGAGAAAACGGACGTCAAATTCACTTCAAATTTAATGGCTCTTAAATAGCGTGACAAGAAAGTCGTGTATATGCTTAGTACAATGCATGAGGACAAAATGGGTCTAAGCGAGCAAATGTACAGATCTGCTGGACTTCCTTTAAGCCAGAATGCATTCTTGACTACAACAAAAAAATAAGACAAAAAAGTTTTTTTCCATTTACTGGATTTGCATTTACTAAATTCATTTTATTACTGGAAAGTTATAAAAAATGACAAGAAATCACATTATGTTAACTATCAATTATCGGTGATAAAACAAATTGTTATTAAATACAGGGGTGACTGCACCCTTCCTACAACATCAAGAGCACTTGAAAACCCAAGCAGAATACTTGGAGGAAACTCTTCACAGCATATGCCAGCCTTTCTTTCAAATAATAAAAAATTACGCTGCAAACAATGTAGTTTGAGCCGCAAAAGCATGTCTTTTGCGGATAAATACGCGATTATGGTGCGAAGTATGTAAAGTAGCACTATGCGTTACATGTTTCCGTGTCTATCACCAATAAAAAATACTGGAGTTGTAATGGACAACAGACTTAAGTTTCAGTCATGTTTTGAAAACTGTTAAAAATTGTTTTTATATACTTAAGGTGTTGTACAAAGTACGTAATTACCTAGATGTTAACGTTAGAGTAAAACTCTGTGAATCTTTAGTGCTGTCTAAACTTAACTATGCGGACATAGTCACCGGTGGTTGTCTGCTTGGCCACACCAAAAAGCTTATTCAGCGTGTCCAAAATTCTTGTGCTCTTTTTTGCTTTACCGCGAAGAACCCATGTTACCCCGTTTTTGAATCAAAATAATTTAATGAATATGCAGTCTAGGCGATCACTTCATTTTGCATGTCTTTTGTTTGGTATAGTGAAGCAGACGCAATCACCGTCATACCTTTATGAAAAAATTTCATTATCTCAACGTCAGGTAAGATTTGCTTCTCGGCTCATTTGTCACCAACACAACACAGCAGCTTTACGTGGTAGTTTCCGGTGTTCTGCCACAAAATATTCCACCTCCTTTGAGGAGTTATCAAAACTTATGATCTTTTAGAAAAAAATATAAATAATTTATCTAAGAATGCTCGAAATGTCATTTATAGAATAAATATAACACAAAGTATACATAAATAGTTACAGAAATGGATAGTATTGCTGTTGTTTTTATAATATGTTATTTTTAATTAGGCCGCTGCGCACGGCTGAGCTCTCACACATGAAGGTATCTACGGAAGACCAGCGTCGTGGCGCCACTAGACTGCCCGACACATGCTGAGTAGATGCCATTTTAGTGTCACTTAAGTACTTGTGTTTACATAGCATTACCTTTAAAACATTGTAACATTTTGTGTCACTAAATAAATTATTTTTCTTTCTTTCTAAATCGATGCACTATTTTATAACGAATAAAACGATCCCATCACCAGTCGCCAAAGAACGAACTGTATTTTCTACCCAAGTCGATAAATACTTATCTTATAAAAACCATTGAGCTATTATTACTACGTATAGAGAAGCTATGTCAAACAAAAATATTATCAAAAAGCATGGACTGAGCGTGTTACAGCATTAATTTGCAGCGCTAAAACTAACAATTGTCGTCTAATTAAGCTAATAAAACACGCAGCGCTAGATCGCTCATAGAGTACATTTTTCTCGCGACCAAAACGTCGTAAACGCCGTGAATTTCATGGCGCTTACGCGTGAACGTAGGCGAGTGACTAAACGAGTTGTTGCCGATCGGCAACAACCCACGGCGTAAAAATCTTGTTCGCTGCGTCGATTCCATACGCTAGTAATAATAGTTCAATGATAAAAACTGACGATTTTACGGCCTTTTAATCTGATTTTTATGTAATAAGGTATTTGACTAATATTTTAATCCACTTTTACGGTTACGGCACTTTATTTACACAAGGTTGGTTTTCGTAAGTAAAATTGTATAATTTTAAGATTTATCAACATTATAAAATTGTCTTTATATATTCCCGCTAAAACGTTGCAAACTGTCATTTCACGTTGCACTACTCTGTACAAAACCTCTGAGTACTGAAACATATGGAGACGACCTAATATTCTATACGAACAATCTGCTATACAAATATGATTAAATATCGATATTGTATTCATAAACCTCTATCTATCTCTTTTTAACAAGGCTGCAATACTGCACGTAAAAAGAGACATCAACATATTTGACTTAACTATTTTCGGTAACCTCATCAAGTGACGTCATACAAATACCTAAGTGAAGCCGGCTTACCATTTTAGTTCCTCGCTTTAAGTTGTCAATGTCAGTGGAATTTGCAGTGTATTGTGCCAATATTGATAAAATTTTTAATTATAACATAATCTAAATTGTAACATTCAAAAACATCGTCATAAATAAATTGTTTAGAGACTTATAGTATGTAAATAAGTAAAGTGGAATGACACTACACAAAGGCGCCATATTTGTTTCTTACTCAAAATTGGGCTTCACTGTTTCTTAGTTAAGTCATTTCCATTAGTTTCAGTACTCAAGAGTACAAAACAGAACCTGTCAAACTTTAAAGAGAACTTTGGATTTTTAGATTTCAACTTAAAGAGACGTTATGTTTTTCTACCTACAGTGCCTTCCCATACATGACTGGCTCGAAGGCGCATTTGGTAGGGACTCTGCCCCATGCGCCAAGAGTTGTGGGTTCGATCCCCACTCAGGACAAATATTCGTGTGATGAATACTTCTGTGTCTGTGTGTTAATATCCAATATTCATTTATAGAAATATATTTGTAATACCACTATATTTCTGATATCCGTAACACAAGTGCTCAAGCTACTTACCTCGGAGTCAGATCAGTGTGTGATGTAGTCTTTTATTTATTTATAATACCGCTGTGACATACCTCAGCAAATTCCGCCGTTTAGCCCTATTCTCCCGAGCGATGTCAGGTGTCTCCTTTCTTTCTTCTTCTTCTTTACCCTCATGCGTGTCCTGCTTTGTAGTCTCTTCCTCCTTCTGTTTAATCTTTTGCAGCACGCGACTCGATGTACGTCGCGGGGCAAGCTCTAACAACCTTAAATTGATGAATGAATATTTTCTTTATTTTTGAATTTGGTTTTTAATATTTATAATTCAATTAAAATTACAGTGATTATGTGTTAACAAGCTCATATTTACATGTATTACCTAAATATTACGTCTATAATCGCACAGCTCACTAAATAACGTTCAATATTATAATGGACTTAAACCAAATATGTAAATAAGCTATGAAAGAGGTTGAGAGAGGGGTTTCAAGTTAGAAGATGTATAGTTATAATGTTAAGCCATAACAAAAGTTATACAAATCCGCGTGTTTTAGAAAAAATACTAACGGGACTTAACTTAACATTGTGACAAGCGATGCGCACGCGTCATACAGTTTTTAGTAGGATGAAACTTTATTTAAGGTTTCGCAAAAAACATTTGGTCAAAATACAGCACGGTATAAAACTATAAGAATCGATTTTATTAACGATTCTGTACAGTTTTCAGATTTCGTATGTAAAATAAGCCTGTATAGAATATAAACAATATACATGATGAAAAATATTCCTGCTCCACTTCGCATTTCAAATGACACAACGTCGCATGCGCAAGCAAGGTATACGATAAAAGGTAACGTTTATAAATATTACTCCATAATCTAAGCTTAAGCTCGTGTGCACTGTGTGTGTCTCCTAGTAAAAGAGACGATTTATGTAGAAAAAAATGGATAAATTGTAAATATTTTTTTTTATAAACGCGACAGATGCTGATACAACTCCAATTAAGATAACTAGAATTGCTTCTATTGCCAGCATCAAATTGCGCATGTCTTACCGAAATTCGTGATACAATTTTAAAAACATATTTCTTATCTTTAAGTTTATGAATCTATTATAGCGGCACTCCGCGGTACCACCCGCGTAGCTTTAGTTTCTTTGGAAATATAAGGATAAAAAATAGCCTGTTACTTGTTGATTACGTCGCTTTCCATTGGTGAAAGAATTTACAAATTAGTCTAGTAGATTCGGAGTCTATTCAATGCAAACAAACAATGAAATCGTCCCTCTTAATAATATTAGTATAGATTTAATACTTTTATTATGTATATTATGCCATAGATGCTTTCCACAGTAAATTTTGCAGTCTAAAATTTACCAAATTGTTAACTTTTACCTATGTGGAATAAGTACTCCTTTTTTGTTGATTCCCATAACAAATTTCCACCCCTCCTTTGAAAACCCTTAAGGGATGATTTTGGAAATGAAAACTATCATATATGATAGTTTTTATTTCATGTGCTTTCCTGGAACTTGAAACTATCTCTTACCAATTGTCATCTAAATCAGTTCAGTGGTTTAAGCATGAAGAGGTAACAGACAGACACATTTTCGCCTTTATAATATTAGTATGAATTACACTTAAAATCTAAGGCACTTGCCACATGCAATAATATTATTTACTAGAGCAAAATTCGCTTTGCAAAATTTATCAAATAACCTTAACTTATCTACACACAGTAAATATATAACCACCTTGTTAAGCTACTAGAGTGAGAGCTTTTCAGATAATTAATAAAGATACCATGCAAATCCTTATATATATAACTATATACTAGATAACCCGGCGAATTTTGTTCCGCCTGACATTCAATGAGGATATACAAAATCAGGCTTTGCTCTTAAAAATTAATAATTTTTTTATTGATGAGTATCATATTTTAATACTTATTATCCTATTCCAGACGAATAAAAATCCAGACACAAAAATCATAAAAATTTGTACCCATTCTTAAGTTACATATGTTGTAACATGACTTTGTTTTTTATATATAGAAATATCATCTCTTTTTTAATGATAATATGTTTGTCCTGCCTTGCAACAGTGGAGAGGGAGTAATTTGAAGTTGAGGAAAGAAGAACATTGATTGAGTGGGGTGGAATCAGAGGCAGGAACCCTTACATTATTTCCAACACTAATAAATTTCGAATAGGTGTTCCGTACAATTTTTTACATCAATTGGGCTATATTTTCACTCCCTTAAAACAATGACACCTATTCCAAGTCACCCTGTATATGTAAGCACCAAATATATAAATTTTTTAAGATGATAAGAGTGTGTAATGTATTATTCATTGTCACTGACTCTCAGCAGTCGATTAATATAATATGCGCTGGGACACTGATTGGCTGCAATGCCAATTGGCTATTATATTGTCCGCACAGTGCAGAGAGAAAATGCAAGTTCATATTCACACTGGGGCCAACTTACAAGTGTGCTTATTATTTACTCTACTTATTCTGAATTAAAATGATACACACATTTTTTTAAAAGTCACTCATTTCTTCCCATAAATTCAATTATTTGGAATGTGCTAATTAGAATACATTGCAAAGCAAAGAAATATCACTTACATTTACAGTACATATATAATTTGCAGTTAATCTATACTTATAATAAATCTGTAGAGGTAAATTCTGTACATGAAATATATTTTCAAAATAACTATCAGGGGGTGATTAGTGATTGATACTGATGCCAAAAATGCACTCAGTAAAATTTTTGTCTGTCTGTCTGTATGTTCCTTATAGAAACAAAAACTACTCGACGGATTTTAACGAAACTTGATACAATTATTCTTCATACTCCTGGGCAGGTTATAGTATACTTTTCATCACACTACAATCAATAGGAGCAGAGTAGTGAAGGGAAATGTTGGGTAAATGGGAGAAGTTACTCCATTTTTTAAGCTTCCGTCGCGTGTTCAGCCTTAATGGTTAAAGTTACATAGAAATCATGTATGACGGAAATAGTCTTTATAATATTAACCATAAACGCGGGTGACACCGCTGGCACAGCTAGTTGCAATATAAGTTTCTTAAATTTGATATCTAAACTTCACATTAAATTTATATTTAGTAGTTTTGTTATTTGGTAACTAACCTTTTCCGTTGAAGCCGTTCTTTTTCTTGAAATAATCTGGGTATTTCAGGTAGAAAGTTTTGTGACAGGGATCTATAAAGCTCTTTTTCAACTTTGCTTGCTGCCTTACTAAATTTCTCTGTCAGGTGGGTCCAATCTTCCTCAGTAAAGCATACAACTTGCCAGACCCTTTCTGTTTCATCATCATCAAGCCAATCATCACCATAAAACCAGCCACGCTTTTTGCTGTCTCTACTTTTCTTCTTTTTGTTTTTACCTTTTGGTTTCTTTATAATATCTTCTCTATACAATCTTGTTCCATAGAAATACCAATATGCAGAATCATTGTCATCCCACCTAAAAAAGTAAATTTATAATTTACAAAGCTGGAACCACTGAAATATTATAGGAATTTCCATCAAGTAACATTGTACACACCCTAGTGGTTCAACTCTCAAGCTTTCAGCTTCGAGGTTTTTAAACAGGTCAAAAACATCTTCAGCATCTAAACGAAAGTCGCATAGAGCATACAATATCTCCACTTTTGTTCGGAGAGGCAGAAATTGAAAATCAATATCAGTATTAAACGGGTTGTATCTTCCAGTTTCCTGACATTTTCTCCTGAACAAGCGCCTTAAATACATCTGCAATAAAAATAATGTTTATCAAAGCAACTTCATGATAGATTGGTATGTAACCTAAGGAAGATTTCATCATAGAATAGAGTGTGAAGTAAATTGCAGATGTGTTTACCTGATAATTAAATGCAGAGATGTCATTGTTCCCTAAACAGCCGTTCAAGAGGCGCACAATTAATTCTGTCAGGAGTGAACTGGCCGACTCTTCGGTTCCATCTGTTAGAAGAGCTTCTTCTAACTCCTGTAATATTTAAATATGTCATGATGTGAAAACTTTATTAAGAAAAAATATATCAGCCAAAAATCTTTGGAAAACAACTCAAATTACACTAATTACTTACCTCGATGTCAAAATCCAAGAGATTGAATGCAGTCCTGAATAAGGAACAAAAATATGCGATAGACGGCACTTCCCACCATGATTGCAGGTCCAAAAACCGTGAGAAATTCATTCAGACATCACTTTCAGGGATGCTGAGATCAAGAAAACACTTGAATGATCTCCCGTTTTACTGAAACCCACCTAAAATACCATTATAAGATGGAAACATAACCTAAAAAGGCGTACACTTAGACAGATTGATTAAATAACTTAAAGAAATACTTCTATTCACATTACTACCTCGCTAAACAAATGTTTTATCACCATAAACGATATTTATTTTGTTCAAAGAGTCTAGAGATACGAATATGCGTTGTGTATCAGGACACAAACGCCATAACAGTTTACAAAAGTTGTACAATTAGAACGCAAAGAACGCTTACTATAACATATAAATTTATTGAGATGTAATCGTGTGACTATTTGCAGTGAATAATTACCTCTTATTTTACGAGCCTGTATTAAAATTAAATAATGCTCATAATCAGATATATGCAATAAAGAGAAACGAATTGACCACAAATTAAAAGGAAGTTTGTGCGTGCTAGGGCTACCAACTTTTTTAGTTTATTTTGTCTATCGCAGACCACTACTTCTTTAGAATCGATCTTGTTTATGGTATGAACAGGGGCTTCAAGAGTGAATGCCTTTCTTTTCGGTTCGGTAACTAGTGTTGTACTGCAAAAGTCTTCGATTGATTATTGTCTTTATAAAAATAATAATATTTCGATTGTGCTTCGAAATTTTAAAAATGTATTTATTTAAATTAATAGACTTCAACGTCCATGAAATACGGTTAATAAATTTATTCAAAAAAGTACATTTACAATTTTAGAACGTACCTACTGAAAACTGAGTGATGAGTTGAATTTGACTTTATGTTTGCCATTTGCCAATCTTTTTTACTACCATCAATTCCTGGTCTGTGACTACCATAAAAATTCTCTCAACTAGGTACCTACCTACTTGATGTGTCTGTCTTTCAGTATAGCCTTGTCTGTGAAGTATACTTAGATATGAGGAATAATTTAACGAGCTAGTAAATTCCACCATGAAAATAAACACTAAGGTATGTAAGATAAAACAGTTTAATATATACATTACATCATTTAAATATAATTTACACTTAAATTGTTTTCTTGAATAAACAATCAATAGAAGGTCATCCTCCTCCTGAGCGCTAATTCAATTTGAGTATTCCAATTAATTTCTTGGAACTTTGTATTAAGTTATTTGCTATTGTTATTAAATAATTAAATTGTTGTGACTTAGCTGAATATGCAGATGGTTCACTATTGTTCAGTCTAAGAAAATTAATAGACTATGGTATATTTGAATATTTGTTAATTCTAGGTAACAACGATAAACTGATAATTATTTGCGACTACCAGGCAGATATGCCACGAGATATTTTAAGTGATAGTCTTGCTGTCTTAAGGATTGTAGAGGTATTCCATCTTAATTTTGTTTTGAGTAATAGCTTCTAATTTATTGACGAGAATTCACTGGAAGATTATCATTGGCAATGTCCATTGAAAATATCATATATATTTTATTACTTGCATGCAAAACATAAACATTCGTTATTTTGCATGGATGCATAAGCTTTCTTTTTGTTGAAAATGTTTAAGTTTTGGGCCGATGTATTTTTATATGTATAATTTAATTTTATAGTGCAACATGAATTATTTTATTTATAATTATGATGTCTACACAATTCATATAATAAAATTACGTTGGTTTTTCTATGTCTAAATAATAGGTACTATTCTATTTTGCTATATTTTACACTCTATTGTTTTCAATTAACTGCACCAAGTGATTTGGTTGTACTTTTTCTGATTTTAAACTATATTTTCAATTATGTGACATCTAATCAGACATGAAGTGGTAACTTACTAAATATGTAATGTTTTCCATTATAATCTTGATCACTAAATATGACTTTGTATTTAACAAACATTGCTATAAAATTACCTTCAGATTGCGTTATGGTATATCAAACAAATCTACAAGTACATTTGCTATGAATCACCTTTCAGTTAGGTTCTACAATATACATACATGTAACATGACATAAATCACATTTAAGCATTATGGCTTGATACCAAAAACCTTTTCTTATAACAAAGTAAAGTATATCTAAAAAATAGTGATGCGTTGATTAAGCACACAATTTTTTTATATATCTACTGAAACTGCAAACAAATACAAGTCACATTTGTCTTTTGCTGCAAGTAGTGTAACCACAAACAACGGGTTTTGCCTTTAGGCAAATAAATATGAATGAAAAATATTAAATAAAATGCATCAGTAAAAAACTGTTCTGCGTTTGTTACTTTGTATCTCTTATAGCAGTACATAAATGTGTTTATAATTCACACAATAAGTGTATATACATACATACATATATGCATTATAGTTATGTGCTTGATGACATGACCATATAATTTTCAATAATAATAATAGGTATATGAAATATGTTTTTTATCTGGGTTATAAATAAAATTTATATCTTAATTTATGCTGCTAGACTATCTATTTTCAGTTGTGACCTCTGGTTTTGGCATCTTTGGGCATAAGTGGAAAAAAAAATTGTCACTACAACTCGGAATAGACCTTCTACATTTATAAGTTTGTGCTGTAAAATGTAATGTTTTTTTCTGAATAGCACTGTCCTCTTTTAAAACTTTGTTATAGTTGTGTGTTGAATTTTATTCCTTAAATATGGGCTTTAAAGCTATAAAATTGTCTGGGTCTCAGACATAGGCCACACTCACACACAGCAAATGGCCATTTATTAAATAAAATATTAATATTAGTCAGCCACATAGCTCACAGTATCAAACCACCATTACTTAATGATATTTATCTTTTAGCATGAGGATGAGGAAAACTGGCCATTAGAAGACAAACCATCATGTAAACAAAGCAATAAAAAAACTTGTAATGTTCAAATAAATAGCCAGCAAAATTATCCCAAAGATGATTGTGCTTGCTACTATAATTATGGGTGAGTTTCAATATTTATACAATGTAAACCAGGGATAATCCGGTATGGGTCATCAACACTTATAAAAAATTTTTATCAAAACAACGATAAGAAAATCATTCGGTAACCAAATCATATAGATAATACAGTATCGAAATAAACTGGTAGTAGCTACAATGTTCGCATAGTAAGTTTGAGTGAAAAATTCCCGTTTTATTCTGCTCGCAATCCCTGAAGGGAACCAATAAATATCCTTAGACCACATTTAGCCAAAATAATTGTTGAGTTAGTTTAGTCGGAAAATTGTAAAAAGTAATACATTACTTTACGAGTTAGCTATTTTGACAAAATAGGTACCACGACGCCTAAATATTCACAAACCCAATACTCAATACACCATTTAGTTGCCTTTAACAACATGCTAGACAATAAATAAACTAACATGCAGATTGAATGGTATAATATTTATATTTTTCAGGCTTGGAGAAGGTGGAACAAATAGACAGAATGATCCTATATACCAGTACAAAACAAGTAGTTTGCCAGCAGCATCGTCTATGAATCAGTCCTGGGATGAAATAGTGCGGTCAGCTTTAAGACTGACACCGGAAGACATTGCAAACCAGCTGACTTTATTAGATATGATGTCATTCAAAGCCATTAGGCCTGAAGAATTGACTACTTGTGGTTGGAACAAATTGAACAAGTTGTCAGTCGCCCCTAATGTTGTTGCATTTACAAAAAGGTTTAACAGGGTCAGTATTACACTACTATTAATGCTTAACTTATTATTATTATCTTATAATTTTAGAATAAAATATAGGAAATGACGGTAAATCGGTACTCATTTAGAGGGGTGAGGGGTGCGACCACCCTTTGTATGGTTTTTGGTCCATAAAACTTAATATACAACACATTGGTTAAGTATCGAAAGTCCGATCTCTAACACACTGTATACAGATAATGTTTAAACCTAATGCAGTAAAAACATTGAACAATTATGTTTCCATTTTCTCTAAGACTGTATTTAAAGTATTGCGGGTGCTTAAGGTGCATCTTCACCTTGCATCTTTGGTGAATTAATATGCGTCTATGTCAGTATATATTTTTTAATTGCAGGTTAGCTTTTGGACTGTACAGGAGATATTAAATAGCCAGTTACCTAAAGGGAGAGCAGAAATATTAGCACATTTTATAAAAGTAGCCAAAAAACTCCATGATTTAAACAACTTGCATTCTCTTTTCGCTATTATTTCAGCATTGCAATGTGCAAGTATATATAGGTGAGTATAATATTATAGTGAATAACTATTTTTAACTGACTTCAAAAAAAAAAAGAAGGAGGAGGTTCTCAATTGAACTGATTTTTTTTTTTTTTTTTTTGTATGTATGTTACTTGATATCTCTGAGAATTGTAAAACGATTTCCAAAATTTTTTTTTTATTCGAAAGGGTTTACTCCCGAGATGGTCCCATTGCCACCAAGTCAGGATCTGATGAAGGGATCCCAGGAAAATCGAGGGGAACCCTCAAATTTTATAGGCACATACAATGTGTTTTAGATATTTTCTAAGATTGTTCAAGTATTTACGCATGGTACTTATTATCTTATGTTGGTGAACTGATGATGGAAGGTACAACTCCTTAACGATTAGGAATTAGTTTATGATTCTTTAAATATTGATATCTTCGAGAATTGTAAGACGATTTTTAGGGTTCTTTTTTTATTCAAAAGGGTATATCCTTGAGTTGGTCCTATTGGCACCAAATCTGGATCTGATGAAGGAGTCTTAGGCAAATCGAGGGAAACCCTCAAGTATTATAGGCGCGTACAATCTATATTAGTTATTTTCTAAAACAATTCAAGTATTTACGTCTGGTATTCATAATCTCATGTTGCTGAGCTGATGATGGAAGGTATAACTCCTTAACGATTAGGAGTTCGTGGATAATTCTTTCAATATTATAGGGTCATATCGAGTGTTATCCTCGAGATAGTCTAAATTTCACCAAGTCTTGGTCTAGTGATTGGGTTCCATGAAAACGAGGGCCACCCTTAAACTTTAACGGCATGTTAAGTGTTTTATTTATTTTTCTAAAACGATTCCAGTATTTGCGTCTCGTACTCATCATATTATGTTGCTTAGCTGATGATGGAAGGTATAACTTCTTGAAGATTAGTAGTTTTAAGTAATTCTATATCTTTTCGTCTTTAGTCTCATTAGACCGGCACTGTCTCATTAAAGCAGCTCGTTCTGATGGTCTACCTACCTATTAATAAATTTCACTAAAAAGTAACAAATAAGTTAAATTTTAACAAAAATAAAAACCGAATTCAAAATAACCCCGTAAAAAACGTTTATGAAAAAAACACAAGTAAGGACCTGCCTTAATAGCTATTTAAATGTCTAAACACTAAAAAGTATAAAATAAATTCTTCCGACTGCTTCGATGAAAGTATTAATCTTTAACACGTATTTAAATGTTTACAACAATCAGTTAGTTTTGGAGTCGGTGTCAGCCAAACTAAAAAAAAGTAGACACTTAATAACAAATTACCTCACTAATAACAATTTGAAACAAATTAGTTAAAATATGAGTATCTATTAACTTACTATTGATTCCGTATCTTCAAAACCCTTCACCAAGAAACAACAAATTGCAAAATTCCGAATTGATGACGACCGTATATAATTACGCCGGCTGGCACCGACTCCAAAACTAACTGATTGTTGTAAATATTTAAATACGTGTTAAAGATTAATACTTTCATCGAAGCAGTCGGAAGAATTTATTTTATTAAGGCAGGTCCTTACTTGTGTTTTTGTCATAAACGTTTTTTACGGGGTTATTTTGAAGTCGGTTTTTATTATTGTTAATTAATGTTACAAGTTAGTAAAATGTAGGTATCTCAAGCATGTGAGTATGACGCAAGGCGCACGCGCACACACTAAACTACCAACAAACTACTAACACTATTCCTTTTGTGTAATATTGTCATCACATAAAAAAAACTTATTTGCTGGTGCGGTCAATATAAGTAGGTATATAATATATTTGATAACTTCTCATTGCGTTGTAGGTTGACGAAAACATGGGCTTGCTTATCTAAAAAGGATAAACAGCAGTTCGATAAACTTGCCGAATTGTTTGGAGAGAAGGATAACTGGACTGCGTTGCGCGAGTACTTAAAAAGTACATCACTACCGTGTATACCTTATCTCGGTGAGTTTAAAGTTCGCACAAAGATGTAACTCATAAAATTGAAATAAGTAAATGCTAAGTAGGAAATAAATGATATCTGCATATAATACTTTCGTTTTGATATCTCTTGAGCTTTAGAAATTGTATATTGACTATATATCACAACTAAGAGGCCAAATATTAACACAATCAGTCGCCGCTTGGTCGTTTAGCTAAAATCAATAATATTCATTGTCTAGTCACAACAATATTGGATCTTTTTGGTGTGGTTGTTCAAAAGTGATATCAGTCATTCATATTAAAACGAACCAATATATTTGGCGATAAGTTCCTGAAAGTTTATTAATTAAATAATGTACAATATCAGACATGTCCACATGGGTGTACACAAGGAGGGGCAGGGGGGGAGGGGAGGGGAGGGGGGGGTTAGTCATGTGCCAAGGGGGTTTCAAATTACAAAATTTGATGATACGGCTTTTGCACTCAATTAGGAAACCCGTGACAAGGTACATGCTGGTCTATTTACTAAAAGAACCTATCAATTATATTGTGTTGCCCCCCTGGACCAAAAAATATTGTATTGCCCCCCTTCTGGGCCAAGTAAAATATTCTGTTGCCCCCCTAGGGACCAAAAACTGCCTATGCCCATGCATATCTAGCTCTAACCATAGGTGAAAAAAGTTTTACGTTTTTGTATTATGTTGTTTTATGTTTTATGTGGCATAGCTTTTCATGAGTTGCAGGTGTAATAAGGATTTCACGCTGCAGTGGCACGGTCTTAAATAGAATTCGTTGTCGAATTACTTAATGATTTCGAAATTTAAGTGTTGCTTAATTCCAGGACAAAAATTATCAACATACATTGCAATTTATGAAATGAACGCATTGCATGTAAACTCATTTATTTAGATAAAAGATATTTGCAGGCATTTTCCTGACTGACTTGGTTTACATTGACATTGCACACCCGGCTGGCTCCCCGCACCGCATTGCCAAAATGGCAGTAGTTCTAAAAGCTCTGGAGCGATATCAAACGTCAGAGTATGAGATCGTCCCCCTACCGCACGTCGCAACTTATCTCAATAGTGTGCGGTACATAGAAGAGTTGCAGAAATTTCTAGAAGATGACCAATACAAGTAAGCGTTTTCAATCCAATTTTGATATTTAGTTAAGACCGTTCGGAATCCTCATGCACAGTGCATACCCTTTGTCATTCAGCGGGTATTGGACTATTCGAAATTTATAAGTATCTATTCAATGGGTGTGAAGTACTAGGTGGGGGTAATATAATCTATCGCAGAGCTTATGGTGGCCAAAAGTAGAATTAATATTGGCTCAGTAATCTGTCACATCTGTAAATTTAGTATTCGCTGTATTCCGCCAACAAAAATGGGTCACAGCAGTTGTTGTGTTGTAAACTGCAAGAATACTGATAGAGATAGTAAATGCAAGTCTTACTGATTCTCTACAGCTACTTGGGAACTGGAAAAATGCATGAAAAGAAACTAACATCCACATAACGTCATAACTTTATTCAAGTCCTTTATTTTTGATATTATTGTTATAGAATAAGGAAAAATTCTTATTACTAAGGGTTAGGGCAGTCAGTCGCTTTAATGTGGGGCTATAGGAGCAAGGTCTGAGTGAAGCCCGGCTAAAAACGGGACATAAGGCAAATAAAATTATGAATAGTTCGATCAGCGGAGTCTAACATGAGATTATGGCCCAGAAAAACATTTCATTGCCACAGGATAACTAAAAATCCGTGACTGTGCATCCGAAACTACGGTTATCAACTGATTAAACATTTCTTATACCGTGTAACCTTTTCAATTGTCATCCTCCTTATTGAACGTACCAGAAAAAACGAAGTTATATCGAACATGGCAAGTTTGCGACGATAAGTTGTGTGTACTTGAAGTCTGAAGATTTGTTTGGTTTCAGGCTCTCGTTAAAGTTGGAGCCGCCGTCGCCAATTGGCAGCTGCTCCGGTTCCAAGGAGTCTGTCAAAGAAGTATTGCCCGTGGGTCCGTCGACCCCATACACCTTGTCGCCGTCGCATCGGCTTGGCTCCGGATCTCTTCGTCTTCAAGGGACATACCATCAATCAAAATTCATACCAACACATCGGAAGTGCCGCTCTCTTGGTTCCAAGTAAGTTTAATTGTTGTTGTACGACATGTAGCCTCACTATTGTGTCCCTCGTCGCTATTCTAAGTAAAAGTAGAGCTCTGTTCTAAGGCGCCTTGACTATTGATGAATTCATGTCACTAAATGAACACTTATTTATTTCACCCATTATTAATAGAATGAGTCGTAACTCAGATATATTACATTATAATGGATTATACTTTAAAGCCAGTCTTGAAAAAAAAATGAAAGTAATACTACCAGTTTCTATAAGTAATATTTCTGGGAAGGCTTTTTTTGTCTGTACTAACTAACCTGTTTGATATGTGTTTTATATACTTATCTAATATACACTTTCAATTTCATCCACACTTTGTTATAATATTGGTTAATTGTTAAAATCAATAAAGAATTGAGGACTGATATCAATTGCTACCAAAGACATAATCATGTTTTAAATCTCATTGATGTATCACTTATCTACAGTGTGTTTTTCCTCTTGCGGGGGGTAATAGGTTTCGTAGTGCGAGCTTGCCAAGAAATTTTCACAAGGTCAATTTTGGTGTGGGGTGAGTTCTTTATTATGGTTGATGATGGAGATGCTTGTATTGTTGTAATGTGTAGATTTATAATAAAAGTATATATTTTATAAGCAACAAGGTAGCATGTTTATATGCTCGTGCGTGAATTTCACAGAATGTGAAGAAGGCATTTTGGATGACACTGCGTTTATTAAAAATGTAATTAATTATAACAATGATGCATGACAATTATTAAAATATACGGTATTCTAATTAACAGGACCTTAAACAGATCAAATAATATTCAACGTGTCTTCTTTATTATTACGTAGGTAATATCTAGTATCGAAAGTACCGGGTTAATAGGTGATGTAAATAGTTTGTTGATTTTATTTTGCGCTTCTTGAATATTGCTTTCAATATCCATACATGTCAGGTTGTGTAAAAGATGTGTTAGCAAATCAACTATATTTAAATAAATTGAATAGAGAAACAATAAGAACTATATATCTAATTAAGTTTGTTATGTTAACAATAAGCACTTTATATATCTAATTATATTTATGTGTCCAATTATGTTGTTATTTGGGAAAATATCATGTAATTTTAAATTTAAAAGTTGCTTATATCTTTACATATTATTTTGTCTAGTTTGCATAGGCAAGGAACAGGTATCCAACTCATCGTGTTGTGTAACCTAGTGGTGATCGCTTCAAAAACTGATCTCTCTCGATCCGAATATACATCGCTACCTCGGCTTGCTACAGAGAAGTTGTTCAAGTGGAAAATGTAGGCGAGCGGAGTACTAATTGGCTAATGGGCGGATGCGATATGACAGGACATATTCATTCATCTTAAGGATGTTCAAATGTTTTAAAAAGATATCCCTCCTGTGTCAATTTCTATAAAAATATGATTCTATATAATTATTAGGCATTTTCGACGATGACAGTGAAATGTGACGATAATAATGAAACAACCCTTATTAAGTTGAAATAAGATGTTATTTATGAAGAACGCCTAACTACTTTGTTTTTTTACTATGCCACAATTATCAGTGTTACTTACTTATTTTATAAGGACAAAAAATCGTATGGGTTGCGGTAAAAAAATGTTTAGTTATCTTACAAATATAGACTTGTTTTTCGTTGAATCACCCATAACGGTGATTATATTGGTAACAACCTTGAGACTTTTAAAGTGACACTACTCCCCCCCGTTTCTGGCTCACCTTCCACCTTCGCGGACTTTTATTACCCTCGTCAGTACAGGGTATAGATATGTACCTTGTACTGACGAGCGTAAGTGTCTGGACTAATTTTCTAACGTGTATGCTATTGCTAACTTATTACTTAGTCTATTTGAAAGTTGATATTATATTATATAGAAGGTTAAATTTAGTATATACGCCAAACGAAATACTTGTCAAATATGTTGGTTTAATTAAAGAATCAGTATGAAAAAAACTATAATGGTATCTCAAAAACTCACGAAGTTACGAGCTTTTCAACCGACTTCAAAAAAGGAGGAGGTTCTCAATTGGACCGTATATACATACATACATACATATATAACATCACGCCCATAATCCCCGAAGGGGTGGGCAGAGTCAAAGAGGCAGCAAGCCCCTTTAATATATATTTTTTATTTTTATGTGTGTTCGCCGATAACATCGTCGTTTATGAGCCGATTTTAATGATTCTTTTTTGTTGGAAAGGAGATATCCCAAGAGTGGTCCCATGACAAGGAAACCAGGATCTGATGATGACATCCCATCGAGAGTAACCTTCGAAAATCGTAGGGACGACTAGTGCGTTTGTTAATTTAATCATTAAGTATTTTAAAGCACTACAATTTAATGAAGGTCTGGAGTCGATTTGATGATGGAGCCGAAAGACGGTAGAGGGAACTTCTCAACGATTTACAGCAGTTACTTTGTGTTTGGGCTTGTTAATTTGTATTGATGAGAACTTTACACCTATATGGCTTGTGAATATCATTAGGGGTCTGATGATGAAGACGAAGGACGGCAAGGGAAAGTTCCTCAACGTCCCGTAAAAAATAACTATTACTTTGGCCTAAGTAAATTTATTTTATACTTTTATTAGTTTCGTTTTTGAAGTATGTATGACATGTATGTATCTATGTATGTATGGTTTTGAAGTCGTTTTTTTTGTTTTTGTTTTGCCTCGTTGTCCTCGCACGAGTTCTAATAAATAATTTTAACGGGACTAAACGACCTTGTGACCTTGTGACAATCAATGCACACGCGCCATACAGTTTTTAGTTGAGTGTCACTTTAGGTTAGGTAGGTGTAGCCCGAGAGTTTGTACATTTTGTTTGGTCAAATTTGGTATAAAATCTGCAATCGAATTTATTAACGATTCTGTACAAACAGGTTTCGTATATACTAAAAATAAGGTTGTTTATTTGTATGTATATAATATAATATGAACTTTTATATATACTACACATCTCCCATTCTTTATGTGATATTTTATCTTTCCCCGTTATTAATTCTTATCTAAATCACCCCTCTATAATTATTTATTGAATAAGTATGATTATGTCTGGTAAATATTTATAAATAAATAACAACTCACACTTGATTACTGGCATGTAGGTATTAGCAACCTGATGCTTGATTTTTCACGCTATTTTCATATTCCATTCTAATATATATATATTTGTTTTTTCCAACTTGTTATATTTTGCGCAATTTTATTTTTGATTTAGCACTTCTAATAAGCCTTTTTAAAGGATAGATGACACCACCAATCATTTCACACACTTTTTTGATCTGTTAAAGTGCAATCACCTTTGCTTATATTTTGTAAAAATAAAACGTACAAATGATTTAAATCAATGAATGATTTTAGGGTCTTAAATAAAGGGTTTTTTAGTAAATTATGTCTTAAAATTATTTGTGTGTGGTGTCATCATCCGTATTAACATGAGCATTTAATCAGCTAGTCATAGAAATTGCAAGTTAATTAATCTGAGGCCGTCAATATCTTTTTCTTGCCTTACTTAACACTTTTTCACATCTGCATGTTTCCTTACAAATTATGTAAAATTAAATTCATGATGTCATGTCATTATGTATTTCAAAATACATGTAAATCAAGTTTTATAGAAACTAAAATGGGGTTTGGGTATGTACTATAATATAAATAAATATTATGTATTTAACTAATACGTTACTAACATCTCACGAAAGAGTTGAGTTCTTCGCAAGTACTTATAATATAATTGCTACCTACATTTAATACATTATATGAAATCAAGAGCGGTAACACAGGCAAGGTGCGGCTACGAATACGCATCTCTAGATTCAAGTAAAACTACGGATGTCTAAACATGATCTAATTGTTTTTTTCCCATATCTAAGGGTTACGGAGGTCAGACAGGCAGTCAATGTAATAAGCAGACTCGCTAAATATAAGATCATACTCTAAGTAACGGATCTCAACATGTACGGGACATAACATTATGGAGATGATGATATCAAAAATTGTGACTAGCATACCAATCATCTAGCTCCAAATTAAGCATATTCTTATAGGTATTAGGATAGTTATGCAACTTACTCTAGAAAGAAATCCATGACTCGGATGGCAAAAGTACTATATTCTTTACCCGAATATTTACCTCTAGAGGGATTTAAAGGCATGACTGTTGGTTCCGTGCTCAGAGGTTTACCAGTGTGTAACCACTAGATCAAACGGCCACTCAATATCTATCTTCTATCTATATATATAAAAAAAAGAACTGTTGTTCTATTGTCTCGCTAAAACTCGAGAACGGCTAGGTCGATTTTGCTGATTATAGTTTCAAAATATTTGTAGTCTTCCAGGGAACGTTTGTACGGTAAGAAAATTTAGAAACATTGCAAGGAAAATTATAAAAGAAAATCTGAAAACGGGGCATTACAAAGTGCGCCGGGTCAGGTAGTTAGAAATAAAAAGACAGCTTTTACTTCAATCAATATTTCATTATAGTCTGAGCCGCAAGTCTCCGCATGAGGCCGATTATGAAAATTGAAGCTATCCGGTCTACATACTAGAGTCTATTGAGAGTATATTGTGCTGAGACTATTGTCGTCTAGATTAACATCCGGTAGCCATTAACAGCATTTCATCCGCGCTTATTCTGCGCAACTAAGTCTATTGTTGCGAAGATGTTCTCGTACGTAACTGCGATTCGATGTCAGTGAACCGTAGCATAGTTTTTGATTGCATTACACTTTATTTAAATGGCTCATATACTTTACCGTACTTTCTAATATACTTGGGTGACACTGTTTTAACGGATTTCTTTTTATACGCGGAATTTATTTTGGATTGGTTAAAATCTAAATATGTTAGCCTTATGTAGCCTGTCTATCTAAGGTGCTATTAAGGATTTGATGTGCGGTTTTTTATATCTGCAGTCTTATGAATGTATCTTAGTACTAGTTAGTTAATTAGCTTATAATAGAAAATTAACGTCCGAATTCAGAGTTCGTGATAATGTGAATATTGGTCTGGGTCTGGTCTAGTCCTTCTTAGATAGTCAAGGTTTCATCTTTGCTATTATAATTTGTTTGCAAAGGGATCACACTACTCGTAAATGGATTTCAAAACTAAGACGAGCTCTTTTCGAAGTCTTCAAATGTTATGTCCGGTATTTAGTTGGGGTCTGCTTAAGCTATTTAAGATATTACCAATGTACAGCCTAGTATTTTTGTTCTTTTTTGGCAAGTAGATACACTAACTACGCAGCATAGATTTCGAATGTAGGCATTATTGGTTATAATCTTAAAATCTTATTTTGTAAAATAGAACATTATTGAGCCGTTGTTTATTTACAATAAATCGTGTTTAACTAAAATTTACACTTATTGAGGTTATTCTTTTAATACAGATTAAATTGCTGTGTACGAATAATGCGCATACCACGCCGTGTGCAGGGTAGTAAATAACAGAATTTTGGGTAAGAATATCACAGGAAACCAGTGCATTCGCCGATAAGCTCTAACAGATAACTGGGTTTGGGAAAGGCCGCTTCGACGAACTAAATGGGCTTTTGGTTGGCGTCCATTAGCCCCTATATTGCCTATACATCCCCACTGATCGTTTTTCACGGCTTTGGTTGCAAGCGTTACGGGTCTGTCCTATTGTCAATTACTCTGTAGTGTATTACTCAGCCTTGGATGTATAAATAATATTATTTGAGTGCCTAGTAACACTTGAATGAAATGAACGTAGTGGAGTTAAAAAGGACGGTAATTAAGCTCTTAGATTGTTTATTATTCCATTAGGCTGTAGATTGATCACATCATGTAATATTTACTTAGAGCAGTACAAATGCTTCTTTTATGGCACATGCTTGTCCTAACTGACAAAGTGAAGAAGATAAATACTATTTATATTTCATTAATTTAGATATATAATTAAATAAAATTGATTAGGTTCACCTCATTACGTTGTTGATTATTTGTATAAAAATGGTAAGTATTTATAAATAAGTATAGGGTATAAAAAAAGTTCACACTCACTCACTCCGATGGCTCAGCAACCTAAATTGGGTCTTAGCTAAGTCTTGTATCGAAATACAAGACTTAGCCAACTATCTTGGTCCTGTATTCTGGTTCGCCAGTTGTTGGCTTGCAGTATTAAAGAGCTAGTTGAGTTATAATTAATGAAAAGCGATGTAAAAACAAGATAATTTTATCGTCCAAATTTTTATAATAAATACAAAGTAAAAGGTATAAACAAAATATTTTAATTAGGTACTGATTTTTTTGTCCCTTTGAGCTTGACTATGTATGGACGCTCACACGTGCATACGTCCTCGAGCATATGTGATTTGGACAGCATTTTTAACACCAAATCAAAGGTGTATGCAAAAAATCAGTCTATTCCGTTAGATTTCGGAGTTAAATCGTAAGATGACCGGACTATATGTATTTTAAATTTCTGAATACGTGTTTGTATCACGCAGTGATAAGTAAAAAAATAGTGAGATATTTGGCACATTAAAATAACTCCGAATCTGGAACTATGATTCAATTTAGGGTTAGGAAAGCCGTCGCTTTAATCTATACAGATCTAAATAAACAAGGACTAGAACTAAAAGTGAAGCACGTTAAGTAGCCAAGAAGATATCTTTGATCATCATAATTTATATAAGACAAAAATCAAATACTTACATTTTTGTTCTAAAGAACACAGGGCTACATGTATGTTTAGCAATATTCTGTAATTTGGTACATATTTGAAAGAAAAAAAATGGTTTTTATTCACCGTTTTTGTGACATCAATTGTAAACACTACGTAAGTGCATGGTTATTCTTGAATTTATTAATAACCATGTTAATAAATTCGCAAAAGCAGATTAAAGGAAATTGACACATATTATTTATAAGTAAAATATGTAAAGGTTGGTGGCCCTAAGCCGAATTTGCTGAATAAATTTCCGATACGAGTTTCTGAATGGATTTCAGAAATTCGGCTATTTCTATAATTCAAAGGTTCAACATTAGTCCATTATTTAACATTATTTAAAATTTAATCCAATCATAATCGTAATAAGTTGATAATAATATTCGAGCATGATATACATGTACAGGTCAGTTAATTAAAGCTCTTTGTAGACTCCGCAAACAATAAATGGTTGCAAAAACATACAATTAATGTAGAAAATATATGTCAAACAATACTGAAAGCAATGCAGAATGCAAATGTGATTGTTCCATTTTTACGCCTCAACCACATAACCGATTGAAAAGGAAATTTGGTAGGCTAAAGTTAACTCCCACAAAGGGGGATGGGTAACTTTTTATGCTGGTAAAACAGGATGATCTCCCGGACCGCATAACCAAATTCTTGGCAGGCAAAATCTAATTATTTTTTCTAAAGTAGTTACGAGAAGGAATGAGTTAAAAGTTATAGTTTATCTATTGTGCAGTATCTTCGGTAAGAGCCATACGGAGGATAAAGTGGATGAGAAGACGCCGGCTGGGTCGGTCAATTTACTGGATGACACGTTATTAGAGTCGCCGGGCTCCGTGGCGGGGGACAAGATGTCGCACTCGTTACCGCATAGGTAAGGTTTGCTCACTCTTGTGCACACTTACCACTTGGTTACTATACCTCTGCTAATATCGATAACGTGTTCACATACTGTTTTTGATTTATGATAAATATTGTCGTTTTCTATGTGATATTTTTCTTTACTTTTTTTTATTAATGGTCGATGTAATTATTGTGAATCGTTCAAGTGGTCCTAAATTATTCCTATGTATAAAAGTACTAGGTAAATACTTTTTCTTTTACAATAATACACAATACTGAGTAAATTGGCAGGTACAAAACAAATTATTTTCTTTTTTGCTGGTAATTAAGTGGCGTGTGTTGGGATTCCATTTGTTATATTTCAAAAGTGTAAAGTGGTTTTTGGAAAACAGTGAAAGATAAATACTAATAAAACAGAGTACAATTTTATTCATTTAAAATATTTGTTGCTTTTTACAGTTAATTAACTAGCATATACCTTCGTAAGAGTTTCTATTATTTATATTCTATTACTGTCGCAAAAACCTTTGTTATACTTATATTGATAAATTATAGCGAATTTTTGCTTCGCGTGTTAATAGTGATGAATGTTATTTTTAATTTGACGTCAGTAAGTTTTTGATTTAGAAATTAACAATATTACTAATTCTATAAAGGCGAAAGTAACTCTTGTCTGGCACGTGTTTATGCCTAAACCAGTTAACCGATGGTGATGATATATAACTGTTGAGGATAATGAAGGACATACAATATTTTTCCTCTGGAATTTTATAGATATCATGATGCGCACGATATATTTTGCTAACAGACCGAATTCAACGCGGATGGATCCGCGGGCATAGACTAGTACTTCTTATATTCATCTATGTTAATAAGTGTGTTTCAAAGAAGTTTATTGGGTTTATAATCACAAATATGGATTTTATAAATAAAAAAAAAAGTAAAAAGACGTGTTATTTACACCCTTCTGAATGTATTATGTACAGGCGGTATATTTGGTGGTGCTATCTAATTGACCTTTGTATTAAACGAGATTCCTTTTGTTTGATAACTTTACAGTGTGTTAATTCAAATATTGACGAAATTTTACATTACCGTATGACTCAATATCAGATATAATAAATAATTGGAAGACTAATGCAGTCTTCCAATTATTAAGTATATCATAACAGAATGTAAGAGCAAAGGATGTTAAAATAATAAATCTTATGAATTTTATTCCTAGCGTGTGTACCTAGTACGGATAAGCTACGGATAAAAACATCGTGCATTTCTTTTCCGAGATAAGTAACTTGGTATCTTCTTTTTAGCGACTTAGTGAGAGCGGACTCGATGGAGTGCGACTTTCAAGGCTTTGTCAGACGGAAAACTATTTTAAAAGATGGAAGGAAACCAACGATAGCTACCTGGCAACGATACTGGTTACAAATTTCTGGAAATATACTTATTTTTTATGCATCGAAATCTTTTAAAGGGTAAGTTCAAATAGAAATTAATATTTTACACCAGATTTTAAATTTGACAGATCTTTTAAAAGTAATTACGTATGTTCGTTTCCATTAGAGTATTTCCGGTGAAGTCAAGTGTGTAAAACATTTTCCGTAGTATTTTTTCCAACTGCCAATAAATTGTTAATCGCTTAATGAGCATTTTCTCTTTAAATCTTGTACGGCGTATTACCGAGAATCTCGTATGAATGGATTATTTTGTGTGTCCAAATTCGTAGAATTGGCAGCGGCCTGTTTACTTGCACAGAATAAGCTCGCCCAGTAAGCATCCAAAGTAATTAGATAACTTTTTGTAGCCAGATTAATTTGTTATACATCCAATAATATATATATTTGATTATAATCATTCGGCTTCTAAGGACTTTTAGATTTTCTTTTTTCCTATTTGTTTTTATCTTTTTAAAATCAAGTCAAAAACAATAGTTGCTTATAACACAGTGCGCATCTATTCAGTAATTAAAAAATAAATAAAATGAAAAAACATATACCTACGTATCCTAAACACTGAACATTCTTCGTTTAGCAATTTAATACATACAGTCTGTCTGGTTCACGAGTTTGTAGACCCGCAGTTAACGAGCTTTTTTGAAGCTCACATGTCTTTTTTATTGGACTTAGATTTTTTTTACCTACTTGTGTTAATTGTAATTTATTATGCGAACAAGACTACTATTTCTGCTAAAAATATCTACGTATTTTTCCATTGCCTGTATTGAATTCATCAGCCTCAGAACTCTGTTTCTAATTGATCTGAGATGCATTAGCTTCTATTAGAGTTATGTTCCAATAGGCACACGAGACAGTATCTCAGAACGGTTTGAACTACATTGCTCTAGTGCTTGCAAACTACGGGAGCTGGTATGTGTTATATTATACATAATACCATTCGAGCTCACCATTCCACGGTAGTTGGCTTGGAAACCAGATTACGTTGAGATACTGTTGGAGAGAAACAGATCCTATTTCGCCGTGTTGTCTACCGATATGTTAAGTCAAATGTAAACCGGTTGTATATTAACATATTCTGATGGAAAATGTATAGTGTTGAATGCTTTTATCAGTATGTCGATTTATCAGTATATAGATAAAAAATGCATCAGTTAGAAATAATTGTTCTTAATATTGTTATTGTGTATTATCATAAGTTTTGTTCATTTATTATTATTTTATTGAATTACAACATTGTATCGCTATTGAGCTCTTGTGCATTGTAAGTGAAGCGACCTTAATTGAATATGTAGATTGATTAGACTCTAGTACTGATTCCCTTCGGTGTGATACCGATCTTATTTGGCACCGTTCTGGGGGTCTTGTAACTCTTTATTAGACTCGATAGTCTAATACTCGTGTACTAAGAATAATGCCATTATGATTCTGATGCCATGCGTAACTGAAATGGAACTTGGCTGTTTAATCGAAGGAAATTCTGAGCACATATGAGAAATATATTCGTTAATATAATATTACAAGGTTAAATTTATGATCGGAGCATAATTGAACCTTCTATTATATTGGAGGAGCTAATATCTAGTGTAGTCTATAGTCATCATCATCCTCTTGCCCTTCTCCCAGTTCATCTGGGGTCGGCGCAGCATGTCTTCCTTTTCCATACCTCCCGGTCAGCCGTCATCAAGCTAGTCAATGTAGTCTATAGTGTGTGCACATAATTTAGAAAAATGAAATTTTATGTATATTTTGGTAGCCCTATTAAAATTAAGTTTAAAAAGTTTTTATTTTTAGTTGTCATTTAATGATCTGCCAAATAATAGCTGATATGTTTTGTAGGACGAGCCGAAGTGATTTTCGCGCCGAACGCTGTAAAATTCTGCCATTAGATGGGTGGATAGCCACGTGGAGCGACTGCGAGGCTGCGGATGCCTTCCAGCTGGTTAACCATCATTCGGGAACTCTCTACAAGTTCAAGTAAGACCTAACAAATTATATTACCTGTATTGGTAGGGAAATACATGTGTTTATGTGATCTATTTTGCAATATCAATAGATCACATATACAATACTTACATGTATTTTTTGCAGTATATTTTTGTATGTATGGTTTCTCTGACAGAGGATTTTTGGAAAGGCGTATGTAAACAACACCCATTTTTTTAGTTGGTATATTACAACGTGTTGTGTATTGTTCTAGAACTGGTGCGGAATCAAGCGCCAAGCAGTGGGTGACGAAAATTGAAGAAGTCACAAACAAAATTGTAAAACCCTTGCCGGCCAACCTCATGTCCTTTGAATAATCTCATTTGTCTCGACGAACGTACGTATCCATTTATTGTGATCTGATGTTCTAATTTACGAACAATTTAAACATTTATTACATACGATATTGTGTAACGAAGGTCGTAGTAAAATCTTGAACAACTTTAATTTATAAGTGTCAATACCACCTATAGCACTGGTGTTTACACTAAAGTCATTTCTCATTTTTTTTATTTTTAACATAGTATAATGTGTGTTTATAGTTTAGGAGCGTTGCGAAAAATTGCCTGAGTAATATGTATTAAAATTATGCACATTATTGCATTGCAATATGTGGTTTAATTCTGAAGTTTTTCTACAATATGTACAAATGAGAAAATTCTTACACGTTGCAATATGCGTGCGATATTTCTGTTTGTTTGAAATCCCTCAAATTGCCGCATATTTTATTGTTTGTTGTTACTTACTCATTTTTATTTTTATTTTTAAGTAAGTATTTTAAGTGATATTATCCAAAAATATATTACCTATTTTTCGTTGTATTTTTTAATGTAATATTAGGTGTGTTGTATTGTTTATTTGTTGAAAAATGCGATAATCAGCTACTCCGATTTAAAATCAGGGATACAGATATAAAGCATCTCTAAGAGAATTTAACTTGATATTAAGTTAAAATTTGAGTCTTAAAAAAGATATAGGGAAATAGTCATGACAGGTATGACTACAGTGCTATTAAAACTCTTTTATATTATGCAATATACATGCACAAAAGGTCTAAATTAATTTTAAGTCGTTTTATCGTTCAGTGAGGTCCTTCGATCATAATATTGAAACTAAACTTAAAGTATGTAGCATACAAATTCTTAGCTAAAAAGTGTCTACTGTAATGTACAACTAAAATAAAGAGAATATGTCTATATTTTATTTGTGTCAATAGATGAATCGTGAGAATAGTTACATGTAAAATAAATGATGTTGCTAGACTGTTTTTCAAGCGACGACATTGTATGTTATTATTATATAGCTATTTGGTTTAATAACAACGCCTCAACTTTTTATCTAATTTCAGTAAAATCGTTTGGTCTCATTTAACGATTACAAATTCTGACTTCTTTAAATTAAATGACTATTAAGTATCATGAAAAAGACTTTCGTGCGAGCACAAATTATTCCGCTTAGTATTCGTAGCGTTATCAAATAGAACTATATGAAAACTGCAGAGCCTCTACTCAACAATCAGTCGTTCTTCATTCCAATTTCGCTCAAGCAATGTACTTAATATTTGGTGGTATATATACCTAATAAAGTATTTTTCACTCAAACGTATCATAATTTTAAGTCGGTGGAAGATAAACAGATATTTAAATCTTTGTAAATAAAAATAAATCGCCGAAATGCATGTACGTACATAACTTTCGAAAGACTGCTCCAAATTTAATATTAATTTTTTGTTGTCTTGATCGTCATTATCAAGACTAAGTTTATATGTAAAAGAATTGTTAGAAAAGTTAACAGGAAGGCTTAAAAATTGGAATAATTTAATAAACAATCTCTCATGTTATAAATGGACGTTTGTATAAAATGAGCTAGTAGGTATTGTTGATTGAGATTAGAGAAGAATCCAGATTTTATTGTAACACGTGTTATTTTAGGTTATATGAAGGTACACTTTATTTGAAAGCTTCCCTATTAATTCACAACAAACTCCAACTCCGCCTGTCTTCAATACCGGTATCTGCGGAACTGAAACTTTCGAATTCCGCAGGATCCCGATATTTGCATAATCCTGCGTATCTGCGTATAATCCTATATAAAAAAGACAACGACTTACTACTACTATCCTGAGCTCAATTGGGAATATGCAGGAATTTTTATTTTTTGTTTAAATTTGTTTTAAGTAAAAAAACCTGGCATTTTGTTGTTTTATTTTGATTATCAACCAAATTAGGAAGGTACAATCTCATTGGCTAGGCAGAGAGATTTGATGCGTACTGTGACGTCAACGTTCAGACCGCTATAATAATGTCCATAAGAAAGTTATGGGTGTAATGCATATAGACAAATACCTAAATACGAATCGTTTAAGGATATTGTTAATTCACAGTACCGCAAATCCCGCGGGATTCGCACAAGCAGGGCTGGACAAATAGCGCGGGGTCCGAAATGCCGGATTTGGAGCAATGCAACAAACGTAAATACTTATGTGCCATACCACATCGAGAATAGGCGATTAGTTTTAGTGTATTGTACTACTAAATATTACGTACACATGTTTTAGGTCTCCTAGGATGTCGGAATCCGTCCTTTGCAAGCAGGAATTGTTATTTATCTTCTAGTATCGGTACTACGATGTAAACATACTAGCCAACATGTTTTTTTCACAAATTAAACTCATTGCTTTTTTGATAAATCGGTAACAGCTGATTCAAATTCAGTAATCCAAATTTGCCCATCAGGTCACATTTTTGCGATATTTGTGAACAAAGTTTCTGAAATTGGCTTTAAGGTCTGACTTCAGTATTGATAAATCAATTCATAAGCACTATATTTTTTATATCTATCATCTTTTGTGGGAAGTAATAAACCTTAATTTCTTATTTACAGTGTAAATTATATTACTAAATTAATGCCTCGTAAAATATTCGCATTAGAATGGTATAAAGAATTCGTCCTTAAAAAAAGCGCATCTTCGAATGTATGCAAAAATTATGGTAAAGTTTAACTAGTCATATCTTTGCATATAATAACTGTAGAAGCTTAATTCGAAGTACATTTAAATTTTAAGTATTCTGACTATTGATCGAATGTATTATGTTTACATTTTAATAATATTTATGCTGTTAAATAAATAACAAAAACCGTTTTAAATTGCAAGCTTTTTTATGTTTGTAGTTCAATAACCTAAAAATGTGACCTGATGGGAAAATGTTTATAACAGAATTGTATTATGCTGGTACTGATCAGTAGAAAAAGTAATAAATTGTTTCGGTTACAAAAAAAAAAGCATAATTATGTTGACTAGTATATGCATATCGTCAATTAAAAAAAAAAAACGTGACAAGTGGCTACCTTATAGCCTACATAATCATGAACCAGATATCTAGTATATCATTTGTCGCATTTAAGACATAGTAGAGAAGGAATATCGTCGTGATTATAATTAAAAGATTTTGAATAGGTTTAATATCCATTAAACCGGTGCCGACGGGTTTAGTTACCATGACAAAACTTAAAAAATTTTGTAAACACCTTAGTCGTTAGCGTTTTTTTCCAAATAAATTTGTATACAATTCTATAGTTCTGAAAACCGCCCCCGCGATTTTTAAAACATTGCCTGTTATTAGTCACATAAATAAGTCTCGTATTACGGAGAATCAGATAGCGCCATAGCGACCAGAGCTTTGCCCGCTCGAGGCGGAGAGAGAAGAATTTGCTTGGTTTCAATACAATAAAATAATCTTGTTCAAACGATATCTCGGAGTATAAAATATTTTTGTTTGATGTTCTCTAACTTGCTACGTAGGAGGTAAGATTTTCTTAATCGTGTTGTGAAAGTGTTCTCCAAATAAAATCTCGTGTAGGTGTCACCGTACAATTGTCACTGTTGTAAGTTTATAATTATTGTTCTCCTTGTCATATTATATTTTGATTAAAAATTGTAAACAAACAATTGTAACTATTGTGATCAACCCGCCAAATTTTCTCGTATATACGTATAATCGGACAGCGCATTACCAACGGGAGCTTTGCTCGCTCGAAGCAGAGAAAAAAGGACAAAACAAAAATTTTCGAAAGCCATCGAAAAATTCCCTGGCTTGCGCAATTCCAAAATTTGCCAACTGTCCGAATTTTGCGAACCTTCAGTAATTGGTCGGTCTTTGCATCAGTAATTTTTCACTGTCCTTTAACTCGAAAATAGATAACAGATTTAATTTTATACTTATGTAGTTCGGCAACTTTTAAATGTCTTATTCTTCAGCTAGCATTACATTTCAATTTGATAGGTCACAATTTGACTATTTAACATTGATGAATAAATGAATGGAGAAATTATACGTAATCATACGTAAAATTACATTTTTCGGTAGTTTGTAATAATAAGAGAGTTAAGAGTTAAGTAATTTTAAACTTGTCGATACAATTATTTTTTCGCCCGAGTGAGGTTTAGGGAGCTTATTGCAGGCGTGATGTTATACATATAGGTATGTATTACAAACTATCGTGGCTAAAAGCTGCTTGCTTTTAATCTTATTACGGTTATTACGTTCTTAGTATGACGCTACAAACATTTGGCGCAATGGTTTGTGCTCTTTCATTATTCGCAGCATTAGTAGCGTAGAAAATATGCTTTGCTCACCTTACATGTTACGATACGTTGAAAATGTCTCAAATATTTGAACCTAGCTCAGTATATTATCTAAATTTAATAATTTAAAACATTTTCGTTTTCGAGTACAATATACGTAAATGCGTATTGGTTATTATCCTACTAATATTATAAATGCGAAAGTTTATTTGGGTGTTTGTTATTCTTTCTCACAAAAACTGCTGAATTAATTTTAATGAAACTTTAGAATAATGTAGCTTATACAGTTATACACCTGAATAACATATAGGTAGGCTATGATTTATCGACGTACCACGCGAACAAAGCCGCGGTCAGAAGCTAGTTCAATATAATCTTATAATCTTCAAAAAGACAAATAGACCTTGTCTTAACTTCCGTATTACCATTATTAACACAGCTAATATATCGTGACTTTTAAAATTTTGTACGTTTTCGTATGTATACTCTTCCTAACAAAATTCTGTGATCTGTGTTGAACTGTGCTGATTTTTTCTCATTATATATTTAACTGTTTGGTGTTTCAAGTGAATCTTCTTTGCAAGGTATTTTTTTTGCTTTAATAAATACTCATTAATATATGTGCAAAAAATGGCCCACTTCACAATCAATATGTAATAAAATTCATGAAGTCTGATAAGAGTAAAAATAGAAGAATAACAGATTAAAAATAATATTTATAATAATAAAATTATGAGGTCTGGTCCTATTCTGTTATTCGGGATTAAAAATAAAAAGTCAATTAAAGTCTGATTTTTTATTCCGTAGAATTCTGAAAGCTGTAATTTTTTTTACATATCAGAGATTATAAACCTTTTTGGCCAGGCACATTTTTAATTAAATTTCAAATATCAATACGAGTCTGAACATCTATTTGTAATTTATTTGTTATTTATTAAATGCGCGGCTTCAAATCAAAAGGGGATTTACAGCGTATTATACTTACGTCCCTTTTTATCACGAACAGTTGAATAATCGATATAAAATACAAACAACTGTGAAAACTGTATCTGATTTAACAAACATACAGATGGACAGACTAAGGAACAAGAAATAATTTTGATTTTATTTTTTATAAAGTTCTTAAATAAATCCTACTAGCTACTAAACGCTTTGACTAAAAAGGTTAATTGAACATGAAATAGTAGGGAGTGATGCCAGTTAAAGAAAACAAACCTGCCAACTTAAAAATATAACTTCGATATTAAAAAAATTCATAACATTTTTAATATACCATTAAGTTTAAAATGAATCTTTTTCTAGGTAAAACATAAAAAAATATCAAGAATTTTATTTAAAATGGCCTTAAATGGGTTCCCTTTTTAGTTGGGAGATCTTTTTTGTAGCAATACTTATGAAATGTCAGAATTCAAAATCAGACTATACACAGTGTTTGTGTCTATTTTTTTTATTACGACTTGAATAAGGTCTTCTAATAACAGGACAGGTCACGACCCTGGCCTGTGGGCTATAAGTACGAGTATGTCGAGGGAAAAACAGAAGTGGGCCGATATTTTGCACGTAGGTAAATGTATCGGCTTAACTTTTATGTAATTTGGATAACGTATATCATATCTGTAATCAAAAGTTAAGGGGTACGCTTCCATAAAATGTCTGATTGAACAAACAAAACTTCTATATATAAATAGAAATATCATTTTAATATATGTATATAAAAAAGGTTCCCCTTTTTCCTTGTCATTTATACATGTACAGAATAAATAATGAAGATATTATTGGTTACTTATTTAACTCTTGATATCTGTACATATGTTAGTTTGAAACAAATCAGAATTTTAAGATTTCCACTCTTTTAGCTTATCGGCCCCGGTAAAATATATGAATAAGTTATTATTTTGTTTATTGTAATTTAAGGACGTATGAAGTGCGGGGAGGATTGCTTACGAGTACATTGTAAATGTTATAGCGCTATATAACGTTAGTTTTGTTGGGTATGGATTCTCGAGACGACGCTCTTTTTCAAAATCATTACTAATTTGGAAGAATATTTAAATTTTAAAGTTGAGCTACGACATTTTCCATAAGTTAGTAAACATTATTATATTGGCGTATGTTTAAATTAAGTGTAGTCTCAAATTTATATTTATTTTAATAACAGCCAGTTTCAGATGCTATTTCAGTCCTAATTTCAATATTACATGTATCGAGACCAAATTTTACAGCGCTATGTATTCGAATACTTAAAACGTTTGATTGGCTGAAATTACTTTACTTTGTCTTTGTAATATTTAGAAAATGTAACGATTGCAACTAAGTTAACTTGCGTTGTTGTGTACCTATACGGTGCCTTATAACTATTTAAGTTGCGATTGCACTTGAGTGCTTTCACGTCAGCGTACATACTATAGCCGTAGGTACTCTTAGGATTTGTAAGGTCACATTGTTTTCCAGCGAAACAATGGCTAAATAGAAATGCCCGCCCTAGGGCGAGAAGAGGCCCGCGTCGCGTTTCACTTTATGTGTGCACAACGATTATATTATTTGCGCTTGTTTCTGGTTTGTTTGAACGAGTTTACTGGGGTCGGACTTTAAACGAAGTTTGGCGCGGCTAAATAAAGCGGACCTAGTAAAAGGCGCATGACTATAAAAAATAAAACTAGCTATTTAGTCAGGTGCTATTTCAGAGTGTCGATAACGAAGCGTGATAATAAGTATAGCAATGAACTAGTTTGTATTCTAACCGTCTACCATGTATAGAAAAATTAGGGTTTACTCAAGTCGATAGTGGATAGGATATTGACATTTTTGATCATCATACACATTACTCAACTAACACCTAGTAAAAATTTCATCTTTTAAATAATAATACATTTTGTGCCATTGTTTAGGTGAATAATATTAGGTATTTATTTAGACAACATCAGTTACCTACTATTAATTTGAGCCTCAGTTGCAGTGTGTGCAAACATTTTAGATGTGGTTTTAGTCTCAGGGCACTTCATCTCTATTGATATCATTGATTGATATACCGTCGTCTTTCTTTCAATATCACTCCTGTTGCACTCTATAAAGCATGCCCATGACAATATAGATCTGTATATTTACGTTGTAAGTAACATTATGGTTAGTAATATAGGTACATATTGCCGGTCCCAATATTAAATTTAGTGCAAACATACACGTATACTCCGTATTCACTTATTTGTCGGGATGGCGTATTCGGTAGTTACCCTGCCCTATGCGCAAGAGTTGTAGGTTCCATCCCCACAAAGGACAAGCATTCGTGTAATGCACATTTGTGTTTTTCTGTGTCTGGATGTTAATATATAATATTTAAGTATATATTTGTAATAGATTCTGATATCCGTAACACGAGTGCTTAAACGACTTACCTCGGAATCAGATCAATGTATGTGATATTGTCTGATATTAAAAATTTTATTTTAAAAATATAAATTTATAAATGTTATTTATCTATCATACATATCACAAGATTTGGTATTCTAAATAACAGTAATAAATGGACACGTGTAATTTTGATATTATAAATGCAAAATGGGTTAAAACACTACCCCAGCAGGACCCGAAAGTGGAAGAATTGAGCCCATTGTATATCGGAATGTAGTAGCGCGTGGCCTGATTCCGTTAAGTGATTATTTTTAATTTTGACCTCGTGGAATAATAAATTAGCTTAGTATTTCAATATTACTAAAAACAATATTTTCGATATTTAGTCAAAAAGTACATAGGTAAAGTAATAAGTAAAAGTAGGACCACTACAAAAAGGTTACATAATACGTCAGTGATGTTCTAACAGTGCGTAAGTCAAAAATGCTTGATTTATAAAAGATAGATAAATAACCGAGTTAAATAATATAGTTCACTAAATTTGAAGGATATAACTTATGAAAAAGTAAATAAAAGACTCGTAGACTAGCTTTCTCCTTTTTTAGTTGAAAGAAAGCGCGACTGGACCTTTATTTTATCAATGGGCGTCAGAATTTAATGATCGCAAAAATTTACTTACGCACTGTTAGAACTTCAGCGACAATATGCAAATTAGGAAAAACGTTCTTTCTATTCCGATTGAAGCGGAAGAATCTATTTATTTGTCAGAATTACCAATAAAAGTTAATAAAAATATGGTAAATATAAATATAACAACTATTAGGTCTTACCTTTAATATAAATTGTATTATGAAATAGAAGGTCACCGAGACCATTACTACGTCAAGTCGCAATGAGTAAATCCGTTCAGTAAATGCAACTGTAGTTATCCGTTGCTCCGTTAAAATTGCAGCCTTCCGCTGTAGCTATTGGGAGCCGTGTCGCAGCCACCCCACCTGCAGCGTAGTAGCGGTCAGTGGTCAGACCTACATTTCTTAATGCATTTTCGGCAATTTGTTCAATCATACAAATCTGTTCGAGTGAGAAAAAGTAAAGTTATTTTTTTATGAATTAGCTTACATTATGTGTTAATTTTTTGCTGAAAATATTTTTTATAAAGTAACTGTTTAATTATCTAAGCCTTTAACATTTAGTGAACTGTATTATTTTTAACGTTAGTGAAAAATTGCATCTTTCGGCATCCCGGTAAAGGTTGAATCGGGTCGTGTCACACCACACCAAACTTCAGGACGACGCTTTATATTCCCGTCTTGGTAGGCCCGAGGCTACTCCTTCGCCGGTCATTCCCGTCTTTGTTCTCACATTGATACTCAATTTAATAATACGAAAAACAAGCTTGTCCCAAATACATATATCTATTAATTTCATGTTCTTGGTTGGCGTAAGGGACAGTCCAGTCTAAACTAAACTATATTTATTATGAATTTAATATATGTAATGGAATACATACACAATAATGCGTTAATGCGATGCCCTGATATCTGAATCCAAACGGTATGTTAGATAAGAATCCAACAATCGGCTCATTTTAATTTGTAGTTTATTATTTTTTTAAATAATATAATAGGTGCTTTGATTTTTTCTAGAAGCTCTCTAAAAATACTATAACTAAATTGTACACATTTCCCCTTATCTATTATAGTTTTTTTATACAAAGTGCTGAAAAGATGTTCCTTTAATCTACAGAAATGTTGAATAACGTATTTCAGTATGGGTTTATTAGTCACAAGGATTTAAATTATATTTGCGTCCAACAAAAATCCAATTCCCTAAAAGTGAATCCAAATATGATGAACATCGATTTACTGGTTCCTGGAATGTGGCACAGTAAAATTTTATAAGTTCTTTATTATATTACTTGCAACCAAGCTATTTCATAGTACCTACGCCTAAAATATTATACTAATTTAAGTAAGTTTAAGTGAAATTATAAGTTTGGAAACATATTATCTTCAATAAGGAAAAGTCTCTATCGTAGAATAAATATTTTTCAAAAGCTGTGTGGACTTTTGTACTACGCCTTAAATTTTTTAAAAGCAGTGTAACCAAAGTTAATATTAAATTTATGTCCATTGTAAATAAATGTGTAAAAATAGATAGATAGATAGATTTGCGAGGCTATGATATCTGACTGAATGTATTGTTTAAAAGTATCATCTTCTACTTTACATATTGTTTATTATTGTTGGATTCTTTGATGATGATTGCAAATAAATCGATTGGTGGCTAAAAATAACACAGTGGTAGCTAAACAAAACACTTACACAGTAAACATATTAAAGATTTTAATTGTTTCAGTTGATTTAATTGCAATAATAATCCAAACATAATATATCAATTGTCGATTTTTTATGCTTTCATATCCCATTTACGTTGAAGGGGATACTATGTCTATGTAAGACAATCCTAATTTAAAACAATCTATGATGTTAAGCTTTGTAACAATATCTCTTATATAATACATACTTTGTTAAGTGTATTTATGATTAGCACATTGTGCTCGTGTTCAATAAAAGTCTTGTCAAATTAAGTTTTGAGTTTTATTTTTTAACTAATTATATTTCTTTAAGGTTTCCTACGTACATATTTATTTTTAGTTAAACGTAAATTAAATATCTAAATTAATTTCCCAGTTGCTAACTTTTGAAAATTAAAAGTAAGTTTTGATGCACGAAGCGCTTCTAGTGATCGGGAAGTTCACTGCCGGTCGCTTGCATCGGAGCAGTGCACTGCAGGCGCGTGCGGCATGCCGCGGTGCACAGCGCGCCGCTTGACGTCGCTTTTGAAATTATTACCCTGCTTCTCACCGGTGGTTGAATTGCAAGTGACCTAATTCGTTGACTCAGCTTTACTTTCGGTGATATAAAGTGGCTAAACGATGAATCGATGGTGGAGAGGTTGTGAGGGGCGGTGATGCGACGTGCGCGGGGCGTGCGCCGAGTTTGCGCGCGCCGCCGTCTCCGCAGTGAACGCTGCTCGGTACAGTCGGCGCGCTGCGACGGCCGCGAGAGTGTCGCGGAATCGAACGGCCGCGCGCCCGCGCTCGCGAACTGTACGTCGCACGCACGCGGTCCGGTCGCCGGGACACTCCGCCGCCAACGGTACCCACTCACACATCAAAACACATGCCAATAAAGTAAGTTACTTGACTTTCAAACTTTTTAAGTCTGATAACTATCTTGAATTATATTACGTTGAAAACTTTGTTCTATCTACTATTATGTTAAAGTTTTATTAGAGAAAAATACATTAAACATTTTTTTTATTCGTGTGCTTAAAGTAAAAGGATTTGGATTATTAATTTTGTTCAGTATATTTGTTTGGTTTTGTGCAATCTCGTAGCGTTTATTGTAAGTAATTTGATTTTTTATGTATCCTTAGTAGGAGAACATTATCTAGTGATAATGTTCAAATTTTTTAATGATCATCGTTTTTTACTAAACCTACTGCCTCAGACGCCAATGTTCTTATCTGGCCTATCCTTATTCCTTTGTGAAACCACAGATTACAAAACGTTTAACGTTTCAAATGAGGCATCTTCATGTGTGGGGTCTCTTAAAGTTCTAATAAAATGACGCGTATGTGTGGCTCTATGAAAGCTTCAACGATCGATTAATTCATATGATGGGTAATCGGTGCCATTTTCAAATTACTGATAAAAAAGATAAATGTAATTTATAGCTTTTATCCAACATAAATATTCCTGCAATTCGAGATATTAAATTATATTGAGCTGGCAGTAAAAATAATTACTTTTGAAAATATGGCTGACACAACGTGTTTATTTTATAAACTAGAAATTCTCGAAGAATTCCTTTGAAAGCGGTAAAATAAAAAACGAATAAAATATATGCGTAATACCTACTTGTTAGACAAACTAAAAGCAACAAACCCGTTTAAAAGTAAATTGTTATTATTAATGGCATCCGTGTGACGGACATGCCTTTATGGTAGTGGTGGATTCTGTACATTTTGTATGTATGGACTACTTGTTACGTATTTTGGTAATATCTTACTAATAATACTCTAAGCATCATAAAGCACAAGTTATGGAAAATTTCGAAAACTGATTTTTAAATACGCGAAATAATATATGTCGCGTAATTATCATAGATTTATGATTAATATTTATAAATCTACGTTACATAAACCTTTAGTTACGCTATCGCAATAACGCGAAGGATTTTCTATCCTGCTCTACAAAAAGTACCTAGTCTGACAGACACAAATATTTTTTTTCGCAATTGCACGATTATGTAGCCACAGCATGAGTTCTTATAGAAAGATACCGTTTTGAAAGCTGTCACCATAACTATCCTAGTTATCCTGGCTGGTGATTGGCTCGATGGCACATTCGGTAGTGACCCTGCCCCATGCGCTAAGAGTTGTGGGTTCGATCGACTCCCACCCAGGACAAATATTCGTATATGTGTCTGGGTGTTAATATCCAATATTTAAGTAAATATTTGTAATACCATTGTTGTTTCTGATATCCGGAAGTTCCGGAACACAAGTGCTTAAGTTACTTACTTCGGAGTCAGATCAATGTATATGATGTCTTCGGATGTCCTCGGATATATCCAATAAGCATAGCAATATAGTTATATCAAAGAAATATCCATTTAGTTTAATCAATATATTATATAACGATTTCAAATAATACTACCTATTGGCTTGTTATAGTAGGTAGCCAACATTATATTATTTTGTGTTTTATATCGAATCGAATATAGCTGGTAAAAATGCATTTCAGTTATGTAGTTAGAAACCACTTGTTAAAAAAGTAGCTCGCGGTGCAGCAAGTGATGTTACGAGAGTGGGTCAAAAAGTTCGCGGTATGGAGGGTGAAAACTGAGAAATGAAACACAAAATTATGTACATACATACATAACATCACGCTCACAATCCCTGAAGGGGGTAGGCAGAGTCAAAGAGGCAGCATGCCCCCTCAACCACATTCAGCCAAAAATAAATCCGAGCTGGGTTAGATGGAAAATTGTGAAAAAGCAGTGACAAGCGGCTAACCTGTCGCCTACACAATCACACACCCAAATCCCGATATACCATTAGTCGCCTTTTACGGCATGCTAGGCAAGAACCACAGTTGGCATATTCTTTTTAAGTCCCAGACCAACATGGGACAGTAGAAAGCTGTGATGTTTTCTTGTCAATTTATTCTCTCTTTACCCTCTTAAACATTTATTGGATATATCAATCAATTTATTTATACATTCGAAAACATGTTTTTTATCTTTGTCGTCAAAGTAGTGCTCTTTATAATTTCTACACGGTGCATCTTCATATAACGGGTATCGTCCGATAGCGGACGTGCACGACGACGGTGCTGCTAACTGGTGCCGTCAATGGGAAATTTGTACGCCATGAATACTTGAAATTTATTTTTTTATCAAGTAAACAGAATTAGTTTTAATAATGAAATTTATTATTCTAGTTAGTTATAATGTATTGTTATGTTTCTGGATGCACCAATCACCATCTCCCTAGCTTTATATCCCGTGCTTAGACCATGATTCAGAATTTAGCGAGTTTGGTTATTACATCGAAGCGAGTGCCTATCTGAAACACACTGTAACCTTTATATAGGGGAATCAGACAAATAAGGATTATGGTAACACATGCATATGCATGTGTTACCATAATCTACCTGCACATACAACTATATAGTTGTATGTGCAGGTTTCATCACGTTTTGTACCTCAACGTCGAGCTAGTGGTTTAAATACGTTCATACATTTGAAAAATCCAAAGGTACGTGTCCGCGTCTGAACCCGCACCCCTTGTGTAAGAGACGCGAGTCCTTGCTAATGAGCTACCACTTCACTTATTTTTATTATTCCGGATGCACCAATGCTTAAAAATTCATCTGGAGCAAAATTTTTATTACTTTCCAAGGAATAGCATTCTCATGCCACGGTTATGTGAAAAAGGCCAAAAATAGATAACAGTAATAAAATATATTCTGCCATTATATTCCCGTCGTAAACATTAGATATTTTAGTTTGTGCGACAATTTTTCCAGTTCTAAAAGCCTTATTTACTTCGTTTATTTACTCTTTAACTTTCAATACATGGTCCGCCTCTAAGAACTTTTGACATTTACACATATTTTGGCTACGCTGTCGAGCGTTATTTATAATTTTCATCATATAAAAAATAATGTAATTGAAGATATAATTTTGTTTACATTATTCACAGTACGATGACAGGTCTAATATAAGCTTCCTTTACTGTCCGCATAGTGTCTCTTTTGTTGATTTAGTGCTGCCCCCTATAGTTGGTGCACGTTCCCTATATGACTTTTTCAAGTTTGTCAACGTTTTCTGCCGTGGTCTTCCCTGTAGGCCGTCTCGTCTCGGCCTTGGATCAATTTCAATAGAATGCCTGATTTGTTTGAAGAGGCTATGCCAAGTGTAAACCATAGTTTTACCTTTTTCAGAATAGACCGAGGTGCTTTTCCTGCCTTAAAGGCTGCGTGAAACAAAATTTTCTCCATATTTAAAATTTTCATCCGGATTGACTTGTTAAATGAACTGTATCGCTGTGAATTATCACTTGATTTTATTAAAACTTCCTAGTTGTACCATTAATGAGTGTCACAACTAGTGTAGGTTAAAAAATTGAACCTTCCGCTCTCCATACCCACCCCCCCTTCCGCGAACTTTTTGACCCATCCTCGTAGTAGACGAAAGTGACTTGATGGATTTCCTCTTAGATTAAATCATTTGATTTAATCTAAGGATTTCCTATAAAATTTGTGGGAAAATTTCAAAAAGTGGCATATATGGAAGTAATTTACAATTTAATTGTCTGTTCGAAATATGTAAAATTTAAAGCATTTTTTAAGTAATACATTTTTTTTTACTAGTCACGTCCGAATCGAACGTACCTATGCATTATTCCTTTGATAAAAGAACTACAATCAAGTTAGACCATAAACAGAAGTGTACTTCATGCTCAGTGCTTTCATTCTCATGATGAACAAGATTGTACGGAATCCTCGTGGTCGAGTTTGACTTGGCCGGGTTCTTAATTTGCCTTAAAGGTTTAATAAGATCTAACGTAACACAAATAAAATAAATTGTTAGACTACCATAGCTGTACTGGCGAACTTCATACCGCCCCGTTCTTGAGATGGAAATGGGGGAGAGGATAGGAAGGTAAAACGACCTATTCTCATACCTGCCAAATTCACAAAAAAAAACATAATAACAAAAAAAACCGACTTCAAAACGGAAACTAAAAAAAGTAAAAAATAAATTTACTTAGGCCAAAGTAATACGTATTTTCATGGTTATAATTTTGAAGTCGTTGCCAAGTAAATGCTTAAATTGGTATAGGTACAACACAGATAACCTCCAAATAGATACCGTACGTTCACCATTTTGTTCTAGGTTCAAGTCACAATTTTAGGAGGTAGGAACGGGGTGCGGGGGACGTAACACTTATTCATCTAGTGATCTCCAATTGTATTGTGCAATGTCTATAGTTTTATCGATAAATTTATAATTATGTAACGGACAATTAGTATTTATTATATTATCTCATTAAATAAATAAATTAAAGTTTTTTAGGGTTCCGTACCTCAAAACCGTCCCAGACCGTACCAAAAAAAAACAAATGTTATTGTTTGGTGGTTGGTGTTAATGATATTTTATTCTATAGAATACTAGAATAGAATATAGAATATTGTATATAATACCTGGATTATACACATTGCCGGCAACACATACATACCAAAATTGATAAATATAAAGAAGGCACAGCTGTTTCCATTACTCGTCTTCTATCCTTCATATAGTAAAAACTATCCTCTATATAGTGAAAACTATCCTCTGTGAAATGTTTCGAACAAATGACGCTGTTTGCGCTCGGGAACCATTCATCACCGCGATGTGTGGCATCGATTCATTTAGACTTTCTTTCAGGACCCTTTGGAAATCTAAAGCAAATTGAGTTAGGACAATCTCAATTTTACGTAACAGAAGGCCATTTTAACGTTTATTTATGCATAAATGCCTACTAAATATAAATAAAAGTGTCTCCGTAAAGGCTAGCGCGCAGATCTGTCTCTTAGTCGGCACTGAAAATGCGCGTGTATAGGCAACTACTTATTTATGTATCAGCATAGATGCATGGGCGCACGTCGATCCTCTTAATGTGGTATCTATTGAAGGTTATCTGTGAGGTAAGATTACCATATCACACAACAGATACATATTATTCCCTGATAATTACCTACTAATATTAGCTCAAGTTGTTGGAACAATAGATAATATATACCTATACCAAGTCATTGTTTTCATTATCAGAACCCTAATGACAGTCGCACGCCATCTAGGTGTAAAGTTCTCATTAAAACAAATTAATCAAACCCAAACACAAGGTAACTACTGTAAATCGTTGAGGAGTTCTCTCGACTGTCTTTTGGCTCCTTTATCAACCAAGATCAACTTCAGACCATTAAATTGTAGTGCTTTAAAATACTAAATGAAAAAAAACACAAACGCACTAGTCGCCCCTACGATTTTTGAAGGTACCCATCGATTTCTTTAGGATGCCATCATCAGATCCTGGCTTCCTTATCATGGGATCACCCTTGAGATCCTCCTCCTCCTCTCCTCCTCCTCCTCCTCCTTTTCAACAAACAGAGAATCATGAAAATTGATTCATAAACAACGAAGTTATCCGCGAACAAACATAAAAATATATATGTATATATATACGGTCGAATTGAGAACCTCCTTCTTTTTTTAAGTTGGTTGAAAATCGGTCAAATCGTTTTAACCACAAACATCCTGATACGAGATTTTTATATATTAGGAGATGTCAAGTCTTAAATTTTCCTGTTCGGTACCTTATGTTTGACCACAATTGGGCGAACTAAATGGTTATTAATTGCACACGTTATATTGCGCAACGAGTTGATCACTGTCATATAAAGTAAATTGGTTTTCGGGAAAGTAATTATAGAATCTATTGCAGAAGTTTGGCTTGGCTTTTACAACGATAAAACGTTATCTAAATAGTTCAATGGAAAATTTGCTATTTTTTCCGCCCGATATTGTCATTTCATGACGCACGAACGATAAATTGGTATTTAGCTGACGCGAGCTGAAAGATATTTAAAAAACAGGTATTTAAAACAACTGTTGCTGTCTCCCTTTGGCGCTCGCGCCAGCGAGCCGTGCGTAAGGGACAACTGAGCTCGAACTCGAGCTGAATATTGCGTATAATAATTGCAAAATTCGAGGTTAGGTTCTTTTGTAAATACTTACTGAATCTCCACACTAAATTATTATTAGTGATAAAAATTAGGTATTTTTTAGCATATTTTCGGGCTTCTATTTGTTTGGAAAACCAGGTTATCGGTTAAAGTAAGACAGGAGCATAAAATAAGTTAATATGTATTTTAAGTATGAAAATATTGTTTTTAGTGTTACAAATTAAGGAGGAATCCGTTGAGAACGTTTGTATGAAAAATACAGTGCCCGCATCCCCTCCTAAAAGATCATCAAAAGCCGCGAATGTGATAACTGTGGAACCTAGTAGTAGGTGAGCTGGCGCCAATTTTTGGGTAGGTATTTGAGGCAAGCTGAAAACTTGTCCTATGCCTCTCCTGTTATACCCCAACCAGAAACTGCAGACCTGGCTGGTTAGTAGTGGGGCTTAATCAAGATAGATAGATTGTTAGATCACCTGCCAAGGTAGAAAGTCCCACCAAAATAATCTGTCATTTTTAGAATCCAAATTTTTTGTTATAAATAATACCCTAATAAAATTTCATCAAGTTGCATTAAATACTTTTTTTTTATATTTTTTTTGCAAATATATTACTTTAGCTCGCGTGTGGTAATGTTGAAACCATGACTAAATCGTCTGGCTTATTTTGTTTTTAATTCTTTAAACATACACTACGACACATAGAAATTGCATATTGCCTCAAACATATATGTGGAAAAAAAATTATATAAAAAAAATAAAAAAAAAAGGAGCCCCACTACTCAATAACCAGGTCTGCAGTTTTGTGTTGGGGTATAATAAGAGAGGTATGTGACAAGTTTTTAGCTTGCCTCAAATACCTACCCAAAAATTGGTGCCAGCTCCCGGACCATAGTGTTGTAAACATGAGGGCTGTGAGTCGAGCGTTGGGCGCCGAGTCGACGCTTTTGAACGTTAAAGGCGCAGCAAAAAACAACAAAAATATAGATCTTTTTGTTTAGTTAAATCATTAATAAATATTTTTTTAAGATAACATAAAGTTTACGAGTAAATCTCTGTTGTCTTTCAACTAAATACCTATACTCGCACATTCTTATACCCTACTACCCACGTAACGTAAGTAATTTTATAAATATACTTATTTATTTATAAATAATCCCCGAAAACCTAAATAGTTCCGATATATAATTATACATTATATAGTTATTAATAAAATGATTTATTTTCCACCTACTTTGTAGACGGTCGCGCTCGAGCTCGAGTCCAGCGTCGAGTTCGGCGCTATAATTGAGCTTTTTTAACTAAACGTTCTAGCCAGCCCTCGAGCTCTCAAAGAATCTAAAGGCATTCGGCTAAATATGATGTGGTAGGTAGGGCGATAAAAACTACAGCAATGTCTGAATATAGAGATTGAATGAAAAAAACATCGTGAAATCAAATGTACATTATCATGTACCTACATCAGAAAGAGTGTCTGGATCCCGGTAGTATACATTATGACACCTTTATGAGCTGTAAAAACGTAATGCTCCCATAGATTTATACAGAAATAATAAGGTATGACGTAACATCTCAGTACTTAACTGACAGACTAATAATTGTTTTCAAATCGTATAAAAACAAAATTTGTTGATATTTTACTAATGACCCAGTAAAGATTTAAAAAATAAGTTTGTTTAAAATATATCTTTTTCTATGATACTACGTTCTTGTAGCGAATGCTACATATCCATTTCGGCAGCGCCTATCAATTTAAAGAATGGTCATCATTCGTATAGTTTACGCAGGTATTTAAAATGTTTTCGTTGTAGGTACTATATCATAATATAATTATTAAATCACGATTTTATATTTATGCTAGGTAATCTAGCTATTTTCCCAAAATTGGTTGAGACTGACCCTCCAAAATAACAAATAAAAGTCAGTTAACGCTGTGTGTATGCCACATACAGCGTTAACTGACTCCCTGCATAAAGATAATCCATTACATCGTTATTGCTGCTGTATAATTGAATTAGTCCGTTGCCCATATATGTAAAATAAGCATACACATTCAGCGAATATGAAGAGCCATCATTCCCGAAACAAGCATAACTTATTTTTAGGAATTCGTTGTGGTTTTCACGCCAAATGCAAATGATAATATATCGGTTATTATATAAACAACTAGCTTATGTGACTTATGGTTTAGCTTCGATTTTGATTCTCCGATTTCTAAGGAAAATAACTTTCTCCGATTTAGGTGTTTTATGAGAGTAACAAGCAAGCCAAATAGTTAGTTTCAATGTTTAAATTTTTTATTAGAGCAACGAATTTCACATATACCTAAACTATACGTTCCAATTGAATATAATTTAGATATCAATTCATTAATATGTTACTTTTTAAAAAGCAAAGGAATTAGGTAAACATTTAAACTATGTCATGTTATCAGATACTTATTGAATATTGTACCTACCGATGTTTTTTGCACTCATTAGTCTATCGAATATGTAGACTAAATAATTTTTTGTAATGTGTGATTAAATATTATATTCGTTGTTAAATCTATATTATTTTTTATTTTATTATGTGTACAAGAGTATAGTTAAGGAGTAAGGGGATTACGGAATGACAAGAGATGAATTACATAGATTAATAGGTAGGTACTACACACAATCGAGTTTTGCTTATAAAGAGATTACCACTAATTACACTTAAAAATCGCCGATTCCATACGTTTTAATTTTGTAACAAAAAAATAACAGATTATCACCAAATTTATATGGATGAAAGTAAAGGTACTTACATAAAATAAAAAACAACTGCTAGTCTCAACTAAAATTAAATTAATTCCTCATCAAAAAGCTCCGGTGCCATTTTTGACCACAGTCTGACAATGAGTAGGAAACAGTAATAATGGCCAAAATAATTCCCTAATAGTCATTTATTTTCGTTTTTAACCGACTTAAAAAAAAAATAATTGAAAAGTTCTGCTAAAATAGGGGCAATATATTGTATCTTATATTTTTATTTTATTTAATATGTCTATTGAAATTTCCCATAAATCCTCAGTCTTTTTTACGTTAAGTTCTGAAAAAGTTTTTAGAATAGCAATATCGTTAATATGATGGAAATTAAATGGAGTGTCGCATTCAACAACTTTAGATTTGAGGATGGAATAAGCAAGATGCGGACTAGAATTCAATGTACAGGTAATCGCAGTAGAAACGCTAGAGAAGTATGATTAAAAGACCACTTCATCGACTGAATTAAGATATTTATTATCAATTTTCAAAGAGAGCTTGTGATGTTCTGATTTTTACAACTACCTTTATTAATTACATTGCACGTGGCTTTAATTTTATTACTTAAATTTTTAATTTTGTTTTTAATATAAATCGATTTTGCAACCATACAAACGTTTTTAATAATTTTAAATAATTCTTGACGTATTCGATTATTTTATGGTTGTTTAAGTTTGCCTTATTAACATATAAATCGAATTGTCTACCAACGTCATATAGCGTGAATGTCCTTCGTGGCCCAGTCACTAAATTTTAATTTTCGACTTATCGACAGTGACTGTTCTTTTATTAAAAGTACTTTTAAATTCTTTATCAATAATGTTGACAGCTTACAAACAAAAAACGCATCAAAATCGGTCTATTCTTTTAGAAGCCACGACGCCACAGACAGACAGCGTACTTAACATCAAACTTATAACACTCCTCTTTTTGCGTCGGGGTTAAAAAGAGCTTTATACGAATCATTGGCAAACTCGATGGCTCATTCGGTAGTGACCCTGCCCTATGCGCCAAGAGTTGTAGGTTCGATCCCCGAGCAGGACAAACATTTGTGTGATGAAAACTTGTGTTTGTTCTGTGTCTGAGTGTAATATCCAATATTTAAGTATATATTTGTAATACTACTGTTGATTCTGGTATCCTTAACACAAGTGCTTAAGCTACATACCTCGGAGTCAGGTCAATGTATGTGATGTAGTCTGATATTTATTTATTTATGATTTATTTATTTATATAAATCTGCATCCCTAAACTAAAGTAATCACATTGTATTACTCACATTTCCCTTAAATCTGTCCACACGGTAAGCTGTAATTGGCCTGCAAGTAAAAGCTGATGAAGGGCATGACGGTATTCCAACGTTACAATTTGTCCACTATGGTCACAATTTACAAAATTAATTATTCATTTGTTACTTACATTACAGTTACTAAAAATATTGTCTATATAGGTACCTGATGTAGGTGTAATTCTAGTAGGTTGTGTGAATAAGTGATGTAAATTAAAACTTTTTTTAAAAGATCCAAAAACATTATCGTATTTTGACATAAGTACATCTAAAATATTAATATTAAACTTCTCAAAAATAATAATATTTTTATTACAGTTACTTACTTTTTTAATACCTCTTCCAAAGTGGTTTAAAAAATGTGGTATTTCCCTGATGGAGGTCTACATGCACAAACAATAATAGACTGTTCGAGCTCTGCGCATGATATTTCAATAGTTCGTTCAATTGACAGTGCGACTATATCTTTAGGTGCGTTAAGCCGACTTTCTTGTGAACGAACTAATGACTGTGAAATTATCCATATTAATTATGATCTTAGTTTGCCTCAACCAGTGATCTGTTAAACATAAAATGTGTATACCCATTTGATTGAGACAAAGTTCTATTTCTAGTTCTTTGCCAGAAAGGTCCTGAATATTGTGATGATGATGTTTAATACATTGGACCTTTCTTTTGTCACTGTTGAGCTAGAGATTTCCTCTATTGTCATAAAATGTAATTTAAATTACTACGAAATACTTCCTGAGTCTTATTTCTGCTCAATAGAAGCAGGTAGGGTAGCCACATTTTTGGCTGATTGGATAATAGCGACCCCACAAACTTGAATTAATCTTTGTTCTAACTAAAAATAATATAAAATTACGCCCTGGTCCTTTTAACTACTCCAAATGTAACTTTTCAATGAACTCATATTAAGAGTATAATATAATAGCCACCGCTTTGCATTGGCGTTTTTAGAGCTCCCAATCCAATTAAATATCAAATCTCTGTAAATATTAGTCTTTAAAAATCGAAATAAGGGCGTGCGAACATTTGCGTTTATAATTCGGTATTGATTCTGTGCGAGGTGCGAGGGGAGGGTGTCGACCTTGGAGCGCCCGGCCGCTAGCGAAGCTCCCACGGGCTGACCTTGACTCTGCAATACCGCGTGCGCCGTCCGCCGCGCCCGAACCTTATCACACTGTTCCGAGACGGCGCCTCGCTCTCACGCCACCTCCCGGCGCGTCCTGCCAGGGCAGCCTCCTTAGCGGATTACAAGTGCGTTTTGTGTTTTTTACTACACGAGAGCGAACAAAGCGAGTGAGTCGTCTGTATCATAAATTTTGTGAAAATGTTACCGAAATAATTGTCTTAATAATTAGGTACGTTTATACCTCTTAACGATTTAATTCTTTTAATTTTTCTTTATGAGGTTACGTAACTTAATAAAAATCTTCTAATTTGAATTCTTATAATCTAAAAATATGGATTACAAGCACGTATTGTGTTTTTATATTGTGAATGTTTGATAACAACATTGTAGGTGATAATGATAAGTGAATGCGTAGTTAACAGTCAGTGACATGTCGTTTGTATTATACCAGCCTCTTATTACAACCATCTTTGACATTGGTTCTGGTTCGGAATATTTTTTTTGTCACATCGGTGAGCCAGACACGCACGGCCTTGAGAGTCGCCCAGGGACCCCGGCCTTCGTTTATTGCAGCTGCGCAATACGGTCTGCAATAAAATCTACAAGCGATTTGCTTGATGCTTTGATTTCATATTTAAACGCGTGATACCAGGGAGAGACCGGTCTATGTGGTGTTAACGTAATATGTTTACACCACATACACCGGTCTCTCCCATGTCCAGTGTTTTTTAAAAGAGGTGATAATTTTTATCATTACTTTTAGTTGTTAGCAAATGTCAGAATTAATACTATTTTGACAACTAAAAAGATGTGTGTCAATATTTACATTCAATGTCTGTGATTTTGATACCACGGTATAAAAAAATCGTGGACATATTTTGATGCCAGGGTGTATAAAGTGCATAGCGACGCATCAGCAGTCAAGTTCACGGCTGTAAACTGATAGCGACATCATATTGCAAGGCCTATGGTGAATGCCAAACGGGAAAGTTTTTTACTGTTGCGCAGTGTGCACCTCTTTGATGGCACAGTGAAGTTATTTCCGTGTTGCAAGTCCGACTTTCATAAAGTGTCGTGGAACGTGCGAACTATGTACAGAAGGCTTCCCTGTAAGTTGTATTACGTAAAAAAGTTCACTAAATGCATAACCGTTACACTGTCCATTGTCGTGTTGGTTCGCTGCTGCGGAGTGGTTTTGTAGCAATTACACGATATTTGCTACGAAACAGCTACGCAGCCGCTACGAAACGGGAATGTTAAAACGTGTAAAACGGAATATGTTAGATAGCCTTTTATTGGTATGTAGTTACGTTTTATTCATGTGGTTCAAAGAGTGGTGCATCTAAATTAAAATAATGGAACTTTTAGTAGTCACTCTGTGTTAGGTTCAGTTCACACGTCTTGAAATCTCACTTGTGATGCGTTTGTAGAATAAGCCCGTAGCGCTGCGCTACGAGCTACGTACCGCTATGAATAGTTCTATAATTTGAGGCTACCGTACGAGTTGTGTAATTTGTTGAGTTATTTTAATTGTTTTTAATCATGTTTATATTATTTTGAGGTTTATTTATTGAAGATTCATGCAAATTGTTTTTATTCAGTACTTAACCATTAAGGGTCTGAATTTATATAATGTTTTTAAACCTCTACATATCTGTATATCGTGCAATAGAGAACTACACCTAGGTACTACTTAATTGCGCCTTCAGCAATAAAGTGTAATTGACGAACCATATCATTTGATACTGATTAACCGGAACAATTAACCCGTATCTGGTGGCGCCATTTCCAATCAGCGTATTATTTTAGACCAATTAAGCGATCGCTTAATTGGTCGCTTACCTACTGGTATATCTACATATTACGTTTAATGAATCTATCAATATGAATTAAGAATTATACTTACGCAGTGATATAGGTAATTTTTTTTGTGGCTTTATTTTTTTTGGTCTTGTAAAATTGTATTATATCATAATGAAAAATGAAATCAATATTAGGTACAGCAAAATAATATGTACAATAATGGCAAAGGAGAAGTCTACTTATCTAAACCTAATAAACCAAACCTTTTTAAACTTAATACACTTTACGTTCTTTAAAATTATTGTATTTGCGTATGTAGGTATGTCTCACAGAATGAAAAACAGAATTTTGGTTAGGAGAACGGAATATTTACTATCATCTATAACTACGAGACGATACTCAGTTTACAGGATAGCTTAATATAAAAAGGCGGGTTTCTTGTAATAAGTAGTGCCAGTTATGTGAATGTTCCATTCAGCTGTTTGGTTGATTAGCTGAAACAACCTGACAGACAGGCAGACAAAATCTTTTATTTTTTGTTAAAAGCATCGTATAATTGTACATTCTTAAGTACAGAATTCTTAAGAATTCTAATTTATTTTTATATTTATACTGGTACTTTCGTATTGCGTAAAAATAAATATCTTACGTTACAAACTAATACTTACTACAGTTTTACTTGTTTGTATAGATTAAGAATGTAAACTGAGAATATAAAGTAATGTATATTGTGTATGTATAGTATATGCATACTTTTATTGAAGTATACTACATACACCTATCCTCATATAAAAATATATCTTTTATTGTACGTTTAAAACCACTGGAATACTAAAGTAATTGCGTGTCGGTGTCTCTCGTGTTGTACAAAAGGCGACATTTGGGACTACAACTCCCGTTCATAATAGCGTGAATTATAAATGCGTACAGATATGTACGTAGTTGTATTTAGGGCACTACTTTGGGTTCATTGAGTTTATACGACGTCCTCAGTCACTGGGGGTATGGCTCCAAAGAAACACTATTTGTGGTGGTGACATATTACTCACCTGTTTGTTACCTGTCTACTCTATTTTTGTAGTACAGTCGTTTGGTGCATTATTAGATAATATACATTTTATTTTTAATTAGTAGATATAATAGTCCATTTCACTTAAGAACAGTTCCTTGACACTTTTAACTTACGCTAATAGATATGCATCCGTATGACAGCCATTCCATCTTTTTCAGTTCGATAAAAAGTTCTAGGGCATTTAAATCGACTTTTTGTTTATTTTATTTTGAATCGTTCCTGGTTTATTAGCCGCGGCGATTTCGTTTGTGCTAGAATCTCAGTTGGTACTTTTTATGGAAAATAGTATCTATTAACCATATTTCTTTTTAGTTCAAGATTCCAGGGCTGCCAGACATTTTTTTTTGTACGAAGGGCCCTGGGAGTCCCACACACGACGCCGTTTCCCCTGAACGGCGAAACCGTGCGTAAGGCATTCCCCTCGTTAAAAAAAAGAGCTGCCATACATTATGTACTTTTTTTCTTAGAAATTAAACGTAGGGTATGACTGCCAGACATTTCCCTTATACGAAGGGCCCTGGGAGTCCCACACACCACGCCGTTGAACTGCGTGACGGTGCGTAAGGCATTCCCCTCGTAAAAAAAAGGGCTTCCAGACATTTTTTCTTAGAAATTTTGGGGTTTAAGGTAGCAAGGGCGCCGGAGGGGCATGCAAGAGGGTGCACTTGCGGGGTGCATGTGATATGTCAGGAAAGAAAGTAGGTACATAGAGCCAATTACTTACATATTTTATAGCCGGCTACACCAGAGCGCCACCACATTGCATTTATCCTATACATAAATAATTCTAGATTTTATATTGGTTAATAGTATGTGTAGATACTGATGCATCTTTCTGAAAATAATACTGGCGGGGCCCATGTAGGGTAGTATTACCTACTGCCTAACTATAAACGTACGGGTACTGAACTTGCAGGTATCCGGTGCGAAAGGTAAGAATACTTATTTTTCATCTAATGCAAATTCTGATGTTAATTTTCATGTACCTATATTGTTAATTGCAATTTAACATTACCAGACACTGTCCTTTGAAATTTCCGAAAAATTAGGGGGAATTTGCTATGATTTCACTTACACTGATTTTCAATGTGTAAAATTTTACATTACCGTATTTATACTCACATAATAATTTGTATGCTCTCTGGCCCATGTAATTAGTTGGCCTGCTGGGAAATAATTCAGATAAGTATAGTAATTTAAAATACATACATAAAAATCGGAGTAGGTATTGTAAAATTTCCGTTATTTTGCCGGGAGTTTTAAAATGTCTGGTAGAAGTTACAGCTAACGAAAATTGTCTGGCAATGTTGAATTCTACACAACATTCGTGGAAATCAGCAACCAGAATTTAAGGTCAATGAGAAATATTTTTTCCTAATTTTCGCACCTGATGGCTATAAATTAGCCTACTGGCCAAACTAGCTTGTACCCGTATGTTTTATAGCACGTAGTTATACTACACTATAGCACACATTACATTTTTGAGTGCGACCCTCGGATCTGCCCTCGGATTTTCTGTACCTAGGTGAGCAGTAGGTAAAGCGTTCAAGCTCCTGAAAAAAGTATTTATGTTTCTAATTTTATATGTTTACTAGCTCTATCATTATGAAAAAAAATGTACTTAGTTTACTTGTTTTTTGAACATCGATGTGGTACTGTGCAGTTGTATTACTAGTAATAAATAATAGACAGAGTAAAACACAATGCAATTAAGGAGGTTGCGGCTTAACCGAATGCATATCTTGGTTTAATTCACACGTGTACGTTTTACGTACGGGTGTAGTAATTTCGTTTTGTTGTCAAATGAGTGGGAACAACAAGTTGCCATTAAGTGAAAGTGTTACGCGGTCGCTTCGGAAATAGAAATAAAACAGCCTGAGATAGAATCAAAGTCAATGGCCGACCGGAAAATAGGGCAGCCTTCGTTGTGGGCCAGCAATTTAAGTGGCACAGATATACTAATAGATTTAAACTTTTAATTAAGACGAGACCTAACCCAATTTGAATATTTCTGGCAAAATGACTGAACAAAGTGCGGTCAATTAAGGAATTCTAAATAGCTTATGTTATTCTAACTGTTCTTGTGGGCGAGCTAGATTCGCGTGAACTGCTTTATGGTGGCAGGTGCGCGGATTTAGGCAACAATTTTTTCGAACGCCAATTGAGATACGTTTCTATATAAACAAACAAACCATATAAAACTGTGTGCATCTGGATTGAGAGCCTTTTTTTATCCTTGAGAAACGAAATAAGATTTTTAGGATAATTAGTGAAAAACAGTAAAAACTTAAAGCAACAGGCCACCAATTTCTTAAATGTGAATTAAAACAGTTTTGATTTAATAACTGAAGCCCTCAATCCAGACGCGAGCGTAAAGTGGCTTAACATCAGAAAGTACTTATCTCTGGGTTAATAATAGTTATTTAAGAATTTATTTACATAAGATATTATGAAAAAATATTTTAAGGAATTCTCGAATCTGTAGAATAAGACATTACATATTTATGGCGATATATCTAGGGCCCTCAATTCATTAATGTCTTTACTGAGGAATCTGCAAAACATGTATTTATCTGAAGATATACATAAAGGCGTATAATCCAGTCCATAAAGCCCAAAAATATTGGGCTCTCAGTTCAGACGTTTTAGTAAAATTCGACTTAGATTTACTTTTTAACAATTATCTTTTGTGTCATTATTTCTTTTTAACTAATTCACTGAGGCATCTTAGTAAAATGTAGGTACTAAAAACGAATTTATGTATACCTTCAGATAAATACATGTTTTGCAGATTCCCCAGTAGAGACATTAATGAATTGAGGGCCCCTAGATATACCGCCATAAATATGTGATGTCTTTTATTCTACCGATTTCTCAAATCTGTAGATTTTTTTTTATATATCAGAATAACTTAACTAAATTCCTAAA